>OU862898.1:19151681-19655313 GCA_917880725.1 Selenia dentaria | reverse complement strand
CACGCACACTATAACTAATGTGGTTTTCTCTCATTTTACTTAGAAATACGTGGTTGCTCACGTAATATTTATCCGATAAGTCCGACTTTAGTTTCGACTACATTCGTTAGACTTTTATAAGGACTGTTCGGGACGCCCGCGTCGATGACGTCTCGCTTAGCAGTGCTAAGCCACCAAATGTGGTCGAAAATATAGTCGGATACTATGATACAGTCGGCGATGAAAAAGTAATTTATGTTAGTTTTCCAGAAAAACTAGATAATAATTGTATGAAATATATGTATCTTTTCGTTAATTATATGCATCAGCAAATAATTAAAATCATAATATTAAATATTAGGTAATAAAAATACATTAGTTTTTATTTATATTATGATTTATATTAGGCTTTGTACAATAATAGCTGACTCAGCAGCTTCGCTCGTTTTACCTCTTAGGGGTGAAATTCCAAAAAATCTATCTTAGTCCCTGCTCACTAGATAAAAGACATCAACTGCCAAAATTTCGACTTTGTTGCCAAAATTGTTAAGGCTCTGCGTTGATCACATATAATAATATATACTCGTATATAGAATACCAATATGCACTAATGATGTAAGTTCTTGTGACAAAAATATATTTATTTTTATTAAAAAAAAGTCTCTTCCACATAACCATAACGTTCATACCTCCTGAGTGTCGGCAGATTGCGGCTTACACTTACACCAAGCGTTCCGGTTGTACTACGCTCCACTGCCTCCTAACCTACACCTCTAACACATCAAAATGTACCCTAAATACTAGAGAATAAAGCTCATTTCAGTTATTTTTTAAAGGTATCGTACTGGCTTAAGAGCTACATTTGTCAAACGAAAGTATGCCATATGATAACGTAAGGAGAGTGGCGTAAAAGGAGAGGTATAGTATTAACCCTAGGCGAATTTCCATTGAAATGTAGATTTTATTGAAAATATATTTTAATAACATGAAATCGAATGAGAAATTTATAAATAGAATTTGGAGGAGGTATGTTTGTAAGATCCTTGATCCTGTATGGATGCTTACTTTCTAAAATTTGATTTCAATTTAAGTAAATGTAAACATAAATAGAGATCGAACAAATTAACGGCCAGTAACTGTAATAATCTAACGACGATTTGCCTTAAAGGTTTTGTTTTAATTTTACACATATGTATGGAAATTATGTCAAAAATCTTATGTATGGTAATTTGTTGCTGGATAAGTAATAGAGACTGGTGTTAAAACAAATATAGCTTTCTTATAAATAACAATAAATAAATAGAACCAAAAAAAAACAATAATATGTTGGCAAAACCGAAATAAGCGTAACCAACTGACTTGTAGTTGCATCAAGTTCCCTATTGGTGGCCGCCATTTTGTCACGGTGACCGCAGCAACTTCATAGCGCAAGCGAAGCTAGAAGGGATCGAGGTCGGAGAAGCACTTTTGCTCCGGCCTTCGAACGCGACACAATATTCTACGCTTACTCACGTGCCTCATAATAATTTCATAGCTTTTGTTCGTAGTTGGTGTGGTCTCTTTGTGTTAATTTGTAAATAGGTTACCTAATGTGAATATATTATATGTAAATACCTTATTGTGAGACTGGACTCATTGCTATTACTACCCCATTTACGTAGGTAGTTATCAAATAATAATTTAAGAGCAGCAAAACTTTTCGTAAAGATCAGTTGCATTATTTGTAAATGAATTCGATGAAATACTTGCACTATACCTTTTGTACCGTGAAGCAGTAATGTTCGCAATACTGTGTTTTGGTTTAAAGAGTACGGGTGCCGGAGAAATTACAGGCACATGAGACTTATAACTTATTGATCTAATAATAACTAATGGTTATGGGCGCAGTGCATCACTTGTGACAAAATGCATCTGTTATAGTTTAGTAAGTACTTGTATCATCTCTTATTAACAAAAGAAAAAAAACAAATGCCTACTATTTCACTCTGGTTTGTTTTGTTACTTCTAGAAGTGTATTTATTCTTGGCCATCATCGCAGTGCCCGTGAAGATTTGATGTTGTTATTCTTTACACCGCCCAATTAAACCCGCCCAAGTAGATCACGACATTAAAAATAGTCGTTCTCATGGTCCATATACAAATACCACATGACTCGGCGCGCTAGATTACGCTTCTCCCAGGAGCAAACTCGGCAAACTTCAATGAATTCTAAATGAAACAACCAATTAATGTAGGCAATACACGTTCACGTACACGTTCCTGTTGCAAATCTGAACCCCCGCGGCATGAGCAGTAAGAGCGAGCAGTATGGCATAATTTGTGTCAGTTACCTAAATAAAAATGGGAATAAACACATTGACTATCAAAGTATTTATTCTTAAAACTAAACCAAAACCAAACTTACTAATAAAGAGCAATATTAGATTACGTAATGTCACCTAAACAAACTTATCCTCGCGGTATCTGTCAGAGGAATAGACTGAATAGGTGCTACGATGAGCGAAACGAGGACAAGTGTTTGGTTACTGGCGAGTATAACAAAACGCAAGCCGAGCGAAGATTTGCGATATTGGTGTAATCACTAAATATTGATTAATATTATCACAACGTATTTACTTGACCTTGTATTTTGTTATTTTTCGTGATCACTAGCATTATTACCTTTAGATAAGTTAAACCAAAGCCAATGGCATTATCATTTAGCATTCAATTAAATTAATAATCACTACTCGATATGATGCTCTCATGAATGACAACACGTATTCAATAATATACTTTAAAAAGTGAACTTCCACGTTCCTAAATAAATAGAGCATATTAGAGTAAACCTATTTCTATGAATTATTTTTTTAAGTGTACACAAACTAGTTTAACAATTTAACATTTATACATCCTCGTGGATGTAAAAATGTTTAATGATTTAAGGGGTACAAAGTCCTACTAAAAGATAAACAACAAATTCAAATAATAAGTAAAAGTCTGGCATCAAGGAAGCACTTACAAACGTATTTTTTTAATCAAACTACCTAATTTACTGCCGCACTCAGTGATGTTTAATGCTTACTTAAAATTCCTTGGAATAGATTTTTGAATGAAAACAGCCATTTCATGAGTCGTTAGTTGTCATTCGTAAGTATTAACGACTAGTGTGACAGGAAATCGATTTTGAAAATTGAACGGTCGTTCTGTCATTCTCCATCGTTTTTTGTCCTTCCTATCCGCGCGAACTGTTATTGGCAAAATTGTGGTTACGCCGCACAAGCCATACAAACAAGAAGAAGAAGAAAATCGTTCTGACCGTCGGTTTGGTTTGCCAAAATAACTTTGCTCTTTGTTGTGCTCAAAATGACCCAACTCCTTGCCATTTCTAATCTGGTTACATATCCACGTTGTAATAGCCTAACAATACCGTGATTAACTGATTTCGAGCGAAGTATTATGCGATAATAATTTAATAACTTTAACTTAACTTCGATTAATACAAAAAAAATGAACATAACTAAACTCGGCCAGCATTGCGCTTAAATAATTATAGCTACAGCAAAATCCCTTATTTCGTTTGTTTTCACAGTTATGTTATTTGTTTGTAATATTTAGTGTAACCATTGTACCCCAGACTGGCAGATTTTAAACTAAGAGCCAGTTTTTAAGACGAAATATGCGTCAAATTTGACGATTCGTCGTTACGAATATTTAAAACTAGACCATTTAAAACAATTAATTGACATTTGTTTTTTACGTTTATTAAAAGTTCACAAAATTCTTTATTCGGCTATGGTCACCGAAACACGATTAAATAAATTTGGCTCGATAGAAAAAAATCGTAAACTTTCATAAAAAATACCCTTTTTGCCGTTCCCGTCGGTGGAATGAATCAACTTCATTTAATTCCTATCAAAGATATTTATAAACAAAAATACACATTTTAATCCTAACAAACACACAAATCCGTCTATGAACTCAGTTTTTTGTAAAAATGTAAGATTATTTTTAGAAAATAAAGTAAAGTTAATATTGAAACCATTTGCAAACGCGCACACTGAGTATGCAGCCATTACCATGGCTCCCGACCCCCGCTAGTCGGCCAGAGTGCGTTGTCGAGAGTGGACGTGTACAACTTTATTCCCTCCAGCGCGCCCGGACGACTACATTATTTTAGTCCATATTATCGACTTTTGGGAAATAAAGATAAGAAGAAAAATAAAACTGCTCGGAATCACAATAGAAACAGATTATCGAACTTGCAGACAAATATGTAAGTACCTACCTGATTGTTTTCATTCATAGTCTTTGCGTAGGTTATCTGTAATTGATTTAGCGTAGTGTTATAAAATATTTTATGATGATGAAAATAAGGCGACCATAATCAAACTAATGTTATAAATGCAAAAATTTCTAAGTGTCTTAGTGTGTTAGATAGTTTTGAGACGTAAGTAAGACGGCCGATTGAATTTGTATGATATTTAGTATGGTGGTAGCTTATTATATGTATATATACCAATATGTTATTCTATAGAGTATAAAATAACACATAGGTATACATATTTATATATTTTATCCGACCTGATGACTTCAGAGTTTTCAGGGATTCATTTAGAATATTAGTAGGAATTTGACTTTTATTTTTACAGCCCTCCGCCCTACAAAGAATTGTCTAAGGAATCCCATGAGGATAATACCAAAGTATTGCTGCCAACAAATTTACCGGAATCTTCCGATGCGTTATACTAAAATCTTCGACCAGTTATTACACCTGGTTTCTTCAAGTAAGTTACATAGTAAATTTATATCTGCGACCACATGTCATGGTCGCTTGCCAAAAACAGGCGAGTAAAAAATTTAAAAAAGTCTGTATGGATTTCTACTTCCCATCTCATAAGTCTAGTAGGTATTACTAGATTGTTATATGCACTTAAATGAAACATGTATATTGTATACGTTTTCCATCTAATTTGGTGCTCAAGAATAAGCCACTTGTATAGGGCAGACATACCGGTTTTAATAAAACCGATATTTTTATTTAGGCGTACCGCTTTATTTATATTTTATTACTAACATATCCCTAGCTTCAGCATTCCGGCTAAACAACCAACGCCGACATAATATATTAGAGTCCAGAGGGTTAATTTCTTTGTAGTCGGTTATATAATAATATCTTACAATTTACTTTTATTTAAGAAAATTTTATGATATGTCAAACTAATTACTTAAAATTATTTTTTAATTTTCAAATAATTCAGATACTCTTTGTATTTAATTTGTTATTTCAGTATTAGTATTACAGTATTTTTAGCAAAGATTAATAAAGTAAAAAGTAAAGTAGTTACTATTTGTTATTTTTATCATAAGGTTACTGAAGTAACAAGTTAACTTGTTACTTGTCATTAACCTTTTGATAAAAATGTTCAACATGATTTTGTATCTATTGTTCCAGTGAAGAAATGCCATTCCTAGAAGAGCCGGAGTGTGAGATAAGCACAAAAGAATCGACAGGTCGCAGAATAGTAGATATTGTTTTTTTAAGCAATTGAAGGACTCAAAGCACAACCCTCTCTTTAAGTGTGATTTCAGCTGCTTGGTTTTACAGACGGAAAAAAGATATGGGCTTGTTTCAAATTTTAGTTGTCTAAGATGTGCAAGAAAACTTTCGAAGTATGTTCGGATGATATAAATAATGATACCGGCCTGAACGCACTGCTGCAATTTCTGGAATTGTAGCTTCTGGTATCGGAAACTCACAATTTGAGAAAACTATGGCAGCCGTGGATATTCCTATTTTTCGAGAAAAGTATTACGCAAAAATACAAGACCATATTATGTTCAATGAATTGGAGGCTACAGCGGTAGAGGTGAGGGAACGCGCTGCTGCAAAGGAACGGGAAGCAGCAATCGAAGAAGGAAACTTAATAAATAGTGTTCCCGTAATTGATATTTTGCAGACGAATCATGGTGCAAACGCTCATATGGCAACTTATATAAAGCGCTATTTGGTGTAGCTGCAATCGTTGGTCGAAAATTCGGGGAAGTTCACTTTCTCGGTGTGAAAAATAAAACCAGAAAGTAAAAGAGAGCATCAGAGAAAAAACCGTAATGCGTTGAAAATAAAAAGAAATAGAGTTAACCATTTCGAAAATCAAAGGGACTGCAGGGGAACAAGTGGCAGCACCTGATATGCCTGATGAAGACAATAAGGAAGCATCTTCAGAATTCATAAAAATCTGAAGAAAATGGCCAATGACAAAGTTCAATTTTTTTATATTATAAAATACATACAAAAATAAATACAAACAGTAAATGGTACTATCAGGTCAAATGGAAATTACGAGTTACTGATAAACAAAGCAGCGTTTTAGGTATTTGGGGAGGAGAGAATGAAAAAACCTACGTTTTCATATAAAAAAGATGAATACTTTATGCTATTACTTAAATGGAGGCCGAACTTGTTACTTTATACCAGACGCATAATAATATGCTTCCGAAGTTAGTAGATTCACGACGAAACCGTGGCATGTCGTTGAGAGGCTCTGAGAAGTAACTATTTGTTTTGTAGCTTAGACTCACCTCTTACTGTAAATCTCTTCTCATAACTTTGGAAATACAAATCTCACCATTTCTTTAGATATTATTTATTATCAATAAGATTTTTTTATTGAACATCTGCATTTTTTGGAACGAAGTTCCTTATCGCGCGTTGTGAAAGGGGGCTAGACGGAAAAAATTCTAACGAATAGTTGTCACGACACTTTTTGCCATAGTAAGCTGTCTGTCTGTCTCTCTCTCTTATAGAAAGCAAGTGCGGCGTCGCATGTTTCTCTGTCTGTCTCTCTCTCTCTTATAGAAAGCAAGCCAGATGTTGTAATCGTAGCAAGTGGCGCCATTTAGTTCCGTAAATTTATACTAGATGGCGACTCATGTAAAGTTAGCTCGCGGAGGCATTTCATTCACTGGATGTAATATGTAATTTTGAGAAATATATATTTTTTGTTTAATGTCATGATTAATAAAAAAGTTGTTATTACAATACCTATGTGAATACGAAATTTATACCTTAGTTGAAGTTGATTTTTGGATTTTAGTAAAACAACATTTAATTATACCGGTTTTTTTATCTTACCGGTATTTGATAGGACTTGACCTGGTTGTATATCAAATACCGGTTTTATCTTATTCAAGCCCTAGTTTTTACTAAACAAATACTTTGTAACATGGTCAAAAAGTATTTGTTTAGTATGTGTTGTTTATTGTCTAATATTAATAATAAAACTGTATTTATTATCAAGTATTAGCAAGTATTTTGGTCCAACCAATGCATAACTAATATTATGAACTACTTTAAGTACCTTTATAGTTTGTTCGTTTTGGCATATAATAGGTAATCAAAATAAAGTTTATTGAAAATCACAAAAACTATTTAATCGTTTACTCGTGCCAATTTACAATAAAGACACCCATAGCCTAGTATGATAATGGTATTAGTAAATCTTGTCATAAATCTTTACTTCATAATAATTACCTACTTAAAATAACGTACCTAATTAGTTAACAACGCAGGCGAATTGAAAATCATAAGTCAGTAGAATACTATCAAGTAACCATACGCCCGCGAGTGGCTATGCTGGCTAGACCCCTTGCGCCGCCCGGCGGTCTGCGTCTGCTTCACCCCCTCAATATCCGTGTAACGTCTCTACCATTTCGCCTTAAGTGTATAAGTCCTAATAAATGAGATTACACAAACTAAACAAATTAATTTTTTACAAATGGATTTCGATCCTAAGTGTAAGCATAGTAAATTCAGCGAATCCTAGTTGTGGAACAAGCAATTAACTTACCGAGGTCGGTACTGTTGCATAGTCTGTGACTCCGTAGCAGTTATTTTAGTTAACTTTATTTGTCGAGACCTGTTGTGTACGTGTTAGATTTAACCCGTCCGCATCAGCGCAAAAAATAACAATAGATTTATGAATGAAAC
Organism: Selenia dentaria; assembly: GCA_917880725.1. Classification (NCBI taxonomy): domain Eukaryota; kingdom Metazoa; phylum Arthropoda; class Insecta; order Lepidoptera; family Geometridae; genus Selenia; species Selenia dentaria. Next base: position 19,647,365 of record OU862898.1, on the reverse strand, counting down.
TTAACTCGAATGAGTCTTGCTGATTCGGACAGATTAAGTAACGTAGTAGATACATACATAGAAAACTATGCTCGCTTTGAAATAAAATAACTTACTTCAATGCAGTATTCATTGATGTTTAGTAAGTATAGATGCAGGAGACGGCTAGTAAAACCCCAACACTGGCACATGTTGATTTTCTTTCTTATTATTATTCGTGACGTGTAATAATTGTGGATTATTAACCGTAAGTGTTCGCCATGGTGCACGAGTCAGAATCAGAATCAGAATAGTTTATTTGCAACAACCAAGTATAATTTTTAACCAAGTAAAAATGATTATTTAAAAAAAAATATTTGTCGCAAACCTGCCACAACTCAGCGTTGTTCTGGTCGTTCGATCAGCGCTGATCTTCCGTTGAAGCCGCTTGGGTGACTTCACAGATGAACTAAAGATATAGAACTTATATAATTATCAACATCAGCTTATTATTTGCTAAAATACAATAATATGCAAATACTCGTATATAAAAGAGTGCTGGCTAAAATAATGCATAACTATCTACTCAAAATATAGACCCAAAAAAAATAAATGGATGATATATATATATATAACTATACTACTACACATTCATAAGCTACACAATATAAGATGCTTCTGCTCACATCAAAGTATAAAACAACAAAACAACAACATTTTATAAGGTTGTAGGTTACCTGTACAAAATCATAAAACGTTGGTATTGTATTTTCCAAGTCAATTGCATTATAGAGTATCAGTAATGTATCCACCGCTTTACTAGAATGTGGAGAGAGAACGGTGACTTAATGATAGATATGTCGCTGTGAGTTGATTTTGACTACTTAAAGAAATTTTACATAAAAATTTAGCTAAATAACTTAAGGAATGGCAAGTGTATAAACTTTATTACATATAGAAAACGTTAGTTAAAACTTGTACTTCGGTGATAGCCTCGTGAAAATCATCATGGTTAGTACCACCGCCATATAATCGATAGTGCGAAAGCGTAACTACTCGTAATTTAAGGTTGACAAGACACCGTAGCTAGTAAAATTACACGAATAATCAAGGGCAGTGCTACACAAAACTTTAACTGCAAGTCCTGGGTGGCACTTTGGTCACGTTGAGCGTTTTTGGTAGGAAGAAAGCTTATGGGTTGCGTCACCGACATACTAGTGAGTGCTGATCTCATCAGCAAAATGCTGTACTTTTAAGTTTTCACTTCTGTCAGGCACCTCCATGACTGTTTATTGTTTGACCGAGCGAAGCGTCTCTATTCTGTCTCCCGTTATAATTTTGTCGTCGGCGATTTTTAGTGTAAAGGGGTACTATTTCTAAAAAGGGGTGTTTGCTGCTGCGCTATTTACTGACTTATTTTAATAACATTTGGTACACACATAAGCTACATGACTTTAAATAGAAAATTCGAATTTGAGCATAATGGTTAAGTGGTTTCCGATATATAATAGGTTGTGAAGTAATGCGAAAATTTGCTGCTGATAAGAATATGTGCTCGCTAGGTCTACTTTTCACAGATGTAGTCAATATTCATATTTTTATTAGCTCGCCTTGTCACTATCGAGGTAGTTCAATCAATCGATTGAACTACCTTCATTGATATATCAATTTCGACTTGGTCGCAGTCGTCTTGCAAACTGAATGTTTCCTTAAGAACTGCAACTGCTTTCAGGTGACAGATCATGTATAGCAACTTAACATTTTAAATTCTAACGGGCACTTTTCTGGTATACGGCAACACTGAAAAAGTGTTGATTCATCATACGGACACGGACTGAAATATTAATAATGTTGCCATTAATTCTGTCCGCTTTACCTCACGAACGAGTTAAAAATTAAAATACCAATGCCATTGGGCTCATGGCCAAACATTGCTATGAAAATGTGTGCGACAGACCGATAGCTAGCGCTCATGAAATGTGAGGTGCTAAGATGTTGTAGGTCAACATTTTAAACAGCTCCAAAAATCTGCTAATAAAATTTCAAGTTGAAAAAGAACCAGTTATTTTTTTTTTTATTATAAAAATCTACACACTAGCATTCCTTATGTCGCGGAAGGCATGGACACACACATCATAACAGCCAAGACTTGACAATAAACATTTCTGCTCATCACACAAATATTTGCCCGGCCTGGGATTGAACCCGGGTATGGCAGGTTCACCAACCTACTGAGCTAACGGGTCCTCATACCGAGAGATAGCTAATCGAGCAACCTGTAAGTACCAAACTTGCCATGACAGTTAAATACCGCCCAGAGCTTAAAATTTTGCACGGTACATTGAACTCGCCACCCAAGACAGCTTAAGCTAAGCTACAAAGCTAAACAGCAATAAATCTTCTGCACTATTGTTTGTGGCGGAACATTTCACTCGTGGCGGTACCGAACCAGAGGCTCACAAGAGACGTGCCACAAACTAAGTCAGGTTCCGGCCCCTACGATTCACATCCCAACGGAGTCCACATCCGATGGAGAGAACATTCTTTATCTCGATCTTTTAATTAAGTATTTTATACCAATGATATAGAACTTAGCTCAACAGTGAATAAAAATTTCCCCAAGTAGCCTTTACCAAGTAACTTAATGATATAAATTCATGTCTCCTCGTCTATTTGCAATGAAAATGTGTCTAGATTCTAGAATTTAAATGTAAAACGTTGTGGTCTGGAAGAAACGTGATTTGCTTATTCGTATCTCTGTAATTAGTGCAGAGCGTTCCTCAGTAGAAATGCTACCCGAACCGGAATTTTGCAGTTCTGGCCGGTTTTGGAATACCAGTTATAATCTCAGTTTAAGTTGCGAAGTTAGCATTACATGCAGCTAGCTATTGCTAAACCATTATATGGTTTAGCATCGTTATAGCAGTTCACGATCGACCTCCGATTCTTGTAAGGTTCTATAAAAAAGGCTAGCTGATTGGTCTGTTGCTTCGCTGGCGTCGTCTCTCGGGATACGTTGCCTCAAAACAATTAAATTGCCTTAAATAATGCGCAAAGCCTTAATATATATCAGGTTTAAATTATTTTGTCACAGAAGATATTTAGATATAGTTCTGAAATTAAAGCAGCTTTGTTTACTTCTTAAAACATCAGCTACCTGCCAGTGAGAGTTCTGTCTAAATCGGTCCGGCCGTTTCGTAGATTAGTTGGAGGTACTTTTGTGAGCGTTTCGTAAAAATCTGTTATTTTTATGTATATAAAGTTTATTAATTTGTATGTATATATAAAGTACAGATAAAAATATGGTTGTCAGCCATAAGGTGTTAATATAAGAAGCATAGTTTAGTTAATTAGTTACTTTGCTAGACTAACTAGCACAAGTTGTCTAACAGAAGCATATGTTTCGAGTAGAATGTTAATTTTACTAATGTAAGTTTTACTATTTTTATTTTTCGTAAATGCAACTCACAAGCAGAATAAAATATTTAGAACCTGATCTGCAAAGACTTTGTGGTCATTATCAAATATTCAGAGCTATATCAAACCTGGAACATTCTGAACGTAATAAGACTAAAAAAACTTGTATACACCATCACGTACAATCTAGTATTCAGTAGCATATAAAGAGACTTTTGTGCTAAAAAACTAGGTCATGCTTTGCAGCGGGTGCACTGCATTGCATGAAAAGAGCACGCTGGAAATGTTTTTATTTGGATGTAGGTAGTTAATTTCAAGGTTTGTGTGATTGGTCTTTGAAATTAATGTTTTATACGATTTTCTCAGTAAAATAAATAACACATACCAAGACTAAGAGTAACATCTGGTACTTATCATACGTAAAGAGAAAAGCGAATTGTCGTTATCTTTGGTGTCTGTTTTTGAAGTATGATTGTAATTTCACGGCCACGTTAACCTAGTGATCTTTAAAGTGACAGGTTCAAAATTCGTAATGCATACTGTCCGTCTGTTGAGTTCAGCGCAGTTTCCAATTATCGCAAGGATTTGTGTCCAACAGGAATGTCCAACTCTGCCGTCTGAACCTAGTATTGTTTTGTTTTACTTTCTGATCTTTCATAGAAGTTATGAAAATACAAGGTAAATAAAAAGTAAATAAGTATTTTGGAATACTGACGAGTAATCTTTTTATTACGCAAGTGATAAAGTTCGATATCGATACATTTTTTTAAATGAATCTTTGGAATTTGATTTGTTAAATCGGTAGATAGGTAAATAACAGTTTTATTTAATTTACTCCATAATTAACAAGTGGCACTGTGTGCTGTAGAACTAGCGAGCATGTCTTTGTATAGCTTAACCTGAATATAATATTCACCGCGCACCTTTAAACAGAACCTTAATATCATAAAATCGATCATTTTTTATAATAAACGGAGTTATAAAAGATCTATATAATTATCGAAACTTTACGAGAATAGGTTGAGAAATGCGATCTGCCGTGAGATTCTCTAAGAGCAAACATCGTTGCATCTTTGACAACATCCGTGAAACAAATGACGAGATGACAAGAAACGTTGGAAAAACAACCTTATGTACAAGGGCGATATCTCATAAAGTATTTGACATCGGTGAGCTCGTCGACGAGCACATCGACAAATCATTAGAGAATCGCACGGCTGTAGGTCAAACAGCAGGACAACATACGAAAGCCTTTATATCCAAGCTATTGCAGAGACGCTTCGCACTCGCTCGGTCCGTAAGTATTAAGTTATTTGTTTAAATCTTTACAATATATCCTCTCCATCGAGAGATTATCAGAAAGTGTTATGAGTATGAGTGTTCCTGTTATTTTAGTTACATGGTTTTAATATTATAATCTCGTTAAGAATCACATTTATTTCAATATTATGACCTTGTAATTTTGTTACAAATTTATAAATCAAGCTCCTAAAGAAGGCTTTCGGACAAAGCCAAGAGAATTTTTGATTGTGATATCGACAACGCGTAAAGGGTCATCTAGATAGAGAGTTTCTCGAATACGAAAATGAAAAAAAAACTGTTTATCGAAATGAACTTAAAAAGTCTCTTCGTGTAACCATTCACGATTCTCGCTCTTTCCATTGGGAGACAATTGCCTCGTAATAGAATATAAATGTCTCCGTGTAAGCAGAACTACAAAACGAGAATTACATTGCGAGGATTTGTGCCAGCCGCTACCATGAGTGCAGATCGCGAGGGTGTTTTAACTATATCTGTTATTCAAGACAATAATTAATCTTTATGTCATATCTCATTTCCCGGGATGTTATCTATCTCATTGCCAAATTTCAATACGATCCGTTCAGCCGTTTAGGCGTAAAAGTGTTATAAACAAACAACAAACTCACTTTCGCAGTTATAATATTAGTTATGCTAAGTATCTTATTGACCCGAAGTGCATTTCATGCATGTTGTCCATCCGTTGGATGCATAGCAGTTTCCAATTATCGCGCGGCTTTGTGTTTGACACGACTGTCTCCCTCTGCCGGCGGGCGGGCATGCTGTCCAATCATGCTTGATGGTTGGGAATTTGGCATTGCTGAGTTAATGAACTGAAGTGGAAAATGGTACCTAACTTCACAAGAAGCACATTGCATTTTCATAGAAATTGAAACATTGCATTAACAATCATTTTTTTATTTATTGTATATAATGTACTCAGTGACACACGTGCTATCAAACCGAATCAAATAACGTATCTATCCCATACGGTTGAGCTTGACCTTCAAATACAGAGCAATACGAAGTCGTATTACTGTCGATGTTGCTTGCCTATATGACACGGACCTTTGAAGTATCATCACACTAATATTTACATGTGCAAGTTGGTGAATAGGTCTAAAAATTGCTGTCGCTTGCGTCTTTTATGTTATTTCACCTAATTCATTAAAAATTACAGGTTCAGATGGGATACGCACCTACTTGTTCCGACACCGACGCCTGGTGCCTCGGTAGCCTTGAAAAGTCCTCCTCCGAAAATTTAATTTATATCTCTTGTTATTTTTGATCATCCTATAACAGAATTTTAATCTATCCGAGTTTTCGACTGAGTAGTACATACTCAGTCACAAAAATGATTTGATTGCAAATAATTTTCAAAACATATATTTCTTTAAATGGCATGTTTTTGTTAATATTAAAAAGTTACTTTTTTTTCTTATTTGAAATTAAAGCAAGGTTGTTGTCTACTTTAAATTGCTGTGCTTATATATAATAAAAAGTTCCATCAATTAAAATATTTCCTCGACTAATTAATTAAGCCCACATAATTTAGAGGTAATCCGATTATCATTATTTAGACTGATTGAGCGTGATTTGAAGCAACTAAGTACAACTGTTTTGTAATATTGAAACCGTGATGAATAAGGTATACTTACCATCAAACGTGGAGCGTTAAATATGCCCCTTAGATACGCATAAATCAATCATCCAGCATTAATTTAATTTAAAACGTATTACTGGTACCCGAACTACTACGATTTCATTTCCCTAAAGATGATATTATGGCTATTTAAGTGAAATAAAGTTCATATTAATTTAATAGATATCTTATTCGTTATATAATAACAATGTTGCAACAATAAACAGCACGTAGAACCGTTCTGTGTAATTCCACTAACCGAATCGGCGGCGGCATCGCACGACGCGGGCAGCCGATATTCCCAATGATACCACCACAAGCGGTGCAAGCTGCGATTGAACAAGACCAGTAACTTTATTGATTACTGGAGTTATAAAAAAGAAATATTTATTGCAATTATATTTGAAAATTGTGTCTAGTTATTTGGGTACTTCGGTATAAGTCATGTCACTTATCTGGGAAATTAATCTAAATAACATACATGTAAATGCTTCGACATTCGACGGAGTTAGTCACTTAAATAAACTAGGTGTTTGAGTTCTAATAATATCTTCATACGAAAAATATATATATATTGTATAATAAAAATAAAACTATTGTATTAGACAAACTTATAAATAGAAGTTAGTGGGGAAAAGTGACCAGAAGGTTGGCAAAGTTGTGTCACGTTGGTGCGCAATACAGCTTGTTTACCAAAGTGTCAGCACTCGTTCGGCCATATCCTTGTAAACAATAATTATAAATATATGTATAGTAAACACCTTATAAAGGAAAACATTTGTTTTCATAAGTGTATAGAAATGTTTGCAGAATCTCTTAATACTGCCTCTACCGTGATTATTAAGGCGAAATGATTGATTGCGACCAAATTTCATGATTCGACTTCGCGAAAACTTAGTTTTCGACGCTTAAACCTTATAACCGAAGTTCGAAAAAAACGTAGTGTTAATTGAATATACGTTCTTATGAAGTATAGTAGCCAATACGCGATTGAGCAAACTTGGCTCGATATCAAAAAAAATCGGCAACATTCCCTAAATTTAGCAATTTTTCTTAAGTGCTTGCAACTTACTAGTGAACTATGGGCTCCTTTATCATTAAAATTTAATCATTTGATTTTACGGAATAGATATAAAAAGTATTAGCACGTATTCAATTGAATTTTCTCATTACATCGTCCAATCTTACCAGAAGCTATTCTCAACCTTATGTAAAGCATCGTCAATTGTTTTAAAATTAGGATTGGACCGCGCCTTAAAACAAAAGATTTATGAATGAAACTGACATCAATTATCGTTTTCGGTAGGGGAAGGGGTATCATATTTGTTCCAACGTAATTTATCATGAATATATAATTATTAATGAATTACATTTGACGTATTATGATATCACACCCATAACTGAAGTATCCATTTGTATAAATGAATGGTAGGTGTCGCGAATGTCGCGAATGTTTAGATAGAAAAGGCTTACTGCCAGATATTTAATAGTTTAATATATTGTTACATATGTATAAATTGATATATTTAATTAAATGAATTTATATGATGTTATTATCCTGTTTTATCTTAATCTATAAATTTATCCGGTATTATGAGTAAGTCTATTGATGACATACGATCCTAAGCCCTGATTGGTCGGTTCCGCCCACTTAAGTATTTCCTAACAAGTCGGGTGGAGTAAACGATCGGGGAAGAGAGTTTGTGCTAAGACAGTTCGTGACTGAGCGCACTTTGTGTTTAGTGCAGTGGATACGTAAATCGTACCGGCGGTGTTGTGAGTGAGTAATTGCATTGTTACAGCTTGCATGTGGGTCAGAACAAATCAGTAAATTTACATTCTACCTAAATCCAGTGCAATTACATTTGTTGGCAACATTATGTATCAGATATGTAGCGGTTCAGTATCAGATCAGTGCGAGGCATGGGGTGGCTGTAGGGGAGGTTGGATCCCACGCGGGGGAAACCCCCGACATATTATTCCGATGAAACAACCCTCAATTACTGACAGCTGCGTATAGATCCGATATGCGTATAGTTTTTCGCGGATGGTTTTACCCTTCGCGACAGTAGGTGACTGCACATGCACTTGCAATAATTAAGCTTCTGTATATGAAACTATTGCTGTTCAAGTAACTATCTCAAACTAAACGCGGCACTCCTTGTAACAACATGTTATCTGACTGCGCGGTCAGGCGTCCGCATCGGAATGAATTTCCCCTGGAGCCGAGCACTTCTGCTGTTTGATGAATTTTGGGGCTGTGTTTTTGGAAGCCATTAAAATTTTAGATACTGCAATTAATTTGGTACACCTTTTCTGGTCTATATGAGGGTATGTTTAAAACATTGAAACAAGTCAACAGGAGGGGAAAAATTGCAAATGCATTAGGTACGTTTGTACGCAGTTCCTGTCGTGGGCCTTCGACCGACTTTGATGTATCAAAGCTTGATTAGCTCTTCCTTTGCGCTGCCTTCCTGGTACTTTCCAATTCCAATACTAATACCTCAAATAACTGTCTCAGATATATTATAGATAGAGAGGTAGTTAAACTGTGCTTAGTAACTGACATAAGCTAGGATATTATATAGTTTGTAGTGGTTTTGCCAGTTATTAAACTGTGAAGCAGTTGTCTGCAGACATTACTGAGTTTCGTTTTCAGTGAAATTACAGAGGTTTCAGTGGTTTAACATATTATATCACAGGGTGATGAGCGCAGTGCTTAGATTAATGATTAGTCTCCGCGCGCGCGCTTCGACTAGATACCGCCGGCGTACTTGCAAAATGCGGCAACTAATACTACGCCGAATTCGGCGTACTCGAGCCCGGTATTATGAGTAAGTCTATTGATGACATACCATCCTAAGCCCTGATTGGTCGGTTCCGCCCACTTAAGTATTTCCTAACAAGTCGGGTGGAGTAAACGATCGGGGAAGAGAGTCTGTGCTAAGACAGTTCGTGACTGAGCGCACTTTATGTTTAGTGCAGTGGATACGTAAATCGTACCGGCGGTGTTGTGAGTGAGTAATTGCATTGTTACAGCTTGCATGCGGCTCAGAACAAATCAGTGAATTTACATTCTACCTAAATCCAGTGCAATTACATTTGTTGGCAACATTATGTATCAGATATGTAGCAATACTACGCCGAATTCGGCGTACTCGAGCCCGCTCGAGCCAGTCACGTCCCAAGCAGCGTGGTGTCAACGTACCGAGTGTTTTTTCGTAATTTTGGTCGTAATCCAAAGTAAAATACCTGCTTGCAAAGTGAACATGTGTAAAAATAATACTACAAGACATAATAAATACACTAGGATCATAATATATACCATTAGTAAATACGATATAATTTCAAAATTTCAACATAAAATAACATCAACCTTAAACGCCATTCAGTGTTGCCGTATAATATAAGAATCAAGTACCTATGGTTGAGATTTTTATAATGTGAATTTATTTTTATTATATTTTACTACTAAATATACGAAACCAAAATATTATACTGACGAACTCAAGAAATTATGTTCTAAACTTTTACCTCTATCTGCTAATAATTACGTGAGGAGTAAATAACTGTACTATATATAAAATTAAATGATTCGGCTAACCAAGTATTCATTTCTCAACCACTAGCTGAATCAAATTCTCTTTTTGATAATTTTCTCGTATATACTATTATAATAGAGATAGAAATATAGTGTAAATTCCAAGTCAAATGTATCGTAAACTAGTACAAGTTAGTTGAATGTGATATTTAATTAATAATATTGATTTTTAGACTCTCCATTGTACATAATAGTACCTGTACATAATAGTAGGTTTAACTATGCTTATAAGATAATTGTTTTATTTCTTTTTTTTATTTCTACACAGTAATTAATTGTAAATTAACCTAAGACGTTATGTACAAAAGGTAGAATCAAATTACTGACTGGTAGAATGGAAATAGGAAGCACTGTAGGTACGAGTATTACTAAATACTTGTTATTTGTCTTCTCATATAAATATATAAATGCATAGTTAATTATTAGTATACTATCATATAAGTGAACTAAGTTTCTCATTATACACAAGGCTAATGTATTTTTCTGAACTACATTTATAACCAGTGACATACATACTTAATCAAAACATACAATATTTTTTCCCATTAATTGGGTGACAGTTAGTAGCTAGTAACACAATTCTTCACGCACACTAGCATCCTCCCTATTTTCATTACACACACTACAATATTGAGTTGGCGCATTCACGGAGCCGTTGTTTTTAAATAGCGCGGTATCTAGTCGAAGCGAGAGCGAGACCAATGATTAATCCAAACTTTTACAATTTCATTAATTGATCAATTAAACGACCATTCAGTCTCCCAGCACGTTATGCAGCGAAACAATTACTCGGACTCTGTTAAGTGCCCCGCGACATGTCTTGGCGACATTCCAGATTGTGGGCACATGCGGTTCCGTGCCGAGTTCAGCCCATCCACCGCAATTACGTATCTGATTAAACATTAATAAGGACTTAGTTGTTTTAACCTTTGGAGGTATGCAACACTGTGGAAATCGTTATAACAATTGTTCGTACATACATGATTTTTGATTTGATGATTCGAACCTCGGGCTGGTGTGTCAATTGCATAGCGGTAATGACTTCTAACACGAAAAAGAAGACGCGGGTTCAAATTCCATTTGAGGATGTAATCTTTCACTCTAAAACATCAACGTTTATTATAATGAGTAGTTCATAATTTAATAAGTTAATAGCTTCGAAGTATTGTGCTTGTGGAGAATTTTATCCGTTCTAATATTACTATAAAAATTTAGACTTTAAACATTAAAGAAACACTTTCACAAACTATCCTCTTAGGAGTTGAATAGGCAACAAATGAACTATGAAATATATGAAAAGCGGCCTTTGGGTGCCGTAGTTCCACAATTAACGATTATAAGATCGTTATGCCATTTTATATTTATGTTTCTCGAAAAAATCAATATATCAAGATCTTTGTGATTTTGTAGCTAAGTTATTTGTGAAATTTTAGGTATATATATTCCAAATTATACTTATATGCTATAGCTTTATAACAATAAACTATAACTGAACTAAATCCAAAACTAACCACGTACGAAATTTACGAGGTACGAGAGAAATGATGAAAAATAAAATCTAAAGTGCTTTCTTTACTAATCCGGCACAAGGGACAATCGGTAATAAGCTCTTGCACTTAGGGGCCCGGTGAAACTATACTGCGACTAACCGATGGTTATTTTCTTTGTCAGTAAGTTATTTAATTATATATCTTATTCTAAAGCTCCATAACTTCAGTATTATTGTGCTTTCAATAGAGGTAGCTTGATGCCTCGAGAACTACCCACTGAATTGAGATAACAAGTTGAGCCCATATATAGGTACCATATCCCAGGTATAAGCGGTCTCCGAATTATTTAAGTACTTAGACATAATCACTCACATCAACTCGCAATATTTCCCTATTATAATACGAGTTTAAGATATCGTCTATTGTGCGTCAACATGTTTGGATACATTGGATGTATTCATCGGTACTTTGGACGGTGGTAAATTCTTCCTAGCATTCCAATTGCGTTCTTACAAATTTTATTTCATTATTACGTCCATCATCAGGGCGTCTACTTCTGGACATAAGAGTAGGTGTACTTTTAATTGTCCCAAAAGACATTGTGACATTTATGAGACAGTCCGCCCTTGTTGGATGGAAGCTTATCTCTCCAGTTGCTCCTATCGGTACAGTTTACAGATTGCAGCAATGCCCTGGAAGATGTAAGATATTTCTACCCCATCAGTCATCAGTTCATCGTGTTATGTGCCTTACTTAGTTGCTCGAGCTGGCTAATCTGTGACTTTTTTATCTCTTCATTTCGTAGGAAAACTTAATAGCTTGTTGTACCTTTGTATGAGGCCTATTGAGATCTATAAAAGAGATTTTTATTTACGAACGGGCTTGAGCTTTTGTTGAAGGTACCATCGTGATTAAATCCACAGTATGGTGGTAGAGTACTTTCTGGTGGCTGGCTAGCGACCCACATCAAGCGGTAAAAACGTAAAAGTAATTTATTAAATAATATAATTTATTTAACATTTCTTACTTCAAAACAAAACAAATCTCTACCCATATAAACGTCTTCAAAACAAACAATTTTTTCATCAACGGTTAAGCTTCATAACTTCAGGACCATGACCAGCCTACGACCTTCGGACAACCAGCCTCGACACTATAAAAGTTTATGGCTCGTATTGTCCAACCAATGAAAGAAAAAATAATTCTGTATTATATCGAAAAACCCCGCTTTATGTGACCAAGTCTTGAATAGAGATGTGATGTTAGCAGTTTGGGCCAGAGTGTGAGAAGTCGGGCTGCATGTAAAGGGTCCGCAGTTATGTAAGACCTTTCATACAAATAAGACTAGGGGACCCATCATTGGCTTTGTTCGCGTAGCTTCGCGGAATACGGCGCCTAAAAAATAAGTACCTAGGTCACGTCTCATAATATCAATGAGCCATTGAAAGTCCAGCCAGTTTCAGAGATTAGATAATATTAAGATAGTGAATGTCAAATTACAATTACACATATTAAAAATATAAAATAAATTACAAAGGCTAAATTAACCTTCTAGTCAATAATATATAACCGGCCCCTGTCCGCTCCCGGTGGAAAGGTGCCCCTTACACTGAATAGCGATGAATAGCTATGGCCAGCCTTTGCACCAGGAACGAACCGGAGCGGGAGTCATATAGTGAATTAAAAAATTGTTTTGTTAATATATGTACTGTATATACTTTTATTGTGTATGTAGTCAAAAAGTTTAGTTTAGATATTACATTTTTTTTTATTTATTTGCTTTTATAAAGATATACAAAATACTATAGCTATAATTTAAAAGAAATTTATTTATCGCCGTTTTTCTGCTAGCAAGAACCGATTAACAAAATCGCAGTCATTATTACTACATACTCAATTATATTACGACAATTTTTTTATCATTTGCCACTCATTAAATTATTCGACTAGATTAGTTGTCACAATTTTAATAATAAATGATAGTAGTAGTAGGGACTTCAAAATATCACCAAATGTACAAAACTTGTAAAATCTTTTGTGAATTTGATAAGTGTATCTTTTCTTGTGTGAAGTCATCTTAAAGCACGTCATAAATAAAGGTTAACATAAGTTCACATGTTCAGAAATAACATGAAAATGTAAATTTGATCAGTATGCACCATGAGAATACCCATTAGTATTCCCTGTGCCACGGGAGGCATGGACACACAGCAACACATCACGACATACACAACCCGAGAACAAACATGTCTGCTCATCTCACAAATATTTGCCCCGACCAGGAATCGAACGTTTGATCCCACGCTTTGAAGGCTCACTACCAGCTAATTCAACGAATACTTCAAAATCAATAAAATATTACATATAATGATAAAAAGTTGTTAGAGTACTTAAAATTTCGAGTATAATTAGACAGTTGGTACAGTTGTTAGCAACCCTGCCTTCTGAGTCACTGCTCCCTGGTTCGACCTTCGGACGGGTCAAACATTTGCGTGCATTTAATACGTATATGTATATAAATATGTATAACAGTCATCCGCAGGGCTATTATGTATCTCAGTTGCTAACAAATTAGGATTGAAATCTTGAAAAATGGCCGCTCTATGCCGCAGCAAAAATGTTAGTAAATTGATGACTAGAGCTGACAAAAGTGACATAGATAGAGCCGCCATTTTTTTCGATTTCAATCATCATTTGTTAGCAACTGAGATACATAATAGTCCTACCGGTTACCATAAAACAGGTTATGCATAATGTCGAATATTAAACTTGTGTGTTGGATGTTATGTGAGCCCAGTGATCGACTGCTTATTCGTTAATTAAAAATTTCAATTTCTTCATTCATCATATGATTCCGTAACGGCGGTAAGGCTAATTTTGCGGCCGGATCCGTTCCATCTCTAAGCCAAGCCCACTTGTAAACGATGCTGTTTCGCGCACGACTACGTGCATTATTTCAGGAAATTGGCAAGAATACAATAACGGAAATGTATTGTTTTGATATAGAATTTGATGTCTTTTTGAGAATTTCCGGAATGGGAAAGCGGGCTGAAATTGATAGGAATCGTATCAAACTACAAAATAAATGTCAAATACATCGTGTATTGTTTTATTGTATGTAGTTATTAAGTTCACTGGTCTTAAATAACATATTTATTGTTATCTAAATTTAAATCTTGGTTCACATGTTTAATTATAATAAATCTAGACTGTATGTCAAAACGCACTGAAATTCAAATGCACTCAATTAAAACAATAAATACGTACTAATTTTTTTCCGTAATTACAGTTTGCGCCTAATCATAATAACAAATAAAACCTGAAGTACACGTGCAAAGAAAGCGTGAATAAAAAAACTATCTTCAGCGGTGCAGCATCATTTCTTTTATTTAAAGGTTAGTCAATTAAATTTTCTTATGTAAAAATCTCCGCGCTATATAGAGGCCTCCGCAAGAAAATTACGACGCGTATCCAAAAGTCTTTACTTTTGTAACTTCCACATTGTTTTATTAGGTCTAGAGACAATACGGACCAGACTTACATTCATAGAGGAAACCAACTCTTTACATCTGATGATGATGAGGAAGATTTCATGACTTGTTTACACTTATTGCTTCGCAGCAAAAGAAATCGGCCTGCGGTAGTTCCAACCATGTCGTCCATACCGTCTTAGATAAGTCTAGTACGTCAGGGTTTTTATCTTACCAAAATCATCCCCATGGCAGATAGTAAATTCTGTAACTCCCTTTACAGTGAAAAATATTCACTTTTCACGAAACTAAAATAAAATTTACTTTTAATTTTAGTAATTGCTTACACATTACTGATATGTAATTTTGTGAATTTCAATATGTATACACATGTCACATCCAACCTTTATGGGTTTATATTTTTTAATTATGCTCATAATGTTTAACGTATTAATTTGTTTTCAATAAATTATTACTTGTTATTGATTATGTATACAACAAGCTTTTGCACGCGACTTTGTCTAAGTGGGATAATGTTACGGGTATCCCTTAGAGACATCACGTACGATCGGAATAAACATTGTATTTACAATATAACTCTTTTATATTATTATATATTTAATATGGTTTTAAAGCACTACTGTTATTTAGCGATACTAAACTTTGAAAATTTAAGAACAGTTAATTAAATCATTGGACGGCATCAGAAACTGCGTCTTTTAACTATCGGTGTCAAATGCTACGACCGCTCCCATTAAAGAATTAAACCTAGTTGTTAAAACCAACCTCAAATATAATATTATTTATTCATTTAAGTATCAGGTACACTTTTATGAATGTCAGTTATTATATAAGTTTTTTTTAAATTTTACTATTACTATACATTCTCTTAGTAGAGTATAAAAGCTAATAGTATTCGTTCATATTTACTAGAAAGGACACAGACAGAGAGAGAAAGTGATTTCACTGCGTATACCCGTACTCCTCATTCGCCAAATGTATGCAACTTTCTGCTAAGTCATCGTATATGTGATTCGTGCATGTAAGTATTTTATCACTGTGCGAGACCATCAGAATGGCTCTGATTATTGTCATTACGAGGACCAATCAGAGCAACGCCTTCTTCTTCCACGGGCCGCGGTGGTGAATAGTTTTTCTATGAGAAAACAGTGTATGGCCTCTGGCACTAGCTCGTTGAGTAGAAAGCATGCCAACAACATATACTAAATCACAGAATAAGTACTGGTTTTCAGCTAAGTGTTGGGGCCAAGCACGAAGTTCTGAGTGTTTGAAGCCTTGCCTTGAAACTTGGAGAATAGTTTCTTAACTTCATCTTTCGGAAATACGCCAGCTTGGATATTTGATCGCTCATTAATTACTTCAAGTTGTATAGTTCGCTGATACTTTACGAAGGTAAGTTTAAAAATTAGCTTAACGCTTAAAAACGCTTCAAAGATTAAAAGATTGAGGAATTGTCGATGGCTTGGATCAAACCTTAAAAATTGCACTTGAACAAAAAAATATTTTAAAATTATGTTACCGATTATTTATTATTATAATCATTAATTAAATTTTAAATAATTATCATTTCGATTTTTAACCTAATTGTTCCAAAAGTTTTACTTGCTAAAAGTACACATTGATATTTAGGAACAGACAAGGGCTCTTGGGATATTAACTGCATTTTTCCTTCTAAAGGTATCTATTATTACACCTGTCAAATTGACAGCTTAAGTCGTAGGTAATTATTGTATGTGTTTTATTGCCTCTCTTAGACTACATTCGACTTCAAAATGACGGCGATGTGGTGGATTGTAGCTATAATATTTTCTTCTGTAGCTTAATTCTTCTTGAGTATGTTTAAAATAATAGCTATTTTTAAGCCTCGACATTGATTACTTACCTCAAATGGAACTTGAACGTAATAAACAGCCCATAAAATAATTAAAAGCGCTGTTAAAAATATTGTACCTAATTCCGTTAATTACTACCCACATCTGTATACCGAATAATTCAAACAAGCTTACTCCTGAATCATTAAATCATACGTAACGTTCCCCTTAACAACAGCTTGAGGACTCTCGATTACAAACCGAATTAATCGGGAATCGATTACGACAATATTCAACTCGAGTGCAAATCGAATAAGTTCCGAAAGGTATTGTTAGGAGCTCGTTGAGATTGCTTGGGAAACAGTAATTCATTGAAAGCTTGAGTGTTTAAATTCATGAAGAATTCTTCAGGATTGTTTAAGAAGGTACTCAAAACATAGAATTTTAGTCATGTGTTGTTAGCATCACAGTATAAGTAAAATTTCAAACCAAGTGTGACAGAAGTCACGCCTTCACGCGATTTCAAAAACGGAGGTGTTTCGATGCGACTACATGTTATTTTGTGTGTTTGTTACGCGATCACTCCGTCAATTATAAGTTGATTTTGATAATCCTGTTTTTTTTGGTAGTTCATACTTTAGAGGTGGCCCCATATAGATTTCTCATTATTTTAATATTAGTAGTACTAATTAGTATTTGTTCAACTTCTGTAATAATATCACCAATACCACATTATTTATTTAATTAAAATCCATCTGTATCGTAAGTTGATATGAACAGAACAACATCATCTGTAGGAGTGAAGCAGTGAGAGGCTGGATGCCGGGCATGTCCAACGTCGATCGGCATTGTTTCACGACTTGAACCAGATTGCTTCCCGAATAACTCAAACTTTGTCGAACGGCAATGAACCCTTTCAGATATTAAGGTGCTCTCAGATTTTAGTTACAAACGTATGTGGAATTTGTACGCATGTATCATCGCTTTTCACTTGGGAAACCTATTATCCTGAACGTTTTAATCTGTCCGAATCAGCAAGACCCATTAGAGGCAAGTTTCTTTAATAAATCTATTGTTATTTTTTGTCCTGATGCGGACGGGTTAAAGCCTAAAAAAATATCTTTACTGTGAATGCTTTGGCTATTAAAGTAAAAGGTCAAGTTCTTGATGATTTAACGGATACTCCATTAATTAGCTTCTTCTTTCTATTCTTTGCTCAATATTTCA
This sequence comes from Selenia dentaria, assembly GCA_917880725.1. Lineage (NCBI taxonomy): Eukaryota > Metazoa > Arthropoda > Insecta > Lepidoptera > Geometridae > Selenia > Selenia dentaria. Next base: position 19,629,429 of record OU862898.1, on the reverse strand, counting down.
AATGCTTTACGTTTCTCTTTCAACTTTACGCAAAAGAAAATAGTATGGATGATGACCTTGCACACCTATAATCTACACTTATATTATAAACATGTAGAAAAGTAACTCAGTCTGTCTACACGTACGTTTACACGAAAGGGCTGGACGGATGACTAAACCTGAAACTGAAATAGATGATTTAAATCAAGCTTACATTGTATAATATGTATGTATGGATGTCTAGTGTTACTCAATCACGCGAAAATTGGTTATCGGATTTGTTGGTCTAAGTATTGTCTTGTTTATACCCGGGATTAACATATATACTACTTTTTGTCCCGGAGTTAAAACTCTACAAACAGAGATTCCAGAGAACATAATAACCCTATTCTACGCCAGTGGAGTCGATCTAGTCTATTATATAGTGACTATTTTTCCTGGAATAAGACGTAGGGTACTCATTATCGTCACCATTGTTTCATTATGCAGGTGTAACCGCGGGACTCAGCTAGTGAAATAATATATTGTGACTTAACGACATTGTGACTAGCTTGGGGTTGTGAGTTTGAATAGCTACCGAGCTACTTACGTGCTGATATAATAATTCTTCTACAAGTATAAGTCGTCGTGCATGGCTTTTGTGTGTGATTAAAATATTATATAAAATATTATAACCCTTCAGTTGTATCAGGAACGACAGATGAAGGGATAAACGACCTAAAAATCATTTAAGCAATTGTTTCTCACTAAGCTCTAAACTAGCTTTCGTTTAAAACACCCATCGATAGAACTATCCACCAAATTTTAGACTGCCAAGCGACAATCTTAAAGTTGAAAACTGTTTCATGACGATTGCGTAGAATTCACTCAAACATTGCAAAAACTTCAAATAAAAGCAACCATAGTATATATATCGTCAACCCAAGAAGGTGGTGTTTAATCTAATTTTCCCTTTATTATCTGTAACTAATAACACATTAAACTCCTGAAAATAAAAATAAACCCAAACAACGTAATGTAATGTCAAATTCAGGGTATATTTCAATATACCCTGAAACTAAATGAAAACTATGTAACACCGAGTTCAAAGGTAAGTAAGTCCCACTAGCTATCTCATCTTGGAATCGAAAGTTTAGATAGGATTTCAGCTCAAAATGGTCGTCAGAAATCCCTTAAGGACATTACTGTGCCTTTGTAAACTACAGAATATTCATCGAAAGCAGAAAGATAACTGAATATCTAAACTCTGTTAGAAAAACAACAATAATCGTCTCAACCATTCGATGTCCAATTCTAAGGATTATAAATAGTTTTCTATTAAGTGAGTCTGATGAGAGCAATGACGAGATTATATTGGTTTAATTTGCGTATATAAATAACGTTTCCTAATACATTATATCAGTGTCATAAAGTTGGTCATTAAGCTTCCCTATATTTAAATGTGTATGTGTGAGTTTTATTTAACGCGATTATGTTAAGTATAATATAATACAAATATCATTATATTCTTCTTTATTATAAATTATAATGAAACTTGAAATGTTATAAAATACTAGCTAGAGAAAAAGAGCATACATAGCATATACACGTTAACACAAATTTAATTATAAAATGGTTAGGTAATGTAATTTTTTGTATCTAGCTTGTGTAATTTAGCCTAAATTTAATATATATAATTAATATAATATTATTTATAAAAGATATTTACAAATAGTAACACAATAATAAAATAAGACAACCTCCACACAAGGCCTTGTTGGTTCCAAACTAGGCAAAGCCTGTAGGTACTATAATAACCTGATTACTGATATACATACGTATATGCATGCATATACACACCCAAACACAGATCAAACAGACATGTACACAGATGTTTGACTTTTTCTAGAGCTCGAACCTGGAATCAGGTGATCGGAATGCAGGATGACTACTAACTATCAACTGCGCTAACCCGCCAGTCAATATACATGTTGATACACGAATTGAGGTCTGATGTAGACATACACACGCTGGAGTGTGACAACGAAAACTGGTTTCCAAATTTTGAATTTGTAACACGAAAATAAACGGTTACAAAACCAGCTCATTCTTTATCATCAACCAGAATTTAATTTCTAACACTGTTTTAAACTATCACGGTTGTTCTCTAAAGTTATATGATTATTAACGGGATATTTACCGTGGTAAGGTTGTGGAATGAGCTCCCGATATTTCGGCGCAGTTACATGCACCATGTTCACGGGAAGACTGAAGAATGCGGTTCACAAACCGTTTCCTATTTGACAAACATCAGTGCGAGTTATATAAACTACATATATGGTTGAGTTCGGTGTTGTCAAAGGATGATTTTGAGCAATGTGACCATCTTACATACCTACAAGCACAACGTTCTCGCGAATTGAGTGTTTTGAAACAACAGCGCAAGTTTGAGGCCCTACTACGGAAACATAACTCGAATCGTGAAGATGACAATAACTGTGCGGTTCAGACTGTGGTTAATCGATCTAGTAAGTTATTGAATGAGGTTACTATTGACGCCTTAAGGAAAGGGTTGAACTTTGCACCTACACCATCACGCATACCTTTCGAAGATGTCATTGGCTGCATAGAAGAAACCATCGTTAAAAACAAGGTGCCAACCAATGACGCCGACGCATTAAGGCAAGATGTCGCGTCAGTGTTACGTCATGCGAAACCACCGTGTAGCAACATCACGCCGGAGGAACGGGCAGCACTACGTGAGTTACGCGAAGATGAGGACATCTTGGTATTAAAAGCTGACAAAGGTAACGCGACTGTTGTACTCGATGTGTCCGAGTATGACCGTAAGATGGAGGGTCTACTCAGTGATAGTGCAACATATAAACCAGTGAAGTACAACCCTATAGCGAGAGTCTCTCGGCAGACCATCCATTTGATAAGAGAATGTCACGAGGTCTTCTCTGATGACGTTCTGAAAAAGCTCCTACGACCCAGAACTCCACAGCCACCGAAAATGTATGGTTTACCCAAAATCCACAAAAGAGATGTGCCACTGCGGCCAATAGTCAGCCAAATTGATTCCCCAACTTGTGACCTGGCGCGACAAGTCTCACGTGTACTTCAGGGACTGACAAGTCAGACGCCATCTTTTGTAAAAGACTCTAGACATATGGTGAGCCTTTTGAAGCAGACTAGGGTTGAAAGTGATGAGATCATGGTCAGTTTTGACGTCGAATCTCTATTTACGAAGGTACCCGTACTGGAATACTTAGAGGTTATAAAGAAAAAACTGTCTGACAACAACATTTCGATGGAATACGCCAAACTGCTGGAACACTGTTTATCTTCCAGTTCCATTTCTTATACAGAGGCCAGTTTTACCTGCAGATAGATGGAGTAGCAATGGGTAGTTCAGTGGCCCCTGTGGTTGCTAATCTGTGGATGGAACACTTTGAAAACCGGGCTATATCCACCTGTCCCGTAGAAATCAAGTGCTGGAAGAGATATGTGGATGATATCTTCTGCATACTTAAGGGCGGTGAAACAGAAGTGAGCAAATGCCTGGAACATTTAAACAGTGTTCATCACGCTATGCGGTTTACGGCTGAGATTGAGAAAGATCGAGTGTTGCCGTTCCTGGATGTTCGAATAACAGCGAGGGAAGACGGGTCTCTGAGCCACACAGTGTACAGAAAACCGACACACACAGACCTGTACTTGCATGCCACCTCTCACCATCATCCCCGGCATCTTAATTCTGTGGTCAGTTCACTGACAAATCGGGCCTATGATCTGTGCGATACAGAACACCTTGAAGAGGAACTATCCCACGTACAGATGGTGTTACGCAGGAATGGTTATAAGGCTCAGGTCGGTATAACCAAGCCAAGGAAGAAACTGATGAAACCGAAGGTGGAACGACAGCCGACCTTTTTGCCATATGTTAAAGGAGTCACAGACAAAATAGGTCGAATTCTTGACAAATATGCTATCAAGACCATATTTACTCCTCATCAGAAGATTGCGCAATGTCTGCGTTCCCCTAAGGACAAGATTCCTTTTCAGCATCCCGGGGTGTACAAAATTAACTGCAGCTGCGGAAGTTCGTACATAGGACAGACGAAGCGAACTGTTTCATGCCGCATCAAGGAACACAAAAAGGCAGTAAAAAACAATGAAAGACACAAATCTGCCATAGCTGAGCATCTGCTGGACGCGGGTCCTAACCACTGGATTGAATTCCATAACCCTAAAATCTTGTCCACCGAACGCCATTACATACCAAGGCTAGTAAAGGAAACTATTGAGATCTCGAAATGCCAGAATTTCAATCGAGGTGATGGTTTTCAACTCGCCAGTGCGTGGAATCCAGTATTAGGTTGTTTTTAAAAATAAAAGTCCGCGTTCAAAATGTGTTCAAAATACTATACGCAGTGATACAGTGAGTGTGTTTTGTCGGGACTTAGGATCGAGTTCGAGTTCCAGTGATAACCGTAGCAAAAGACTAAGAAAGAGGGTAGATCGTTATGTCTGCACCTAACTTTTAAACTTTTTGACCAACCACCCGCATTCTTCAGTCTTCCCGTGAACATGGTGCATGTAACTGCGCCGAAATATCGGGAGCTCATTCCACAACCTTACCACGGTAAATATCCCGTTAATAATCATATAACTTTAATTTCTAACGTTTCAAAAGAGATATAAAAATAACCATTTTGTTACTAACTTCTCGTAATATTCACGGCCTTCAAGAAACTGATTTCAGAAAAACTATATACTCAGTAAGGGCACTACCAAAGTTGATTATTATTTAAAGTACTACTGAGTCTTTTATAGAACGACCAATACTATTTATGGGTTGGTGTTTGTGGCAGTCAACACATTATGATTTTAACGTATAAGCATATTTTAATACTAATTCTGTATTTATATTATTGATATTGGGATTCGAGAAACAATAGAAATAGTTCAAAACCAGTGATTTTTTCTTTCTCTTAAAATGAAACGGTCAAGAAGCCTCCAAGATGGCAATAAATATTTCGATTGCCTAACTCCTCCGTATCTGAATCTATATCATTTTTTTAGACTTTTCGTAGATTTTAGTGTTCATGCATACGACAACACTTTTTGTATGAGTTGACATACCTTTTAAGAAAAACTTTTATGAACGTCTTAGCGCAATAGTTATATAAGAATGGATTGTCAAAAATACTATATCATTTTTACATGGTATACTATCATATATATATATATATATATATATATATATATATAAATATGTTATATATAATATTATATATGTAAATAAGTTAAAACATTTCTTAGTAGAATTATTGTTAACTTATATATGTATATATATAACGTCCGGAAAATGGACTCATATGCTTAGCATTATACTCCTTTTATAGATTGATAATATGGCTCAATGGAGGTAATGACTTTAACCATATCAAAATTATTTATGAGAAAAACTGTTTTTATGATAAAAATCTAAAAACACTACTTATTAGATAAAGTGTCCTTACTGTTTATTTATATTATAGTGTGTATGCAGTCTCCATGCAAGGCTTTTCTGAACGAGCCATTTATTATGAAATGATTAGGGTGGGGACATATCGCGGCACCTTAATTTTATGGGCAGTGAGAACGAACCGGACGGTAAGGTAGTGGTTAAAGTTGGGGGTACTAGTGGGTCGAGTTTTGAAAGTTTGTTTTATTTGATAAAGTTTGTAAAATATTGTTGTACTTCTTCTATTCTTATTCTTATTTATGATGAAAGCTTTGGAACAACTTTAAACTTATCACTTCTTCTTACTTCTTCTAGTATTGTATTTTCGTACACCTAATAATTGTATTTTGAACGTGTAAATGATTAAGAAATTTTCACAAATAAATTTATGCCGGCATATTTGTAATAAAATTAAGATTTTTTTACAAATAAAGCAATTTTCTAGTCTTGACGATGAAATTGTTAAATGGTATTACGCAAACAGAAACGGAACTGAAACAATCAACAGTTTTATCAGAAAAATAAATATTGAATACTCGTATTTACAACAATCATTAGTGTTCTATTGAGACTTGAGTTAAGTTTTATCTTCACGAAATATTTTTATACCGAACTACACTTTCACGATTATGTTAAGAACATGGATGTTTTTAAGCGAGCGCATGTGTATGTTTATTTCCGTACGTTGAAATAGCTCAACGACTTTAAGGTCATTTTTGAACGGAGATTCTCCTTTTCCTCAAGATTAACACATAGTATAAATAGAAAGAAATTTATAATAAAAATAGCATAAAGACATGTTTACTTAAAAAACTTTTAATGATTAAATTACATTAAATAGCTCCCTGGATTTTTATTTGCTTTCATTCAAACAAACCCGTCAATAAACACCAGCATAGTAGTAAAATTTTTAAAAGCTAAAACAGCAAACTCAACGGCATTAAAATTTTATACAGTGTAACACTACATCACGTACGTGTGAACAGGCCGTAAAGTGTTGCCCTTATCAACAGTCGTATGTCTGTACCTTGGGTATATGTGCACTATGCTTATACCCACTACATTAGCAGTCTACTAACATTAAAATTCTTAAGGTTTCTTCTTCGCTTACCTCTAACGTCACACACAAATTACTGTATGTCCAACGTACCATAACGCCAAACTAATATTTTCTACACTCGCAAAATAACAGTCAAACCAAATTAAACCTTAACAGAATTAAAGGTAAGAAGGGAATTCTGTGATTTAAATATTGTCACTAGCAGATTACTGCTAGAATGTATCTCGTAACCACGTAAAGATGTTCCATTCAGTTCGGTTGTAGCCGCTGGGCAGAGAGGACGCTTTCGCTCGACAAGGCAACTTTCGTGCGCGGAGTTCGTAATTTGAAAAGTTTTAGATAATGCGGGTAGAATAGCATTTTCTGAGAAGGATTGTGTCAAAGATACTTTTCTGTGATATGGATTGAAGTGATGTTGGAGTTGATTGTAAATTTATTTCGAAAAGGTAAGGATATTTGCATTCTACGATAATATATCCCTCTTCCAACTAGTTTCATATTAAACTATTTTTAACCATTTATTGATTGACTGATCCAATTTTACTATTCGCAAAAGTTAAATCAATTCCGAATCAACAAACTGTTATGAGCGAAAAATAATTTAAGAGCGAATTTATTCCATTCAATCAACAGGTGGATTCTAATTCATTATTTTTAAGTGAAGATCTGAGATCATTACTTTTGTAGTGACTCAAGATATCTAACGGGAATTATTTCACATAAGTCAAAATCAGTAAATATAGAATGATTTTAATTAATGTATATATATTAAACAAAGAGTCGAGGCTCTTAGAAATGAGGACTCATATTTGTGGAGTAGAAATAATTACTATAAAACATTTATTTATAAAACAAACGTGATTATAAAAATTAATACAATTTAAAAACAAGTATAAATAACTCAATGATTTTGAAAGTCGACATTAGTATAATTATTTTTAAAAACATTCAAATTACGTTAAAAATATAGAATACATTTATAAACATATATTTTCGCCAAAGAAAACTTATTTTTATATCATAAAACAGTAGCGTTTATATAAAATTGATAGCCACTGCGTGATATCTTATTGTATTATGTAAAAACCTGAAACTTTCGCTTAAGCCCTTAGCCAGCTGTATCAGGACCCAGATACAATAGAAAATCTATAGTTATCTCGGGCTGAGGGGTTAAGTTGTTAGACTGACTATTATACCACCATTTTGAAAATACATCTTTAAATAGTAGAAATGTTGTCTACCATTTCCTATTACCTTATCATATATTTACGGCACCCTCGCCGGTTCGTGGTCTTCACTCCAGAACCTTCCAGCCCCTTTAGAATACTTACATAATATTTTTTAATAAAAATATTTTTACAATTGTATTAATATTTATTATCATAAGTTACTGCTCGTATTCAACTAAATAAGTAAATTGACAACAGGCACGTCTTAAAATCCATCACAAGTTTTAACTGCGTAATAATCTGAGTAGATAACGTCGTTGTTAAACTTTCACGATTATATTAATAAACTAGCTACAGAAAGGCTGTCATACCATAACTTTAGTGTTTTAAATTATATTTAGTTTCGTATATTGTCTTCGAAATAGTTATTTTTCCAGTTTGCAAACGAAACTTCGATACGCCGCTCTCTTTCCTATATCGAGGTAAACGGTAGTGTTATGTTACACCCCTCACCCGACATTGAGATCTGAACTGTTATCCAAAGTAAGATGTATACCTTTTTCTGTTCGTTTACTTTGTTTTAGTTTGTTTGCTGTTATATAAGCCAGCGTAGATATAGGAATATATACTTTGTCGTTGTTCATTTGTTTGGTTACAATGTAGTTAAAGGTACGATATATATTTATTTAATCAAACTTAATTAGGCTTTCAATTAAATTAAACTTCTAACTGTAATTGTTACGTAAAAAGTATTAAATCGCTTATCCCACTTATAGTTTAAATGTAAATGTTTGTGAGTGAGTATTTTTGCTACTAAAAGCTGAAATGGCTGAACAGTTTATATTAAAATTTGGATAAAATTATAACTTATAAAAGGAATAACTTCATTTTATTTCTACAAATTATGATTAACATTATTGACACACAGTCCCAAGGAACAACAATTTGTGTATAGTTAAAACGTATTTGCCTTTGCCATACACACTTATTCCTCGGTATTTCTGGATCTTGAGAGTAGAGCATATTTTTGTGTGTTACATAGATATTGATCACATTAATTTCCACATATGTTAAGCTTTTTTAATAAATTTGTCCTTAGATGATTTATGATATTTTTAATATAAACGCAGTCAGTTCTAGGCGAAACAACCGCTAACAATCTGCTCTCTTCTTGAAAAATGACGTACGTGGTTGAATCCCGTTTTTCATAATATTAAAAATGTGTATAAACCACGTTAGTTTTCATAATAAAAAAGGGTGTTTGTAAAGTCGATTTAACGGCATAATACAAGCCGAATGCTAAGGCCGATCGTGTTTCTCTTTCGCTTGTTCCGTGCTCTTGATTGCACGTTCGGCTCAGGCGGAACGTGACAAGAAACGTGGCAAAGAGTCATCCTTTTTCGTGCGTGCAGCCGGCGTTTATCATATTAATAAGACTGTCTGGTTTCTAATTACGGCCTATGCCTTATAAGAAAAGGAATATTTGACACGGTTAATGTGTAAACGCAGGTTAAACAAACATCCGAACATCTCTAAATCAAAGTTAAAAATATTCTTCTGTAATTTTCATTTTCCATTCTCAGGATTTACCACGGTATCAGATATTATATAAAAAGTCCAAACATTACTGTGGTAAGAACCGAGCGAATGAGAAAAACAATCAAAGCAGTGGGCCTAGCATGACATTTTATTTAAGTGTAATGTAATCGTATCGTTGACACATACAGTACAAACTATGAGTTATCTGTGCCACATTTGTACTTGATAAATACTTGTTTGCAAGATATACGTCAACGATGCGATGCGTCATACTTACGCAAATTTTCGGGCTAGGCTTAAGGCTTATAATAGTGCCACGCAAAACTTCAGTTCTAAGTTTAGGGTAGCACTTCAACTGGCGTGATACAATCAGATGCAAAACTTGTCTTGAATGTCTTCGAAACCACTAAATACACCGTAGGAAAACTTCTGTAGATCTGACGTAGCTGACCGTCTACGCCATAGTATTCGTAGCTTATTGCTACAACGTAGCAAACATGTCCACGACTTCATGTAGACGGTAGTAGAACTTACAGCTGTTATCTTGTACAGCAGTTATCTTGTAGTAAACTTCTACTGCAGTTTTTAAATTTACTCGTTACTGGGAATCGTGTCTACTTTTCTTTTATGACTTATTATTTTCTCTTTATCCATCCACGGAATGTTGGTTAACTATGCGATAGTTCAACCATACTGTTATTTACTCTGGTTTTACGCTAAATCTTTAATAGTGTTTTATATCGGCGATACCAACCAATTTATTTGTACATCGTCTCATATAGATTTCAAATATTGATTTTTACACTACGCGTTCGTTTTACTCGCTCATATATTTAAAAGCATTCACAAACACTATTCAGTACAAACTTGACGAGATCCTAGTAGGTGTGTAGTTGAATTAGATAATAATTCCCAACAGCTTTGACAAATTTGCATTATGTCTTTTGCAATGAGGCTAATCAAAATTTAACATCTTTATTAGAACCTTCACTAAAAGGACAAGTAGTAGGTTAAATGCTAGTTTTGAAATACAATTTAGAGATAAACTTCTTTTTAATCAGAAAAGGGTTTTTGACCTTGGAGAGGGTTGCGAGTTGTTTTAATTAGTTTTATTCATACCCTATATATTACGGGTTACAAGTAGGTCATCTTGGAATTAAATTTCTTGAAGGGATTGATCTGTTAATTTGGATATAGGCCGTATTCTTCAGTATATGTTAATAAGGCCATGATAAGCACGTCCGTATGTACATACTGATACTTAATAACACTTTTTCCTTATTGTTTCTGGATCACCCATAAACCTCCCACTTACCAAGTTTTGACAACAGCCAAGACATAGATAGGTAGGTTCCGCTTCAGTACCAGGTGTTCCGCCTCGTTAACATTACAAGGTAAGGGTCTAATGGGCACAGTGCCAAGTCATAATATCAAACGAATTGCATTATTATATTTTTTTATAGAAACCTTATTGTTCTACACGTATTAAACACACTGAAGCGTTCTTGACATACGCATCCTCGAGACCACTGGTGTTGCTGATCTTCGTCTCCGCGTCTCGGCAACGATGATCACTTACCATCAGGTGAGCCACCTGCTTATTTGCCCCCTCTCTAAAAATACCGTGCAGTAAAAAAAAATATCGGAAGCCAAGACACTTTTTGGGTCGCTGCGCCAGCATAAGTAAGGAAGTAACTAAGAAGGGGGACGCGCGGGGACCGCTGCACGTTACACGTCAAGTCTTACGTAAATAAATTGCTAAAATCGTAAAACTAGTGTTTTAACTATTTAGTGATAACAACTAGTAAATAATAGTGTGTCGCACAAGTGATATCGTTATTAACATAATTTAACGCCAGATTTATATGGATAATCAACATGTTAACGAACCACAAACAGTGAGTGAAACCGTACACAACATATTATAGTGAAGTAATATTTATATACCTTTCAAGAATACAAACAGAACGGTGTTTACATGAACGATTTTGACCCAGTGAATCAAAAGTTATTAACATTATTCACTTTTAATTGACCGTTGGATTTCTGCATTGCTGTTTAAAAACATACCGGTTCGACAGTGAAACGACACAATCAATGCGTCATCGCAAATGAGGCTATTCAACTGTGAAGTGACAGTAATGCGTTAATAGTAGGCTTATTTTGAACGTAAATTTGTAAGCCTCGGTGGTCCAGCAGGCAACGCGCCGACTTTGTGCAAGATACCCGAGATCGATTCCTACTAATCTCAATTTCTTTTTGTTACCGGGTAATTTTCACGAAATAGCATTTCGTTATACAAGTCATAATAGGTGAGTGGTTACGCCAATTGTGAGGGCATTGCCTACGTATTACATTATGGCTAACGGGATGAATTATGTATCGGTTAGGAACAAATATCAAAGAAAAATGTCTGATGACTCGGTGAATCATTCATTCATATCAACAGATTCAGATTTACGAGCTAGAAGTTTACCGGACTTATCGTCGAATGAAATATACGACTTGGATGACCTTCAGGTTGAAAATAATAATTTAAAATTTCAATTATCTAGTGCACATAATGAGATAGAGAAACTGTCCCTTCAACTAAGGTCATTAGAAAAGGAAAAAGCTGAAAATGAAATAAAAATTAACCAACTGAAAAAAATATGTACAGCCCCACTGAGCAGCGTCAAAAGCATGAAAAGATCCAAAAGTCATAGACGAATTTCTCGTCTGACTTTGAACACTAGTGTCACTGACCTAGGTTTATCCGATGAGATTATCGGCACTGATGCAGAGGTCAATTATAATGTTAGTGTGGTGAAACACCAAAATTCTGCGCCTGAAGAAACCACCAGCATCAAGGCCTTGCAAAGCTTAGATATATATCAGCCTCAACTTAGTCAATCATCGACAAAGGGCACCACCATTAACAGAATACCAAATAATTCTACCACCAAGTCGAAATTTGCTTATTTACGGTACCCAACAATGCGTCGGGTTTGCGTCTTTACTGACTAAATTTAGGCGTGATTTTTGTAGCAAATACGATGATTTTGACATTTTTGCATTAGTTAAGCCCTCTGCTACGGCGGAAGAGATCCTGAAAGACTGCAAAAGTCTAAATCTAAACAAGGAACGGGATCAGATTGTTCTATGTGTGGGTGAAAATGATAGGCATCCTGGAAAACTATTTTATGAACTCTCAGGAGCATTCAAACATTTATAAAGTTTTAATATTATTGTCATAAGTGTAGAAAATATTAAATATTTATGTGAACAAAAATTGAATAGCTATATTAAAACACTATGTAAATATGTCCGTAATTGTGATTTTGTAACTGTCGGTAGAAAGCATTTGTCAAAATTTCATTATCTCTTAGAACTATGTGAAAAAATTAGCTTTATTGTTGACTGTAGGTACTATAACTACAATTACCTAAACACAAATAAAATAAAACAGCGTTTACAGAAAGAAGCAAATAATACAAAATATGACATCAGTAAGCCATCAAGGTCAAAACAATTAGTGCAAACCTCATTAATGCGTTACTGGAATAAATCTACGCAAGGCAATGGGAAAAATAATACTCAAGTAAAAGAGCAGCAAAAAAGAACATTATTGGATTATTTCTGTGTTTCTAAACAAACAGCCGCCAATAATGAACGAAAGAGAACACTGGATAGCACTATTATACAAAATATTAATTTTTTTCGTCCCCAGTGATCATAATATGTTTACTATATTTCATCAAAATATAGCCAGTATACTTAGTAAAGTCGAGTCATTAGAATTATGTATAGATGACTTCCTTTCTAAATATATATATATATATATAGATGTGATTTGTTTGTCAGAAACGTTTATCAAAGCTGGAACTGAGAGTAACGTTTATCTCAAAGGATTTAAATTAGTAGCTTATTACTCGCGAAAAAATGAAAAACGAGGAGGTGTTTGTATCCTCTTACGAAACAATATTGAATATTTCGAATTTCCTATGTGTGATCAGATTTCCATAGACAAGCATTTTGAATGTTGTGGAATCATGATACCGATGCTTAATTTGATTATAGTATGCATTTATCGAATACCAAAATATAAATTAAGCGTTATAAATATATTTTTTGACAAATTAGAAACAATTTTGCATAATATTTCCACTAAATATCCTAAAAAGAAAATTGTTATTGCAGGGGACTTAAACAGAAATATACAAAAAATTTGTACCTTTTCTACTCGGTTACGTGACATTGTGCTAAATAATAATCTACTTTTTCATATGACGGAGCCTACACGGCGTAAATCATGTATTGATCTTTTTATAAGCAATACTCGTGAAGCTGAAGGTGAAATACATCAATTATGCCTTTCAGATCATAATACTGGCCAGACCTTGAAAATACCTGTAGCAGGAAAACCAGCAAGACTAAGTCACTGGTATATAAAACGTAGAAATTATAATAAGGAAAATGTTAGAAAGTTTAAGGAATGTCTGTGTTCTCTAAACTGGTTTGAGATTGAAAATGCAAATAGTTTAAATGAGGCTTTTAACTATTTCCATGACACTTTCTGTTTATTTTACGACCTCTGTTTTCCGATTGAAAAACGAAAAATAAACAGCCGTAATGGCCGCCCGTCTTGGATTACTACAGGTATACGGAAATCTAGTAAACATAAAAGGTACATGCGATATCAATATTATAAAAACAGTTCGAGCGAAAATAAACAAGAACTGCAAAAATATAGCTCCATATTAAAAAAATGTGTGCAAACCTCTCAAAAAAATTACAATTTATTGCATGTAAAAAAAGCCACAAATAAGTGTAAGGCTACATGGCAGATAATAAAAAATAAAGCAGACTCTGTGCAATCTTATACAGGAATTGACTTTATTCAGGATGAAAATATTGTTTTACATGACTCTAAAAATATTGCAGAGGCTTTTAACAAATTCTACATCAATATTGCAAACACTGCCAATAATTCAAATAATAACCAAAAATATGAGATCCCAATCTCAAGTAGCAGTATATTTTTAAAACCATGTAGTCTGGATGAAGTAACAAAAATTATAATGACGCTCAATAATACTCTGGCAGTAGGATTTGACGGCATATGTACACGTGTAGTGAAGGATAGTGCGATGATAATCTCTCCAATTATTAGACTTCTTATAAACCTATCATTTGTTGAAGGGTCATTCCCAGTTAGGCTAAAACAATCTGTCATCCGGCCACTTCATAAAAATGGCGACAAACATAACTTAAATAATTATCGTCCCATAACTCTAGTATCCATTTTTTCAAAGATCTTTGAAAAAGCTATGTACCGACGTGTTAATGACTTTTTTACTAAATTTAAAATTATAAAAGATGAGCAAAATGGGTTTCAAAAAGGAAAGTCAACTACCCTAGCTGGTTACACTCTCATCAGTCAAGTTGTTAAACAAATAGACAATCGTATACCAGTATCAGTACTTTTCTTTGACATGAGCAAAGCTTTCGATTTGGTAAATCATAAAAAGCTCATTCATAAATGTGAAAATTACGGGATGAGAGGTCCAGCTCTAAGTTGGATAATTAACTACCTCTCTGATAGAAATCAATGTGTAGAGGTAGCATCTCTAGATGAAAACAATGTTTCGACGCTATACACATCTACCTTCCAGTCAAATAAATGTGGCGTGCCACAAGGAAGTATTTTGGGGCCACTACTATTTCTAACCTACATTAATGACCTGCCATTATCCACTGATCACAAATGTATACTTTTTGCAGATAACGTGTCTGTTATAGTGACAGATCAAAATAAATTGACATTAAATAATCATGTACATACGTTAAATCTAACTGCAGATAATATTTTGGAATGGTTAGAACGTAACGATTTACGAGCAAACATTGCAAAAACGAGATGTGTTCATTTTCGAAATTATAATTCAATGGAATCTTCTTTTGATGTTACAGTTAGAAACCAGCCAATAGACACCACGACTAATTATAAGTTTCTTGGCATATGCGTTGACCAGCATTGTAACTGGAAAGTTCACATTGAGCACATTTGTGCTAAGCTCAATCGCTTTGTATTGGCGTTAAAAAGATTACGACGCACAGTAAATGAAAATGCTGCTCTCACCGCTTATCATGGTTATGTAGCATCAGTTCTTAGGTACGGCCTTTTACTTTGGGGAAACTCTATGGACATTACTAAAGCGTTCTTGGTACAAAAAAAGTGCATAAGAGCAATATGTGGTGTGGGTCCACTAGACTCATGTAGACCACTTTTAAAAAAACTAAAGGTTTTGACCTTGACCAGCTTGTATATAATGCAGGTTGGAGCTTTTGTGAAGGAGCATCCTGATAAATTTGTAAAATTTGATAAAAGCGAATTTTCTGAAATGCCAAGTAGAGATCCCACAAGGTTAAGAGTAATTTATTGCAAAACAGCTCTCTATAAACGCAATTGCAATGCAATGGCTATTACAGTATTCAATAAACTTCCTAGAAGTATTAGAGAGCTCCCATTAAAATTATTTAAAATTAAGCTTCACAAGTGGCTCGCTGAAAATTGCTTTTATAATTTGAAAGAGTTCTTCAATTTTAAATGTAATAGTATATAATTATAAAAATCATGTACTTGTTTTATAATTAAGGTTTGGGCATTTTTATAAATAAGTTGTGACATATTTTTATTTTTGATTGACATTGACATGAAGTATATAATATTGACATTTTTATAATTGAATTTGAGTGCTATAAATTTAATATAATTATTAATTATGTCATTATTAAATTGTATATCGTATTAATAATTGTAATTCATTATGTATTCTTTAATTTCAAATGTGTAAATTTAACTAATTGACAAATTTTTGTATGCCAGTCTATGGTGGAACATGCAGAACAAATGTATAAAAAAAAACACCTAATTGTAACCATATTTCGTACAATAAATCGATTTCTATTTCTATTTCTAAGTAAAAAAACTATTATATAACTCTTTTTTTGTCAGTGGCCATTGGCCTGGAGAATGTTTCGCCTAGAACACTTTTCCATCTCTACCATTATCTGAGCTTTTGTGCCTTGCTACGTTTATAACAATCTTCTTCGCCCTACAATTGTAATGGTAATTGTCGATTATTTCAAAGGAAAATCATCTTTAAGACATCAAACATCTGGAACCACCAAACCGTAATTAGCAGGGTGAAGGCACACGTTCAAATTCGTGTATTTTTTTAAATAACAAATCACAGTCACTAGTCCATTTTTGTCGTGGATATTGCTTTAAAATTGCTATTTTATCACACACACATGCCCGTTATATAAGAAATATGAGAGAGTAAACATCGGTATAAGAGTATTGTCGTGGAAAGGTGTGGAAAATATTTTTTAGAAATTATAGGATGTAGGTATTTCAAATTATCTACGTAATTCTATAAAAAGCTTACTTTTGTTATAATTCACCGATGGAAGTTACAACAAAAAAGGTATTTATTGAGACAAAGGCATTTAATACAGCAAAAATAAGGTATTTCCAATGTTTTTTGACTAAACCAATACTTGTTTCAACTAATATTTCAATTCCATTTTACACTGCAGTCTGCTTCTAAGGAACATATACACATACAAATTAAAACAAACCCCTTCGTAGAAAATACATTTTCCGAGCTAGTAGATGAAAACATGAAGATATTCTCTTTCTACTAATGAACGAAACAAGAACCAGTAGTAGCTTAGATCTGAATTACGAAGCGGACTAGAATTTTAAATGAGAAAACGCTCAACCAGTCAGACGTCTCCGTTTGAGATTTATTTCAGTTTTTGCATTTCCAACCACTCGTTTGTACGACTGTTTGTTCAAGAACGACTCTTTCGAGGGCGATTATCTCAATAAAAACCCGATTTAAATGCGGGGAGAGAGAACACTGTGAAAAACATCTTTTGTCGGTTCAGTGTGTTGAAAAAACCAACGTGAGCTACGCAATTTGTTTAGACGCTACAGATTTATTTTTTAAATTATATAAAGTGACGAGACGAGCCACTGACCTTCTATTAAGTATAACGCTTGTTCACGGCCTCTTGCTCAAGAAATCTACCGTTCCCTCTCGGAGTATAAGATAAATATGTTCCTAGTATTTGTTTTTGGATAAGAGAGCATTGCATTCTAGCTATAGAACTTCATCATCATCATCTCAGCCGTAATACGTCCACTGCTGAACATATGCCTCCCCCATGATTTTCCAAAAGGACCGGTTGGAAGCGGCCTGCATCCAACGTCGTCCTGCGACCTTCGTCAGGTCGTCTGTCCACCGTGTCGGTGGACGACCTACGCTGCGCTTGCCGGTCCGTGGTCTCCACACCAGAACCTTTCGGCCCCATCTGCCATCTGTTCTGCTTGCTATGTGCCCTGCCCACTGCCACTTCAACTGGCTAATCTTCTGAGCTATGTCGGTGACTTTCGTTCTTCTACGGATCTCCTCATTTCTGATTCGATCACGTAGAGAAACCCCGAGCATAGCCCTCTCCATAGCTCGTTGTGCAACTTTAAACTTATCTATGAGGCCCATAGTAAGAGACCACGTTTCAGTGCCATAAGTCATCACTGGTAACACACATTGGTCGAAGACTCTTGTCTTGAGGCACTGAGGTATTTTTGACGAGAAGACTTCGCGAAGTTTCCGGAACGCTGCCCAGCCGAGTTGGATTCGACGATTGACCTCTTTCTCGAAGTTGGACCTGCCTAGTTTGACTGTCTGTCCCAGGTAGATGTACTCGTCAACAACTTCGAAAACTGAGTTCCCAACTGATATTGGGGTAGGTACAACATGGGCATTAGACATAATTTTCGTCTTATCCATGTTCATCTTAAGACCTACCCGTTGGGAAACTCGATGGAGGCCTTCGAGCATTGTACTGAGGTCTTCCATGGACTCTGCCATAACTACAATATCGTTGGCAAATCGAAGGTGGATGATGTATTCGCAACGGCGAATTGGAATGGCAAGGACTTGGCATCAATATTAACGAATATTGATGCCAAGTCCTTGCCATTCCAGAAGCTTGAAGGTGTCTTCCAATGTAGCGGTGAACAGTTTCGGAGATATAACGTCTCACGCCTCTTTGCAATGGAATTGCCTTCGAACTCTGCTCCTGTACTCGGACTGACATGTAGGCGTTTTTGTACAAACACTTCAGCACTTCAATATACCGATAGTCAATACGGCACCGCTGGAGGGACTCAAGCACTGCCCACGTCTCGATCGAATCAAAGGCTTTCTTATAGTCCACAAACGCTAAACAAAGAGGCAAGTTATACGCTTCGGTCTTCTGTATAACTTGCCGTAGCGTTTGGATGTGGTCTATGGTACTATAGCCTTTTCGGAAACCGGCTTGTTCCGGAGGCTGGAGTTCATCAAACCTGCGACTGAGACGGTTCGTTATGACCTTCGAAAACAGCTTATAAACATGGCTCAAAAGCGAGATGGGTCTGTAATTTTTAAGTAAAGTGTTGTCACCTTTCTTTAAGAAAAGCACCACTACGCTTTTGTTCAATGCTTCTGGCGTTGAAACTTCAAGTAAGACGGTATTAAAGAGCTTCTGAAGGACTTTAAGTATCGGTGTTCCACCCTTTTTCAGAAGCTCAGATTTGATACCGTCGTCACCAGGCGCCTTGTTGTTCTTTAGCTGTTTCAAGGCCATTCTAATCTCGTACAGGCTGATGTCCGGGATATCTTCGGTATAATGTCGGGTCAGCTTGGCTCTTGGGTCTTTGACCGAGCTACTAACAGGTTTAGCGACCGAGGTGTATAGCTGTCCGTAGAAACTCTCTACCTCTCCTAACACTTCTGCTTTGGTAGACGCTACACTGCCGTCTTCTCTCTTCAGCTTCGTCAACTGGCTTTGTCCAATAGACATGTCTCTTGCAAACACTTTGGAGCCTTTTTTCCGCTCTATCGTCTCTTTAATATGGTTTGTATTAAAGATCCGGATAAAGTGTCGCAAGGACTTCCATATTCGTCTATTGAGCAGCCTATATGCTTCAGCATCATCTGAAGACTGCAGTTTCAGTAAGCGTCGTTCAGCCATGAGGTTGAGGGTATCGTTGGAGAGTTTCTGTGGGCTATCTGAACGGTGGGGTTAAAGGTATTTGGAACCGACTGTATGGACAGTTTCTACTAACCTGTTATTGATCTCGTCCACTAAAGCAATGTTCTCAAGGCAATCGAAGCGATTAGATAGCTCAAGTTGAAAGGTCTTGGGGTCTTGGATATGGGCACGAGTGGGCTGGAGCGTAGATTTCATCAGACGAGACCTCTCCAATTTGACATTAATATTCACCGTACCTCTTACTATTCGGTGACCACTACCGGTTTTAACCCTGTTGATCTCGGAGACATCAGTGAATATTTGCCTTTTGGTGGTCATAATGAAGTCAATCTTATTTCTCGTGGAACCATCGGGACTCATCCATTTCACAGGTTCATACATTTCACACATTCGACAGGTCCATTTCCTGTGAGGTAGCTTCTGAAAGAAAGAGTTCATCATAAAGAGTCCCTCTTTCTCCAGGAAGTCGGCCAACCTCTGTCCCCTACGGTTCCGTTGTCCATAGCCAAATCGCCCCACTTTCAACTCATCCTCGCTTCTCTTACCCAACTTCGCGTTGAAGTCCCTCATAACAACTAGAAAGTGCGTTTCTGAGGTATGTATGGCCCGACTAAATTTAATGTCCTCATACATATCCTCCACCTCATCATCCGGGTGCGACTTCGTCGGTGCGTATACCTGAATGACCTTCAGCGAATATCGTTTCGATACTCTGAGTATTAGGTATACGACCCTATTGGAAACGCTATCGATCGTAACTATGTTGTTAGTAAGGGACTTGTGGACGAGAAAACCGACACCACCTTGGTCGCCCTCCCGGTAGTAGAGTAGGTTACCTGATTTTAAGGTTATCGTGTCCTCACCCGCTCTACGGACTTCAGATAACCCCACAATGTCCCAGTGTAACTTACTCATTTCTTCTTCCAGCTCATAAATCTTCTCGTCCTCATGTGTCCTCATCGTGCGTATGTTGTGTGTCACCAGGGCCAGTCGTCGTCGTTGGGGGTGGTAGCCGGGCATCTGCCGGGGATTCTTAGCACCCCCTGCCCCACCGTTACCGTGGCTGCTACCGTAGCCAGGAATAGCGGGGCTGCCGGGGACTGGGGGCTTGGTGCCTATTGTGTCCTTCATTTGGGGGGGATTTTGCCAATACTCGCCACGCTTGGCAGGCGAGTTGGCGAACGCAGTTTTGGTGTTTTAAGACTGGGAAGGTGCTGCTGCCCACCTTCCGATTGTTATCTCTTAGCAGATTTTTACGCACCCACGGGTAGAGTTGGGGGGGTACTATTCTTAGCCGGTACCCCACGGCAGGAACTTAAACTTAATAGAACTTAGACCTTATAGAACTTAAACGTTTTCTACTATATTATCTGTATGGAATGGCAAATGTACAGAAGAACGAGACAAAGGAAAACAAGAATCTTACAGGTAGATTTTTTAGAATTGAACAAAACACTAAACTATAAATACCTGTCTATATATACATATTGATCAATAATAACCCAATCAACATTATGACATCCATCTCTAGTTGAGAAATATTTAAACGTATTTTCATAATATTTAACTCACTTAATTTATAAATAGAATTGACATTTAAATAACATTGTGTCACGGAAAGCACGCGTACACACATTAACTAACCCCACATATCCAAGACCCGAGCACCAACATTTCTGCTCACATTTCCGCTCAACGCACCAGTATATGCAACAAGTAGGCTTGGAGGGTCGTTCTTAGAAAAAGTTAAAAAAATACCGAAAAATGGATCGATCGACTTCAACACCAAACAGTGTGAAATTACTTGTTGAAGTCGGTACCATGATAGTTCAAAAGTAGGAAACTATTATCAGAATATTGTGCACATGGTACCGACTTTGACAAATTATTTCACACTGTTTGGTGGTGAAGTCGGTTCTATTATTAGGTAATTTTTGTCAACCTGTTATAATGACCCGTTATGGGAAAGATTGTCAATGATGATATCGAGATAAATCAAAACTTTTCAGTTTTTGGCGTGTAACTTAAAAACTACTTCACCGAATTTGATGAAATTTAAATGAGACCACCTCGGAAAGATAGTCTACCAAACAAAAAAAATTAGGAATCGGTCCACAAATGAGAGAGAAACTAGCTAACATAGACTTAAAAAATACATACACACGAACATATAACTTCCTCCTATATTGAAGTCGGTTAAAAAGTTAAAATAATTTCATTCCATCAAGAATGAACGTTAGAATGAGTAAATGATATATTGAATAAAAGGCTGAATGCTAGCTGATCATATTCGTCATGTTTTATACATCCCATCACTAGTGCGGCTTAGGACCCGATGTTATATGTTTGAAAGCTCCTTCCGCCTGAGTGAGTTAAGGATAAGCAGTGGAAATATGCCGTTGTTGTGAGATTGCATTTATCCATATTTGTTTACAAAAATATTATTTTCTGGGGAACAAGAAGAAAATGTTTTTAATGTAAATAATATTATCTAACTTAAATTTTGCTTTGATTCCAACGATATTATGTATGTATGTTCTTACTAGTATCTGCGCACGACTTCATCCGTGTCCAAGGGTTTTCGCGATCACTTGGGCACTACTCGTTCAATCGTGATAAAAAGTAGCCGATGTACAAACCATATCCACTCCAAACCCGTTCAGTTGTTTTGCGTGCTCAAACTTTCACGTTAGTATTAATAGTGTGATTACTAGTAAGAATATAAAATAAGACGATAAGTACATCTTTTTTAAACTCTCACGGTTGTTTTTAAATAAACATATTCTTACTTACGGGATGAATAAATCGGCCATAGCCGTTCGGCTGCTGGAATCGGGCCCGAACCATTGGATTTAGTTTTACAAGCCGTATCCTATCGACAGAGCGCCATTACATTCCAAGGTTGGTCAAAAAAGCGATTGAAATCACTAAACACAGTAATTTCCATCTTGAAGATGGGTTTAGATTGTCAAGCACGTGGAACCCCGTGTTAAACTTAATATAGGACAATAAACGGCCTAATATGGAGTCGGAGAAAGGTGGAGTTCTAACAGTGCGCGTAGCAAAAGACAGAGAAAGAGGGTAGACTGATATGTCTGCTCTTAATGTTTATTCATCCACCCGCATTCTTCAGTCGTCCCGCGATTATGGCGCTTGCAACAGTGTCGAAATATCGGGAGCTCATTAAAATAAATACCACGGTTTTCATCCCGTAAGTAAGAATATGTTTATTGATAAGTACATCTTTCTTTATTAAATAAAACTTTAAAAAAAGATACAGATATAATTTATGCTATGGTTTTATTTATAAGGTACTTAAATAAATTAAACCTAAAGTCGTTCAACGAGCACTGCAAAGGGCTATGCTTGGGATTTTCCTGCATGATAATATCCGAAATGAGGAGATCCGAAGGAGAACTAAGGTCATCGACATAGCACTCAAAATTAGCAAGTTGAAGTGGCAATGGGCAGGCCACATCGCTCGCAGAACTGATAACCGATGGGGAAGAAAGGTTCTCGAGTGGCAATCACGCACCGGAAGACGAAGTGTTGACCAGCCCTTCGCTAGGTGGACCAACGACCTCGTCAAAACCGCGGGGAATCGCTGGATACAGGAAGCTAGTAACCGGTCCAAGTGGCATTCTATGCGGGAGGCTAACGTTCAGCAGTGGACGTCTTTCGGCTGATAATAATGCTGACTTAAATAAATATTCAAACACTTCAAACAACGTTTCCGGGCAATGTAGTTAAATAAGTGAGAGTAACCTATAGATACCAAAATACATCACATGACCATAAAAATTGTAAGAGTAGGTGAGACAGGTTACATTATAAGCTAAGCTGATTAACATAGAAAAACAATTGTTACAATGGTTATTAATTTTAAATAGCAATTTTTATTTATTTAGTCATGTGGTAAGAAATTATTTACTTTTACTCCACTTCTGTTAAGTCATGACATCACCCACCAATCATGTGTACATGGGTACACAACTACTGTAAACATATAACATTGTAATAAAAACAATGTATTTCAAAATGCATGAGTTACTTGCCAGTTTGGTAGTGGTTCCATTAATTATTCATTATATATTTTCTATTAATTATATATTAATTATTCAACGCGGTTTTTTATACTTCCTTGTATATAAACCGCGTTCAAGAATTAATGAGGAACGCTGTAAGTGTCTTTATTACCTTCCTATGTTGGTGTCAATTTTGAAATTTGATTACAATAAAATTCCAAACTCCTCCGCGTTACTGTACTACCCTCCTCATCCTGACTCATACTTGTCCAGATCCACTCTCCCGGTAGTTTCACTTGCTGCAGTGCCGTCCATACCCTGACACACTACAGTGTGTACTGTAACTTGTAACGAAGTAGAAAGGCTATAGCTGCGACGCAGAACATCTGACTCTATGCTGGAACTAACCAAGATCTGCAATTTTTTCTTATGTTGTAAGGAGACTGTACAAGCACGGGGCCTGCCTGGAGTTAAGTGGTAACTGCTTAGCACAGATGCATTTAGTCACATGTGTCGAACTGCACTGCGCCCGTATTCCTGAGACATTAAGTTGTTAAGTCTCTGCGCCTGTAATTTCGCCGGAACCCATACCATTCAAACCAGAACACAATATTGCGAACATTACTGCTTCGCGGTAGAAAAGGGTATGGTGACAACACTTCCCCGGACAAACTCATTCACAAAGAATTCTACTCCTCTTGAACATATGGAACAAAGTTATAGTATACACACATGTGACTGGGCGGTTGGCGCAGTTTGTAGCACCCTTGCCTTCTGAGCCGCTGGTTCTTTCCCTGGGCAGGTCAAACATTTGTGTGCATGAACAGACAGTCAAACAGTACCTATACTATATTATGTATATCAGTCATCAGGTTACCATAGTATAGGCTTTGACTAGTTTGGGACCTCAAGACCTTTGTGTGGATGATCATAAAACATTTAACATAGTTTTAATAGTCGTTAATTTTGTTAACTTTTATAGATTTTTGTTTTCGCGTGAATTAGTGGTGGATTATTAAACGCTAAGTATAAGTAATTGTGCACGAGTGTGGAAAATTTTACGAAATTGTACAACGTATTTTTCTAGTCAATCATTTTATATGGTTTACTGCGTGTAATAGTAGTAATGAATTCACCACTTTTTTAGAACTTGACTTTGACAGAAAGAAAGAAAGATACATTATATATTTGACGAACATGTTAAAAACAGTAATATAATCAGCAGTAACAGCAATATGTCAAACAGGCCCTACCTCAGCACATATGTCCGAGATCTGACACTGATTTTCAGGTAAAGCTTTGTAGGTGAACAGGTTACAAAGAAACAATACAGTATTCTACCTCCAGTCACACAACAAACTAAACTACACATTTAAAAATACAAACAAATATTATACATACAGACCGATGCAGGAAAGGTTCAATTTTATTTAATTTCACCTTAGAAACATGAATTTCACAAGTAAGAATAACAGCGCATTCGGCATTTACATCTTCTATATAAATAAAAATTCTAAAATATTGTTGTCTTCGTAGGTATTTAATCTAATCGCTGATCAGAGTTTTTTTAAGTTGAGCCTAAATGTGTAATTTTTTTTATTTTTCTAATGGGTGGCGACAGATTATTCCAGCACTTCGTAGCCGCATAACGGAACTCACCTCTGAAACCCGTGGTACGGTGTCAAGGTACTGAAAGGTGCAGAGTTTCATGCCGGCGTGAGCGCTGGCTATCATCAGAGACCCAATTGAGCTTATTGTAGAGATATAGAGGACTCTTATGACAGGACATTGCCTTAACAACACACTTATCTATGCGACTGTGATTGGACTCACTACTTGAATATAAATATAACTAGATGCAACTATAATTATCAACTTATATAAATTTTGGAATAGCAAATGTACAAAAGTACGTTCAATTATAAAGCAAAAAGCTTAAGTACTGTAATAAACATTTTAGTATATCCCTAGTATATCGATAATCTATAATAAAATAAAAGATGTGTTTGATGCCTGGGAGAAGTCTCAAGATGCCTTAGGTGTTTTTTGTGACTTATCTAAGGCATTTGACTGCGTCCGACATGATATACTTGTCAGGAAATTACAACACTACGGTATTAGGAACATGGCTCTAAACCTTTTGACTTCATATTTAAATGATAGAATTCAAAGGGTTGACATAAATGGTAAAAAATCGCCCGGCTCTATAATCTCAATGGGCGTTCCACAAGGTTCAATACTAGGGCCGTTGTTGTTTTTAATCTATATTAATGACTTACCTTATTATGTAGAGAAGAATCACGAGATTGTATTGTTTGCAGATGACACTTCACTGTTATTTAAAATTAAAAGGCAGTTATTAAACTATGACGATGTTAACAATGCATTAGCTAAAGTTGTGAATTGGTTCAATACAAATAATCTTCTCCTCAATGAGAAGAAAACTAATTGTATAAAGTTCTCGACACCAAATGTGAGACAAGTAGAATCCAATATACAATTGAATGGAACAGGGTTGGACCTTGTGGAGTCAACGGTCTTTTTAGGAATTACTATAGACGCTAAATTGCAATGGGGTCCCCACATAAAAAAATTGTCTAGTAGGCTCAGTTCAGCGGCTTATGCTGTTAAAAAAATTAGACTATTTACTGATGTAGACACAGCTAGAATAGTTTATTTTAGTTATTTCCATAGCGTTATGACTTATGGCATACTGCTCTGGGGATGTTCTGCAGATATTAATTACATTTTTATACTGCAAAAAAGGGCTATACGAGCGATCTACAGTTTAGCTCCCAGAGTTTCCCTTAGACAGAAGTTTAAAGACATAAACATTCTAACTGTTGTCTCTCAGTTTATCTATGAAAATCTAATGTATGTAAAGAAAAACATTAGCAGTTTTGATAAAAGGAGTGATGCTCATTCCATCAACACGCGAAATAAGCACAAGCTATCCGTACATGTAACGCGTCTCCACAGAATAAGTCATTCTTTTATGGGACAATGTATACGATTCTATAATAAAGTTCGCAATGTTATCCGAGATTTGCCTATTAATAAGTTTAAAATTACTATCAAAACTAAACTCTGTCAAAAAGGTTATAACAAAATTTCGGATTACTTGGAGGATAAAACAGCTTGGGACTGATCACTCCAGGATCTATCTACTCGTGTACTAAGATGTCAAAGTGTAGCGTGTCTTGCCCTACTGATACCATTATTATGTACTCTTTTGTAAGGCAACACACTGGAGCTAATATTTGTAGTACCTAAGTAAAAACACTGTAAAAACATCTGTATAAAAAAAATGGCCCCGAGTTTCTTGCCGCTTCTTCTCGGTAGGCTCTATATATTTTGGAACGCGGCGGTAGTCTTTAAAGTACATTATAATAAAAAATTGACGTTCATAAGTGCGTCTTTGATGCCTAAATTGAATAAATGATTTTGACTTTGACTTTGACTTTGAATAAAAAAAACCCTTCTCAAAAGGCCCAGTTTCAATCACCTCTCGTATAAAAACAAACGGTCGCTAAGTGAAAGGAGTGAATAAGATTAATGACGTCATCAATAACACGCCTGGCGTTTAGACGATTAGCGGCACCGAACCGGTTATTCGGAAAATACGGTTATTCTGTAACAGTAATTTTTCAGGTATATCTTTACTGTTCGTTATTGCCTTTTTGCTTAATAAAAGTTCCCTAGTTTGATGGTTTTCCAAATACCCGTAAGTTTCTGACATGGTCTAATAAGCAATCCATAAGCAAACTAGCAGATCATAAAGGCAGGATTGCTTTTTTTGGAAAATGACTTATTATTGTTATACTATACTTGACTATGACTTATATTAATGTTATAATCCAATGTATATAGTAATTTCTTTCAGAATTGTGTCAAACATATCCGTGGGAGGGTACGCTTCCGTTTGCTTTTTGCCGCTTTCTTAATATGTTTACATGTAGTCCCTGGATGGTGCTGATCAGTAGGACTATTATGTATCTCAGTTGCTAACAAATGTTATAGTCGTATATGCCTAAGTTTTTATAATTATAATAAAACAGTAGGTAACTGAGCTAAATCTGTACAATAAATATTTTGTAATAATTATAGCCGAGTATACTATGTACGTTGTTAGCAATATAGAAGCCAGTATTATAATAATTACAATTTTGTCTGTCTGTCTGTCTATTGTAAACGCATCACTCTTTAACTACGAGACAGATTTTGATGAAATTTAATACAGTGATAATTTATATTTGTTATATTTTAATATATTTATATACATATATAAAACATAGGACATATAAGCGGACGTACATACATACAGATCAAACAACTAACAGCCTCCTTTTGCCTTTGCCGTATTCGGATAAAAACGCCCCATCTTTTCTGTAAATTACTCTCAACTATAAAACCTAAAATATGAAATGAAGATTCCCCATTCCCAACACCCACAGTTGGCCGGCACATAAAACTATGTCATCTTATAACACATAAAACGGGTTATATGACACGGGGTCGATGGGGCGATTTTACGAGAGAGCTCTTATATTCTTATGCGGTGTTCCCTTTCTCATATCCTGTTGTGGCGGCGTTATTGCGTTTGCTTGTGATATGGATCTTTATATCTGCTTTCAAATTGCACCAATATTATTTATATACTAATATATATATACATTATATATATATATATATATATATATATATATATATATATATATATATATATATATATATATAATAATTACTTAACCTGACTGTATGATATGTTGTATCTACTAAGGATGGATTATTGGAAATTACTCCCCTGAAGGAATTTAATGTATTGTCTTCGTACTCCATTCGTACACCAAGCGAACGAAGCCGTTGGGTCAACTAGTTAATGATACTACTTACTAGTAGTTCTGCATACAGTAGACCTTAGTGAGCACAGTCTTAGCAGCGGCACTTTTTTGCAGTCTGAGCTACCTGCAGTTAGAAGTGGAATATTAGTCCAATAGGAACAGTCAAAGCCACAAAACAAAATTATGAGGGTTCACAAATACGCCGCAATGATAACCCCAAAATAATCTTAATAAATAGTTAAAAAAAAAGAGATAAAACTTGACTACTGAAAAATCACGCTCTATACAATTTTGATATATGTTGGTACCAAATATTCTTGCCGAATATTACCCAAATTGTTTATTTTTTTAATTTCACCTGTCGTCTCAGCAACCACTTCACCAATTATCCTCATATTTGAAATTTCTCTTTAAATTCTGGTACCTAATGTGTGTACCGAATTTTATCAATACGCCTCTCCTATTGTGTAACTTGAATGAGAATGAAATGTCACTTCATTCTTATTCCCATTGATGGTTCTAGCCTGCAAATAGGCTTGCACGATTTCGTCCAGAATGGGATTCTTTTTTAATCAATGTTTGTTTAGGGGCTTTTCCCAACATGGTATCCCAGCCCCATCGTACCATAAACTTAATTGACTACAAACTTAAACTTGCCTTAAAACTTATTTCTTAAAAAACTCATAAAGGGCTTTCGCCTCATCACATGCAGGTGAACCTAAAATACTAATAAATGAACCTAAATCTAACTTGTTTATACAAAAATTATTGAAAAGATCTTCTCTTTCTCTATCATTTTTCGGGCATTCCATAAGAAGGTGGTAAACATCTTCAAGGGTGCCACACAGTTCAAAATTTGGTGAAGCAGTGTTTTTCATTAGAAACGCAAACTTGTTACACGGATAATGACCAGACCGTAGCCTATGCGTAAGAACAACATCATTTCTAGATATTTCAGATCTTAGAAACCCACGAGGGTGCACGAGGAGGCTGACACTGAATCGTTTTATACCAAATGCCTTTTGCCATGCTTCTTTCGTCGAAATATTCTTTGAATGTATTATAACAAATTTCTTTGCATTTAAATAATTGTTCTGTGTAATAAGGTTTAATTTCGTAATCAGTGCCTTCTGTAACCGCTAGTTTCGCTAATCTGTCAGCCTCCTCGTTACCTCTAATACCGATATGAGACGGAACCCATTGCAACTTCAGTCTAACACCATTTGTAATAAGGTTGTTAATACTTTTTAGAATTAGGTAAGCTACCGAAACACCTCTGAGGCTAGAGGCGCACCGAGCTATATGCTGCAGAGCACTTTTGATATCCGTGAAAATAACAACACGCGGCTTATTGATAAGATTTATGTAATTAAAAGCTTCTGAGATTGCAATAAGTTCTATTGTCATAATCGATACATTTGCATCTGTCTTGTACATGGAAATCTTGTTTGTAACAGAGTCGTAAAAAGCTATTCCTTTACCACTTGCATTCTTCGATCCATCTGTAAATATATTATGCCATTGATTGTACTTTTCAGAGATTTCCTTTAAGATTTCATATTTTAGACAATCAATAACGTGATCTTTTTTTGGTGCGGTGACGCAATCCAAGGTAACTTTAAGTAAGCTCTCAACTTCAGCATATGTTACCCACGAGTCTAATGTAAACATGTCCAAAGTGCTGGAAGAGTAAACTTCGAAATTAATACAATGCCTATATGCTTCTACAAGCAGCGGTGTTAAGATGTTGTATTTGCATAATTGTAGTATTTTCGATCCAAGAGAGACTTTTTAAATAATATTCAAAGGCTAGATACATTCTCCTCACGAAAAGTGGTGCTATGCAAAGTTCGCTTTCCATAAAGCAGAATGGATTCAAATGTCAAAATAAAGCCCATTCCCATTTCCCGTAAAGACAGACAATAAGGCCGCGGGTCGGTAAATAGCACCGCAGCAGACCCGCGTCCATTTTAGAAAAAGTATTTAAAAATCCCCCATATTCAGAAAACACCGCGGAAAATAATAATAATAGTATAACATGCATACCAAGTTTAGCAAAAATGCGACCTGTACCGGAGGACCAACATTAACCTAACAAACACATGAACAGATGAAAGTCAATTTGGCCAGTTTAGCAGAGACGGAACCGTCGCTTTACTTGCTCAGTCAATAAGTGTTTTTCCTTCGGCAGCATGCTTCCATATTTTCTATTATAGATAAATATTTAAATAAAGTTGTGGTGCAATGTAGATAAATCTAGTAAAAATACGCATCAGCTAAAACCAAAAATAAAAATTCAAGCAAAATGCCTACGCTATGTGTATACATAGCTTTAATATAAAAAAACTACCTATCTATTCTATCTAAAACACGAACTTCAGAGGTTAAAAGACCCTGACCACCGCCTGAAAACTTATTTATCTTGATGCGGTATTAAATTTAGGGATGAAACAGCAGGTGCGGTTGTAAAATTTAGTTTGTTTTGTCAGCATTTGATCTAAAAAGTATATATAAAGGGTTTTGTGAAAATTTGAGCTCGTTTTATGGAGTTTATGAAAACATTATACATAGTGAAAATAATTAAAAAGTGGAGTTCACTTTGTATCATAACAGAAACAAATACTTCGGTGGGGTAGAAATTAAAGAATAGTCCCTTCGCCATGGGGCTTGAATCATAAGGGGTGATGAAACCCGATTATTATGATTAGCTGTTGGCGCAATTACCATGTCTAGGGATCGAATGGTAAAGTTAAGTTTGTCCTTTAACTTAGTTTATCTTTTAGTAAGACCTTATGTAGAAGCTTTCTTAATGTACAGAACCCTCGGCGTGCAGATCCAACTTGCGTTAAATGGGTTTATTTTATTAAAATTCTATTAAAATATGTAAAGATTGTTTAATGATACAAATAAAATATAATGCTAGATTTTCTGCGATACAAGCAGTATGAAACAAACATTACTATGTTTAGGTTTAAAAGTACAATTAAAAAAAAATAAGATTCCATCTGTTATCTCCTGAATTTACCTAAATCACATTTAAAATGACGTTAACTCTATGTTACGTAGAAATGAAGTAACAAAATGTTCGACTCATAACTTCTCCTAGTATATTAATTTTGGTTCAAACTTAAGCAAACATCACGACAACATTTATGGTGGTATATTGTAATGGCAGAAGTGGCAGAGTCCGCCTGGGGTAGTACCGCACCTTTGCCAGTTATTCAACCGTGAAGACAAAATGTGCAAGTATGACTGTGCTTCGATGAGCATGTTTCCAGTGAAATAACATTATTATGCGTGACACTGAACTGTTATGGGCAAGCGTGATGATTAATATCAGGTGATCGACTTGCTCGTATCGTCACTGATTGACAAAAAAGCATATATTATAGATATTGGTGATGCACATTATTGTGAAATAGGATCGTTAAATAAATTAAAAAAAACTATTATACTCCGACACCACCCAGAATCGAGTAATAATGTCAGTTCAGTATTTATTTAGCGCGATAGGATTTATTAAAAATACGAATAACGTTTGATTTTGCTTCATATTATAAATCTAAATCAAATCAACCGTTGTCACGCCTAGTTTAGTTTAAAACTAACTAAAACGAAATTACTAAAAATTTAGTATTAACTACGTGTTGTTTTCTTTCCCTACTTATAAGAATGTATTATCTTTTGTATACCTACTTATGATTTGTTGTTAATGTAAATGTACACCGTGGACAGTGGCACGCGTAACGTTACCTGATGGTTCCATTGGAAGATCAACGCTGGTTGATTACAAACAGCGTTATGCTGAGTTGGAACCAGTTTGCGACAGAAATCTTAAATACGAGTATTTAAGTACTATAATATATTTTATTGTGTTCAAAAATTACAAACTTCTATGGTCATTAAAGTTAGTTTTAAGACTAAATTTCGCCGAACGAAAAAGGTAGATTAAAAAACGCAAACGCGTTCCTTTGCAGTCGCAATTGTAGCTCAGATATGTCACAAGCGTTTCCCTTTTTTTTCGCGGGTCGTCTACTTCGCTTCCTCATTTTAAAAAACAATTAAAAACCAAGTCGGGCGGTAATTCACAAGTCTTGCGCCTATTTCCTATTTCCTATGATTTTTCCTTTAAGTAAGGAAAAATCTTGTCTGGTATTAAGTCAAGTTTACTCATAGAATCCTATGTAGTCAGGGTTTCCACAAAAATATAATGGTCAAACCGATATTGTGATACTTCCGCTGGAAAAATATTTATGGCAGAGATTCAATACGTACCGAGCTGCCTCCCGCATTAAATGCAAATAGGTGGTACAGAATAACCAACACACAAATCATAATTCAACCAATAACGATTCAACACGTGTTTCACCTCTACACGAGGATAATATGGATAACCGTAGCGTAACGCCTGAATCCATAAATTAGCAAATTATATTATTATAAACCCATATCTTTAATGTTATAATGAGTAATAATAATCTATATTAATATTTTATAAAAAAGTGCGTACACTACAGACTTGGAGAGAGTTACAGCAGCCAGTGTTCCATTCATAAATATGTTGTTACCTACGTTTGGAAGTTTTAAAGCTCCTTAAATTATTTTAAAAATTTAATTTCTCTGACAACCCTATGAGGGTAAAGTATCACCCAGCAAAGCGGTCCCTTAAGTACGTGTTAAGTTCAACTGAAGACGTCCCGATCCATACTTAAACTTTTTTAACTCTACAATTTTTGTTTACTTTGATACTTTTAGCAAGATAAGAGTATTTTAATATTCCAATGTATGGTAGGGAGAAGGATTATGTCGAGTGCCAGAGGCGGCTCTCGCGCTTCAATGGGCTCCACTTTGAAAGAATGCGCGCGTTGGAGCATGTAAACAACGACCCTTTTATTTAACTTCTCCATTGTTTTACTTAAAACACATTGTCTGATCAGGCAATGTTAATAACATGGGTGTTAATATTTATATACATAATCATTACATTTGTTCTCAATCCTGGGACTCAAGCCTTCCTCTCAGAGAGAGTAGTTGGGCCATTATCCACCACGCAGGCACCATGCGGCTTGGTGTACGTACAGGGTAGTGGCCAACCCATCTTGAAGTTTTCTGGCCGCCCGAAGGCCTTCGCCTAACGACTGATGTACTAAGAGAAACAACCGGTGCCGACGGCTTAACGTTCCCTCCGAAGCACGGAAGTGCTCAGTTGAATAATGCTACTAGCGGTCACCCATCCAGCTTCTGACAGCAGCAAGGTTGCCTAACTTGTTGGTCGGTTAAGATCGTCGAGTCGAGCTCCACTGCGAGCGCTTCATGTATTTAAGATTTGTATATATTAGGTTGTTTATAGCTTCTATATGTATGTAAGGACAATAACTTTGGTGTCACTATTATGTAGAATTTCTTTGCCTCTTATGATTGGTTTACCGACGGCGGAGGTGATATTTTGTAATTCTGCCACCTCGTAGACTCTCTCAGTCTCACTGTACGTCGTAAATAATATGACTTATCAAATAACGATGTATAATTAACTATATGGTGACAAAAAAACCTAACAATGGCTATCGTTAATGTGTGATTTCCTCGTCATCCTAGAAAGTTTTAGTAATGGATCCACCTCGTGGCTAGAACGTGACTTACTGGACTGTGACTCAGTCGGACTTATTTATGTGACTGTGACCTTACTCGGACTACTCAAATGAAAATCTTACTTGACGCAACTTTTTCTACCATTAATGGCAAATGAACAAACGTACGAGTCCACCTACGATATAAAAATGCGGCTAAAGGTACAATTTTTATAATACTTTTTACTGTGTATATACTGTTATATTCAAAGTCAACTTTTAGCAGGAAAAGCAATAAATATCAAAGTATCAATTTTCCAATAACTCATATAAAGTTATATTATTATACTTTGCTCGTTTCCCATTACGGAATTTGATTTTACATTTCAGTTGACGCGATAAATCTGAATGTTTCCTGTATTTTGTTTTATGAATTATTGGTTGTAACCTACATATTTATAACCACAGAACAAATAATTTGTTCTGTGTTTATAACTATCTGTATAATAATATGACGTATGTTCTTTTAAATCGGAATAATTCACGATCTCCTTATTAATTCCAATTTTAAAACCAAACGTTTGGTTGTTCCTACCTCTGTTGTGTTAGAAAGAATGTTCTGTCGGCGTACGTATTTCCTTGCAGCTATGACGGTATTTCAAGCGGGAGTGATAAAGCTTTAAAAACGGCTAGGACTCGCGTAATATTTACCGGAAATATTCTACGACCACGAAATCAAAAGCTTTTGATTTCGTGGATCATAGAATATTGTTTAAGAAACTTGAAATCTATGGTGTCAGGGGAATTGCCTTGGATTTGCTGAAATCGTATCTAAGCAACAGAACGCAGATCACCAGCATTAATAGAATCTGCACTAAAAGTAAAGAGGAAACTAATTTCAAATCATTTCCTAGATCCGTTTATTTTGGAGTACCTCAAGGTAGTATTATGGGACCATTACTGTTCTTGATCTACATAAATGATATT
Source organism: Selenia dentaria (assembly GCA_917880725.1). NCBI lineage: Eukaryota > Metazoa > Arthropoda > Insecta > Lepidoptera > Geometridae > Selenia > Selenia dentaria. Next base: position 19,594,679 of record OU862898.1, on the reverse strand, counting down.
CCCAAATCAGTCAACGATCAAATGATATTGTTTGCAGATGATTGCACAGTGGTTTTCAATGACGAAAACAAAATTAATAATAGCTTAAAATTAATAATAAACTGGATGGAAAACAATAGTTTAAACATAAACATAGAAAAGACCAAAATAATACAATTTAAGCAGAGGACTAACAACACACTAACTTCTGATATTAAATATGATGGAAAGATAGTTGAACCAACAAAAGCCACCAAATTTCTTGGTCTGCACATTGACAACAATTTAAAATGGCAAAATCACATAGAGTTCGTATGTAAAAAACTTTCTCAATCATCATACAGTCTTTACATGCTATCAAAGAAAGTTAGTCTTTCCACATTACTGATCTCATACCATGGATATGTTGCTTCTAGATTAAGGTATGGAATAATTTTTTGGGGTAATGCAACAAATTGGAACCGTGTGTTTAGATGTCAAAAAAGATGCATCCGCGCTATGTGTGGCTTAAAAAGCAATGAAAGCTGTCTTTCTCATTTTAAAAATTTGAAAATACTAACTCTTCCTTTATTATACATATACGAGGCAGCTCTTTTTGTCAAGCAACATCCTGCCTTTTACAAAACTGTGACTAGATCCCGAAATCGTACTCATCTGTATTCCATTGATGACTTTAATTATAAAACTGCTTTGTATGCGAAAAGTGTCCTTGCTATGGCGCCTAAAATATACAATAAAGTTCCAAAATATATAAAAGATTCAAAACATATAAAATCATATATTTGGTTGACCATACATTTTATTCTTTGAAAGATTATCTGCAATTACAATGACTAATTTATTTATTTTGACCGTCAATGTCGGGTTGAATACAATAATACGTACCTACTGTGTCCCAAAAAAAATAAATTAGAACAGCGAGATACCTTTTAAGCTGTGATGTAATTATTGACAAACTAGCCATATATTATTGACATCGTTTAATTTAATGACAATTTACCAATTTAATTTAATCTTTACAAATTCTACAATGTTTTAATTTTACTAATCCATATATTTATTTACTCCTATGTTTTTTTAACTTAACATTTGTATGCTTAAAGCAGATCACAGCATGTACCTACAATAATCTATTTTAAGATCCTGTCTTACCTGTGTATCACAAATAAATATTTTGAATTTGACCAGTTTCGAACTTATTTGAAGTTCTTCTTCTGGGAGTCACTCTTGTGCACAGCGGCGAGCGCAGGCCACAGCACGTACAGATCGCGCGGCGAGAGTTTGGCTTTGACCGTTATTGCGCAGAAGTCAAAAATTGGGTATCACAGGGTGGCTAGAGGGACGAAGGACTCTTGTCTCTCTCTGTCACATCGAAGACGAGGTACTCTTGTCTCTCTCTGTCACATGGCGCGACAGTACCCATGCGCAGTAATCCCCTCCACCCGAAGGTCAAAGCCAAACTCTCGCCGCGCGATCTGTAACTGGCGCATATTATACAAAATTTTCTCTATGACTGGCGCTGCGAATCGCTCTTATTTTAATAATTATGTGCTAGACACACTAAAAATTTTTTTCCAAAAAATGGAATCGCCTTCAACACTAAGTGTGAAATAACTGGTTGAAGTCGGTACTATGATAATTCAAACATATCTATTATCAAAATATTGTGCGCATGCTACCGACTTCGACAATGACAATCGATCCCGTAAGTAGCAAGAGTTATTAAATTGGGTAAAAATAGTTTTACTAAAAAATTTTACCAACTTCAACACTTACAAGTTATATCAGACTTTTTAGTGTTGAAGTAAGATCTATTTTTGGTAAAAATATTTTACGACCCTACTATTACTACTTACGGGATCGATTATCATTCACCGTCAAATGTTATAGATAATATTATACAGAATATGCTATGAAGGGCTGAAAGGAGACTATAAAAATACTTTATACGTTTTGTTTGCATTTAATGTTAAAACAGAATATTTTTTTACCTTAAAATATTTACAATTTCTTTAAAAACTGTCAAAAAAGACAAAACTTCGTTACTTAATAAGCACTTGCTATCAAATTGTTTCCTACTGAAACAGTGTCATAACAGATAAACTGATATTCAGCTAGTAACTGAACACTACATTACAATAGGTATATTACAACAGTTTAAACAGCAACAACAGACAACGAACGAATAACATCCGAATGCCTTTATTATAATTATTATTGGTACACCTTAGTATTGGTAAAATCAGCTCTTATTATATTGATTTAGAGTTCAAATTTGGTAAAAATACTCCGAATGATGCGCCGCGCATCAGCCGACGGCTAGCTAGACAATAGATTAGCTAGCACATAGGCAAATCGCATGGTGTCAGTTGTTATAACTTTCGGTAGATGGCGCTGTCTAACGATAATGAATATTATTACAGCCAATGGTTGAATAATATAATGTGTTGTAACAATACAAATGTATAACGAAATATATTATCTGTTATAATATAACATATTATGTTATAACGCCCAGCTGTACTTCCAATTGAGCTAACGAAACCGTCACTAATACAATTATGTATCATCTTACAAAAGGAGTTTATAGAGACATATATTGACAATTTATATTCGAAAAATACAGCGTTAAACATATATTTCTGCTAAAGTAATTTTCCGCAAGGTGAAATGGCGGGTGCATCTAGTAAAATATAAAAATTGAAGTAACAATATGTTTTTTTTTTGTTACAGGGACGAAGAAAATGGTTGGACGAGTATTTGTATTGTTCGCGTGCATATCGGCGTTTAATATTGGTAAGTTAACAACAACGTATATCAATAAATACAAACTTTAACTTTACCATAACAATACCTTTACTGTATCTATCAATAAAGACATTTTTAATAACTAATTACTCGTAAATACATATTGCGAAATCAATGTTCTTCAGTTCGTATCCTGGCTGTGGCAAATGTGAAAAATGTGTTCTCTCTCGGCTCTTGGATGTTTGTGTGAATATGTTCATGCCTCCTGCGGCACAGATAATGGGGGCGTGAGTATGTCAAAGTGCACGTTATAAATTATAATATTTACTTCGGTTTAAAGAGTTTATTTCTTAACAACTTTACTTCAATTTTATACTCTATTATTTAAAAATAAACGTAATTTATATCCGTAAAAAGCCAATTTAAATGCATCAACAGCCAACAAACAGCAATGAGCAGCAAACTTAATTCCGCATTCATTTGCGTTGTAATTATAACTTGCGAGTGAGTTTCCGACGAGGAATGAAATTCTGTCACAGTGTCGGACTTACTGAATATTATGATTTGTTGTCTATTACTTTTCAAGACTTGAGAATAAAAATATGAACGATTTATTAGCATACTGTACAGGACGTCGCTCGTGTAAATAGATTAAGTGTGACATTTATAAGTTAGCTCGTAAGATATTGCAATTTGTAAGATAAACATAGTCTAAGTCTAGGTTTTAAGTATTTAGTGAATAAAGATACCTTGGTCTATTAGGGATAGATAGGGATTTACCGAATTAAGCAATAAAGTGCTAGGGGCTCTCTTATAGGTAAGGATTCGACTATAAAGGGTTAAATTAAGATAGGTAGGTGCTTCATTCCGGTCAGCGCGCTCGAGTGGGACGGACGTGCGCTCAAGTGCTCCCCGAGAATATTCCGATCGGCCTAAAAGTGCTTGCGCTTTTAGTGCCGGTTACCTGTATCGTTTCGATTGAAGAGGATTCAGTGTTGGACTTCGCTAATAGTGGATTTTCTGTGTGCAGATTCGACGTCAAGCCACCGCTTCGTGTACCGTTCGGCGCACGGAGGCGTTCGGCTCGGCTCGGCTCGCGTCGCGGAAGAAGCGCGCTCTTGTAAGAGCGCTTCGACACATCAATCACCTACATTGTTCATTGTCTAATCAAAACCGCTCCTCTCAGAGCGAACTCTAGTTTCGATTTTTTAATTTTTCAATTTTCAATTTTCAAAGTCGAGTCAAACAAATCCACGCTTCACGTGGTCTTCTGGACGATCCTTGCGGTGTTAACGCCACCCAGTTGGGCGCGGACCCGGTGCGTCAAGCCTTTCCCTCCTGAGCGTGGGAGGGAACGGCTAAAACCGGACGGGCCTGCCTTCACCGGCCTTGGGGTCTCCCCTCGCCGACGGCAGGTATCTCCTTCCCACCCTACCCTATCCTACTCTCCTATTCTCTGGGCAAGTGTTTGGTTGGAAGCCGGGTTTTACTCGGTCTTCTCTCCTCGCCCCCGGAGCAGCTAGGGCCTCGCGTTTAGGCACACATCCCTCTGCACAATAAGACTGGCAGAGGGCACACAGTAGGGACACCTAGGCACTCACTCTCCCGCCTGTACCCGGCGGGAGTGGCATTCACCCCTCACTCGCATCTCGAGTATTCCCCTCGAGATGTCTTTACTCTCTCCCTCCCCCGCTATGAGCCTCCCACAAGGCGTTTCGCCTCAGGCGTTCGCCTCGTGGGTCTCAAACTGCTACCCGGACATGCTGTCCGAGTATCTCCAGTCCAATAGGGACTTTAAAGAGAGACCCCGCTTCACGGACTCTCAAATTCCCTCCTCCGGCTCCCTCCCTCCGAGGGCGCCCTTCGGTTCTTCGGCGTTCAAGCCGTTAGATAGCCCTCTCTCCCCCGACCCTGCGCCCTATGCGCCCCGCGCTCCCCGCGCACCCCTACCACCCCGCGATCGTTCTCCAGTCCTTCGGACTGAGTACGAACGCGCCTACGACTCGGCATCCAACTCGGAGAATGAGATGGATGTAGAGTTCTCCCGCTCCCGCGCTAACTCTGTTGGCAACATCTCCAACGACGGGTTCACTACCGTCGGAAAGAGAAAGCGCGTCCCCAAAGCCGCCTCAGAGGCTCCCTCCCCGCCACCCAAAGCGGCCTGCACCGCCCCGGGAGCGAAGCCATCAGGCTCTCTCGCTCCCACCTCCCGCGACCCTCTCGCTCACTCCGATGCTCCCGCAAGCATCGCCGCGTCTCAACGCGACGTCTCCTCTCAAGGAGCGTCAGTTAGACGCGAGAAACCGCCGCCGCCTCTGTTCCTTCAGGACAAGGCGAAGTGGGACATGGTCTCACGACTTTTGACGGATCGTAAGATCCAATACACTAGCGCCCGCTCAACCCAACTGGGTATTAAAGTTCAGGTGCCTACCCCAAGCGACCATAGGGCATTAACCAGGATTCTCAAAAACGAGAGTATAAGTTTTCATACCTATGCTCTCGAAGAAGAGAAAGTCCTACGCGTCGTCATACGCGGTGTACCTAAGGAGGTACAAACTGATAGTGTCCTCGCCGACTTGAAGGCGCAAGGCTACCCCGTCCGCGAATGCCACCGGATGTACAGTGGCAAAGATCGCAGGCCCTACGACCTACTATTGGTCATCCTCAATCGCACGCCAGAGGGCAAAGCGATTTTTAATGTCAAAACGGTAGTGAACCTCTCGGGGATCACCGTTCAACCCCCATTCCGAAACCGAGCGCCTGGCCAGTGTCATAACTGCCAATTGTACGGGCATGCCGCCCGATTCTGTTTCGCCCGCCCGAGGTGCGTCAAGTGCCTAGGGGATCACGGGACAGTCCAGTGTTCTCGCACAAGGGACTCGGCAGACCCACCTAGTTGTGTCCTCTGCGGCACACAGGGACATACCGCCAACTACCGCGGTTGCCCTAAGGCACCCCGCGTATCAAGTGGGCCGGCCAGGAGGCCTATTCCCCCTCCTCTCCCGGTCACTTCCCGCTCACAAGGGAACGGCCCTAAGCCTAACGTTACACCCGCACCGCAGGCAACACCTGTTGTACGCGCGCCCGCGCCCGCGCGCAACGCTTGGTCCAAGCCCTTGAGCATGGTACAAGCAAGCGCCCCCCTCACCCCCGCCCGCCCGCAGGCCTCTGCCAGCGCGCCGGCTCCTAAGCCCAAACCGCCGCTCTCTAGGCCTCCAATGGCTGGGCTCATGGACGCCCCAGGTCAATCTGAGCTGGCGGCCGACATAGCCCTTGTCATGGACTACGCGATGGTCATAGACGTGGACGAAGTACGTGCATTCGCGCACAAACTTCGTACTGCCACAAACGACCAAGACCGCTTGCGAGCCACGCTCACACACGCGGGTTTAATCAGCGCAGTGAGGCGCTACGCCCTCCCCAGCGTTTCTTAGGTATCATCCAATATGGATAGTACACCGAAACGAATTAAGCCCCACTCAGTCACCGTAGCGACTTTCAACGCTGACGGCCTCTCTAGTCAAAAGGACGAAGTTCACGAATTTTGTAAGACCCATCAGGTCGATATCCTATGCGTGCAGGAGACCTTTCTGAAACCAGGTACAGCGAACCCTAGGTTTGCAAATTACCGTTTGGTTCGTAATGATAGAGTGGCCACCCCAAAAGGTGGCACTCTCATCTATTACAAAAGAGCTCTGCACTGTATCCCAATTGTTACTCCACCACTTAGAATACTAGAAGCCTCTGTTTGCTTTCTAGCGATGTCAGGTCATCAACCTGTCATCATAGCCTCATGTTACCTCCCCTCTGGTAAAGAACTATTACAGACAGACTTGGAAGCCCTCTTCTCTCTAGGAAGCTCCGTCCTTCTGATCGGTGACTTCAACAGTAAACATGTCATATGGAACTGTACTAGTAACAATAGTAATGGTAAAATCCTTGAAGGCTTGGTCAGCCACTTAAACTTTGATATTCTCTCCCCTCTGGAGCCCACAAGATATCCCTATGTTGACAACCAACGACCAGACATACTTGACATAGCACTTCTCAAGAACGTCACCCTCCGGTTGCGCTCTATAGAAGTGTTACACGAACTGACTTCAGACCACCGCCCTGTATTGTTGAAATTAGGCCCCGACCCGACGGACATAACCCCTATCACTAGAACGGTAGTGAACTGGAAGCAACTGGGGGAATCCCTCCAAGCTATCAGTTCACCCGCTCTCGATAGAATCCCCGATGACATACAGACAGTAGAAGACGTGTCAATTGCGATCGAGGCTCTCAGTGACCACCTCCGCACCGCAGTAGGTGAATCCTCAAAGCAGGTCCAAGTGGCGGATGGTCGCCGCTTCGAACTGCCCGAGGGTGCGAGGAGATTACTGACAGCTAAGAACGCCGCCACTAGGGCGTATGACTCGATGCCAACCCCAAAAAACAAAGCCACCATGCGCTATTTACAGCGTGCTGTAAGGAAACGCATGAGTGAGCTGCGTGATCAAAGGTGGGACGACAAACTGTCAGAGATTGAGCCAACTCACCAGGCATACTGGCAGTTGGCTCGAACTCTGAAATCTGACGGACAACAGACAATGCCTCCACTCATTAGGCCACCTCCCCTCTCCATAGCGTTCCTTGACGAAGACAAAGCCGAGTGTTTAGCTGATAGCCTTGAGGCTCAGTGTACTCTAAATGTAGATCACGTCGACCAGAAACACCTCGATTCGGTGGAATCTGAAGTCGAACGTAAAAGCTCTATGTCCATCTCTGACCTCCCACTCCTCCCACCGGTAAAATCATCCGAGGTTGTGTCTCTGATCAAGAGCCTCAAGACCCGTAAATCCCCTGGGGCTGATGGTATCAGCAACAAGGTGATTAAACACTTCTCAGTCCCACTAGTCCATCTCTTAGTTAGCATCTTCAATGCGGCTATGAGCAACTGCTCCTTCCCAGACACTTGGAAGCATGCCATTGTCATTGGTATTCACAAACCAGGCAAACCGGCAGCCGAGCCCTCCAGCTACCGTCCCATAAGTCTCCTCAGCTCTCTGGGGAAGATTTACGAGCGGCTCATTGTGAACCGACTCTGGTCCCACGTTAGGTCCAATAACCTCCTTCCCGATGAGCAATTTGGTTTTAGAGCCAAACACTCCTGCGTCCAACAAGTGCACCGCGTAACGGAGCACATCCTAGGCGGTTTCAATAAGAAACCAAAGCCCCAAGGGACCATAGCTGTCTTCCTCGACGTAGCGAAAGCGTTCGACAAAGTCTGGCACAACGGCTTGATATTCAAGCTGTACCAACTGGGTGTGCCAGACCGTCTTGTACTCATCTTACAAGACTTTCTCAGGGATCGAACGTTTAGCTATCGCACCGAGGGAACGCTCTCCTCCCCGCATCCCATTCACGCAGGTGTCCCTCAGGGCTCTGTACTCTCACCCATTCTCTTCTCGCTGTACACCAGCGACATCCCACGATCTGAACCTAATGTTCAGATCGCTCAGTTTGCGGATGATACTGCAATCTACTCTACTGGCTGGTTCAAGGTCAGGCAGAGATGCGCCATCCAACGAGCCATCACCGTAATCGGTGCATGGTTTCGTAAATGGCGGATTGCAGTAAATCCTAGCAAAAGTGCAGCAGTGTACTTCACTGAGACCCGGCGGAATCTCATGCCGTCACCCATAGTCCTATTCGGCGAACCCATCCCATGGGCTAAATCTGCCAAATACCTGGGCGTCACTCTTGATCGCCAACTCACTTTCGCGAAACACATTCAGATTGTTCGCAATAGGGCGGCCTTCATTATGGGTCGTCTTAATCCCCTCATAGGCAAAAACAGTAAAATGTCTCTTAGAAATAAGACGACTCTTTACAAACTTTGCATCCGCCCAATCATGACTTACGCATCTGTAGCGTTCGCCCATGCTCAGAAACACGACCTCCACAAACTTCAAGTGATTCAAAATCGCTTTATGCGCAGGGCAGTGGGCGCTCCGTGGTACTTGCGGAACGCCGAACTGCACTGCGATTTCACCCTCCCCTCTATTACGCAGTATATGAAAGACTGCTCCCGCCGCCACTTCGACAAAGCTCCCCACCACTCGAATCCCCTCGTGGTCGAAGCGGCGAACTACTCCACTGACATAACCGATCCCCACTTCCTTCCCCCCCGTCGCCGTCCAAGGCATATTTTGGGTGACCCGGACGACCCCATCGCAGCCGTTACTTCGGCAGCTTTAGCGTCGTCCCAAGGGAACCCCGGTAATGGTTGTAGACCCGACCAGGGCTGTGATCCCGATCGCATTGTAGGCTCCGGCCGAGATCTTCTTCGCAGCCCCAGTCGCAGTCGAGGTAATTCACACACACACGATTGTAGTCCCAGCCACGGTGCGGGTGGGAGTATACACCGCGGCCCCGGTCGCGATGTATCCTCCGGCCCAGCAAATGGCTGCGGACGAGGTAACACTGGTTTTCTATGTAGTCCCAGCCACCATGGCTGTGGGCGAGGTATTACACATTCTTATTGTAGCCCCACCCAAAGTACAGTCATGAGTGCACAACGCGACGATCCTGGTCGCGGTGTGGACCCATGTCGCGGAAATGGGAGGAGGCGAGGTACACAAGGTTATGATTTAGTCATGGTAAACACAGTCAAACACCGAGCTCGCCGGCGAGCTCGAGGCAAAAGTTATGTCTTGGTTAGATTCTCTCCAAATAGTCGTAGAGTTAAAATTCATAGGGCCCACTTTCAACGGTACACTTATGTACCGGGGCGATTCTCTCCTACTCCCCTCTCTCCTGGCGACGGCCCAAGCCGAGGTCCGTACCCTAGTGGTGCCCTTGAGCAAGTCGCCTACTCCTCTCCTTGCGGCGAAGCGTCTTCAACGCTCGCCTTAGGCGGTGCGCCCTCCGCGCCCGCATCTGGCTGAGTGCCATCTGCGCTCGCCAACCGTCCGGTGACGCTGTAAATGCCGGTAGAGGCAAACAGCATTAGTCCGTTCTAAAAAAAAAAAAAAAAAAAAAGGTAGGTGCTTAGGAAAGCTGCGGGGCACGATGAACTGCCAATAGCAGCCATCCACCAACTCCCGAGAAAAGGGGTAACGACTATGACCGCGCTGTTCAATGGCATTCTGAGGACTTGCCACTTCCCAGAGGTGTGGAAGAAGGCGAAGGTGATAGTCTTGCCCAAAGTAGGAAAGGACCGGAGGAAGGCGGAGTCATATCGGCCAATCTCGCTCCTTCCCCATCTGGCCAAACTGTTTGAACGGTTAATGTTACGCAGGCTGTACCCGTTCATTAAGCCAAGAAGCGAACAGTTTGGTTTCAGGAGTCGCCATTCAACGACGCTGCAGTTAGCCAGAGTACTCCACCACACAGCGGTGGAGATGAACTGCAAGCGCAACACAGTGGCCGTCTTCCTCGATATTGAGAAGGCCTTCGACAAAGTGTGGCACGAGGGCCTTCTCTTTAAACTGGGCAGCACAGACATACCGCACCCATACCTCCGAGTCATTGCAGCCTTCCTCACGAACAGAAAGTTCTTCGTGACAGTAGAAGGAAGGGACTCGGAGACGAAATTAATACATGCAGGAGTTCCCCAGGGCAGCTGCCTCTCTCCTGGACTGTACGCGCTGTACACAAACGACATCCCCACCCTAGCTGACCACCTACGCGACGGGGAGATGGATGTTGTGTTGGCCTCATTCGCAGATGATAGCGCGTACCTATCTACATCTACTTCGCCGAAGATAGCCTCTGGGAGAATGCAGAGACTCCTCGACATTCTACCGGATTGGTTGGACAAGTGGCGCATGGCGGTAAACGTGGGGAAGACCGCCGCCTTGCTAATCGGCAGATCCAAGACCATTCCGGTAGAACTTCAACTCCAAGGTACGAATATCGAATGGAAGTGTTCCACACGTTACCTTGGAGTTGAAATAGACAAACGATTAACTATGACGGCGCAAGTGGAGCACGCAGTGCGACATGCAAAAACGGCTAGAGCCATGCTACGCCCCGTGCTCCAGTCTAAGCTTCAACTTCGTACCAAGCTGGGTATCTATAAGACCTACATACGGTCAAGATTGACCTATGCGGCCCCAGCTTGGTATCAACTATGTTCTAAAACTAATAAAAATAAACTACAAACGCAGCAAAACATAGCCCTACACATCATCACCGGCGCAGGGCGATATGTTAAGAACACCACCATCTGCAAAGACATGAAGTTGGAGACCGTGGAGAAGTTCGTCATCCGCTTGTCCAGAAAGATGTTCGACTCAGCGGATAACGGACCACACACTCATCTCCACGGAATAGCGCCGCTTCATGCCAGACCACCGGACGAGAAGAAGAAGAAGACTTGGCGCGCACTCTTTCGTGAGCTCCTGATATCAGATGATACGGATGACTCTGGGGTCGAGTAGCGCGCCCAAGATAACAGCATCAACGAAAAGCACGGATGTGCATCACAGCCCCTGCGCAGAGTTGTTCTCTTATGCAACCTGCGTAGGGTAAGAGATACCGAGGGGTAGTTGCCCCTCGAGATTCAGTATTGGCAAGGAGTACATACTCGACGCCAAATTACCAGCCTCTCAGAGGTTGAAGAACAACTAGTAGTAGTAGGTGCTCACCGTCCGGTGACGTTGTAAATGCCGGTAGAGGCAAACAGCATTAGTCCGTTCTAAAAAATAAAAAAGGTAGGTGCTCTCTGTACAGTAAATAACAGTACATAAATAGTGTCACATTTAGAAACACATTTTAGAAAAGGATAGCAATAGATTGAATGAAATAGCTATAGGCGTAGAATAGTATATAAACAACACCATTTTGCGCAATTTTAGCTGTACAAACTCGGTGTGCCAGACCGTCTTGTACTTATAATACAAGACTTTCTCAGGAATCGTAGCTTTCAATACCGCGTGGAGGGACAGCTCTCCTCCCCTCACCCCATTCACGCAGGAGTCCCTCAGGGCTCTGTACTCTCACCCGTCCTCTTCTCGCTGTACACCAGCGACATCCCACGATCCGAACCCAATGTTCAGATTGCTCAGTCTGCAGACGACACTGCACTCTACTGCACTGGCTGGTTCAAGACCAGGCAGAGAAAGTCGGTCACAAACGCCCTGCACCATGTAGGAACATGGTTCCGCAAATGGCGTATCGCTATCAACCCAGAGAAAAGTACAGCAGTGTACTTTCATGAGAGTGCTGGTCCACGGAAACCGCCAGAACCCATTATGTATTTTGCCGAACCGATACCATGGGCTACGTCCGCCAAATATCTAGGCGTAATCCTTGACAGGCGACTCACCTTCGTCGAACACATTGAAAGTGTTCACAATAGGGCAGCTTTTATCCTAGGTCGCCTCAATCCCCTTATATGCAAGAGTAGTAAAATGTCCCTTAGAAATAAGGTGACACTTTACAAAACTTGCATTCGTCCGATCATGACCTACGCGTCTGTAACGTTTGGTCATGCTTCAGATAGGCACATTCATAGACTTCAAGTGATTCAAAATCGCTTTACCCGCAAGGCAGTAGGCGCACCGTGGTACTTACGAAACGCTGACCTCCACTGCGACCTAGAACTCCACTCTATCGTACAGTTCATGAAAGACTGTTCTCGCCGCTACTTCGATGCGGCCCCACACCATCCCAACCAGTGGTGCTACCGCTAACTACTCAATACACACATCAGATCCATACTTCACCCCGCCACGCCGCCGCCCACGACACCTCTTGGATGACCCGGACGACCCCATCACGACAGCTCTGGCGTCGATCAGTCAGCCTCCTGGTAATATTGGCATTTCAGGTATTTCAGGGTCTACTCGCCGAGCCACGAGAAGTAATATGCCTGATTTTGGATTTCCAGTCTTCACAGTTAGACATCGAGGTCGTCGTAAGCGACTTCGAAATAATCCTAAATCAGACACAAGGTAATCTGTATTATATTTTGGTAATGTGTATTAAGGTAAAGGTAACGTATCGATTTTCGATTGAAAGTTTATAAGTATCATCAATATTAACCTGTGTTTTGTTTTCTTTCAGACAGTGCTGGCGGCTACCGGCACCTCTATTCCCTACTAGGCAAGGGATCGCCCTTGTCGTTGTCTAGCGCTTTATGCGCCCTTGTTGTCCCTCGGTTGAGTGCTGAGTGCACTCACCAACAGTCCTGTGTCGCTTTTAATGCCCGTAGTGGCAAAAAGCTCTATGTCCTTCCTAAAAAAAAAAGCGCAATTTTATGTAGTAACCTGTCGGACACCTTTGAATAAAGAAGCTTATACTCAAGATTGGACAATATTCTCTTCAAGTACTCTTCCAACCCAGTCACCATTAATGTATGATCCTGTACACATACAACACCGCCAATACTGATAGACAGTTCTTAAAAATTAACTTAGATCCTGGTATATTGTGCCGCAGGACTTATTAGGTATTATAATTTTATGGTTATTTTTTTCTAACCTTTAAATTAAGAATAAGAATAAATTAATTGGGTAAAAAGCCGTTAGATTACGTGACAGTACTTAAAAATTATTTAGTTTCGGATACATTTTGCCACAATGTGACGTGCAAATATATTATAAATATTTTCAACTTTTAAACTTACAACTTAACAATTGCATTAAAATAATTTTAAAATAAATTACCTTATATCAAGCAAATTAACAAAAGCTATAATAGTTAGTTAATATATTGTTTTGTACAGATTCTGTAGTTCTGAGACTGCGTGAAAGGTTATCTCTAATAACCACAATTTGCTTTTATCTTTTATGTAGCACATTAAAAGATGCCATTTCTCAAGCTAATTATATTAATAGGTACTTAAACTTGAGTCAAGTGAGATCTTTATTCAAGTCAATCAGATTCGAAACATCGTCACGTACATAAGACTGCCATTAGGTCTTAGGTCACTGTCCTGTCTTAGTCACGTGCTAGTTAAGCGGTGGATGCACTACCGAAGTTTTCTAAGGTGATTAATGAGAAAAACACAAAATCAACGCTTTATTATTTTGTACACTTTGTCTATACTCGTGCACTGTTACAAACACTTAACGGTTAATAATCCACAACTATCACACGTTAATACTCAAAGCAACACAAATCTAGGAAAATTAAACTTAACAATCAATCAATTGTTTTGTTTTTCCCGTCACCTTTTCAAGATTTATAATGGATAACACTATTCATATGTATATTTAAACTCAGAATGAACAAGTCACCTCATATTCAATATTTATTTTTATAGTATATTTTTATTTATATACCTTATTTATTACGTTATGTAATTCCACTTGTAACAATTTATAAATTCTCACCAAGACTGAAAATTCCTAGTAACCTCATGTGGCCAGTAAGAAATAAAAGAAAGGAAGAATAGTACATTGTTCACCGAGAGGAGAAAGTGACCGATTACCGTCGAGGGTGTCGTTTGAAGCCCGAGCCGTAGGCGAGGGCTTTAAAACACCCGAGATCGGGAATCGCACTTTCTCTCGAGTGATACATAGTGCTTTATACTACACCTACGAGGAAAATAAAAAACTAAATCTTTACTTATTGAAATTGTTGCAGTTAGTGAAGCTTAATGTAACACTTTTTCCATTAATGTTTGTTTGAGATGTTTGCGATAATGTAGGAGGAATAACTGGCTGTGCTGTTGGCACTGCGCTCGTAGAAGGATGTGGTGCCAAAGGGGCAACTTGCTGCTGAGGGGCATCTGGCATCGCCGCGCTCGTTGATGGTTGAGGAGATGAGTCTTGATGCACATTAATCGATCCCGATATTTGGTTATTTATTCGTGTTTTGTTTTCTACGGAATTCTCTATGTAGCTTTCTGCAACAGCGGACGATTTCCAACCACCGTGACGTTTTATTGTGGTTAAATCAGCACCAGTATTGGCAAGAATAGTCGCTGAAGTTCTGCGAAAGCAGTGGCCAGTGTATTCTAGTGGATTGAGTAAATTAAGGTACGAAGCTATTTCTCTTGGCACAGTACTTATTTTGTTTTTCCCAATTACTTGTTTCGTACATTTTTTGTTTTTATATTGTAGTAAAAACCGATTGGTTTTGGGGTCACTGGGGCGAATTTCGTTATATTTCTTCACTATCTCATAAAATAAGCCCGATATAACAAATGATCGCTGAATTTTGGTTTTTGTGTTAGGAATATTGACGATTATTCCATTTTCGAGGATTTCGATATCGTCTGTTGTCATATCCACAAGTTCTTGCGAACGACATGCCCCATTTACTCCTAAAATCAAAATAACCTGTAAACAAAAATATCAAACATGAAAACCTAGTAGATTTCTACTCATAAATAGGTACGTACTAAATTTTAAACCAGTGCATTTTGTTCATAAACTTACCTTCATCAACAAATATTTGTCATCTGGAGCATTCTGCAAAAAGGAATAAACATCCTTTGTAGTAAGCACTTTTGATTTCTTACTACGGAATCCCTCCGACTTTCTTTTCAGAAATGCTGTAAGTTTTTTGTATTCTTGAATATTTATGTCGTTTCTTGTCAATATAGTACTTTTCAACATTGAGTACATAGACCATAACGTACTTGGTTTGTATTTTTGCGCTTTTTCACTGAAATAAGCTAGCAAAACAGTTTCAGAAAAAGATGCCGCATTTTTTTCACTTTTCCATTGCAAAAAATCGTCATAAGTTTTATTATATTTTTTAATTGATTTCTGTGGTAAAAGGTTATCAATCAGTATTTTTGCTGTTTCCTTCAACTGCGGCGGAGTTAAAAAATCTTCATCATCACTATCACTACTTATCATTTTGATAGTTTTATTTTACTTTTCTACGAAAACTGAATCCTCAAACAACACACAAATTAAAAATGGCGCCAATGGCGTCTGCAATTTTCACATGTTCTTTTTTCAAATTGTTTGACACCATCCAACACACAGCTAGTGGCCAGTGTCATTTTGCGAACTTGGAGATAAAAACTCACTGTAAAAACTTTTTGGCTTTTGATATTAAGGTTACCAGCGCATAGTCTTACCCAAAATTAAAAAAGAAAAACCACGTAAGAAATGGATTTTCATACACTTTTCTCTCCCGCTCAGATGCGTTTTCTCGCCGCATATTTGTTCGATATGCAATGACGTACTTTCTACCGTAAATTTGATAAAGTATCAAGGTACTTTCCGAGCAGGTGTAGTATAAAATAATTTTGTTCAGGACATCACACAACATAACATACAAAAATAGTGACAAAATAGGATTATGATGTATAATGTTGCGTAATGCCATGAAAGAGCCCCGACTCAGCATACGCTAGGGTTAACCCAAGCACTGATTTTCAGTCAGCGCTCCTCTCTGACATCTTAGCACAACGGAAACAAATAAAAAATTGAAAAAAAATAAAGATACATAGTATTCAGAAACAAAGATTCCGCATTCCGAGACACTTCGCGCATTGCTGACAGTAAAGTATCTTCATAAACGCTACTAGGAACTATGATAGTAATTATAAACTGTAATGTGCAATAGGTGTTGCCACACTGTAGCGTTGGACAGGCTTTAAAGAAAATAGCTATTTACTCCAGTATGCATCTAACCAGACATCCCCTTCGCTTGCTTGTTTCATAACGCCTGTCCGTGAGCTGGAAGCTTACGCTATAAATTACTGCACCACTTTCGTGAACACAGCTGATCCCTACTCATGCAGTAATCCCAACATCGTTACAGGCCGTTAAGCTCAACGCGGTAAGGCTTTTATTCTTCAGCTTTGAGAAAATTCTAGAGTGGCACCTGCTAAGATTAACAATATTATAATATAATAAAAATAAGACTTTCAGAAGCCTTAAAAATGCTTGATTCCAGACAAAAACTAATAAACACGTATAACATTAAAAATAGAGATAGGATAGAAGTGCTTATTTTAGACTAGCGGGGAAATGAATAATACTTCCTTGGGGTGCGTGTTTTGCAAAATTATATTTTTTATAGTGGTTTATTAAAGTGGCTCCCTCTCGCCTAATGGAAAGCGAAGATGTTATCAAGAAGCAATGACCATTAGTGCAGCCGTAAGCTGCACTAATCGCCACCCCTATGATGACCTGACAGATACTTTTTCACGCCACGCTTGAAAGACCCAGGGCATTCTACAATTTACTTACACGACAGAGGTACGAACTGCCAAATTTTTTTGTTTGTGGTAAGATGTTTTGAGCGGTATATGGATGCAATGCTAGGCCGGAACGAGTAGTTCGGGATCGGAATGGTGAGGAAGAAAAGATTAAAAAGCTCTTCCGAACATTCGCCATGAAAAAACCGGTAAAAACGCTTAGAGAAGCTATAGCTCTCTAAGTATCTCAAAATACAGAACAAAAGCAACACCAAAATTACTGGCCGGTTGAAGCAGTAGCTAGCAGTCCTGCCTTCTGAGCTGATGGTCCCGGGTTCGACCCACGGACAGGTCAAACATTTGTATGGCATAACGCGTCTGTTTGAGCTGTGTCTGGGCGTGTATATGTATATCAGTATATATATATATTATGCCATACAAATGTTTGACCTGTCCGTGGGGCGAACCCGGGACCTAACCTAAACAGGTTACCTAATCACAGTCTATAATATGAAATAGATTTAAAAAGAAACAAGAGGGCTGTAAAATCGCATATTATGCAGTCAGACATAAGGTTTGAAGTACTTTACTTCTACCAAGTAGACATCTGTAATCCATTTTACTGTATTAGATTGTAATTAAAATAGTTCATCGTTGTTCATAAAAACATGAAAATTCCGTGTTTTGTGCCGGTTGGGATTATTTGATTTGGAAGACGGCTATAAAGACATTTAAATCACATTGATTAAAAATTGACGTGCTTATGTGTGTTGTGATAGAGAAATGAAAAAAAATATTATGATTTTGAACAGATTAAGGTTAAATGTTTGAATGCTTCGATCCCAGATATAATCTTAAAAACATAGATTAAGCTGAAGAAAAATATTACAGTCTAATTATAGAATTAAGAACCACGAACCAAAATATTACAAATGAAAACCGCATTTCCACTTCTGAGATAGAAGTAAACAGATAAAAACCTCTGTGTTGGTTGGTTCATTAAAATTTGCCTGGACCAATGCGTTAACAAGCACAGCCGGCAAATTTTTATGTTATATTTATTTATTGAAAAACATAAATGATAACAGGAAAAGTTGACTAAAGGTGCAGAAAGGCCACGTGACCACATTGTCCCTGTATAGTTTGCATCTCAGACTTCTAATTGTATTAAAACATGTTTTCATTAATTCATCATCATCATCATCTCAGCCGTAGGACGTCCACTGCTGAACATAGGCCTCCCCCATGATTTTCCAAAAGGACCGGTTGGAAGCGGCCTGCATCCAACGTCGTCCTGCGACCTTCCTCAGGTCGTCTGTCCACCGTGTCGGTGGACGACCTACGCTGCGCTTGTCGGTCCGTGGTCTCCACTCCAGAACCTTTCGGCCCCATCGGCCATCTGTTCTGCGTGCTATGTGCCCTGCCCACTGCCACTTCAACTGGCTAATCTTCTGGGCTATGTCGGTGACTTTCGTTCTTCTACGGATCTCCTCATTTCTGATTCGATCACGTAGATAAACCCCGAGCATAGCCCTCTCCATAGCTCGTTGTGCGACTTTGAGCTTTTCTATGAGGCCCATAGTAAGAGACCACGTTTCAGTGCCATAAGTCATCACTGGTAACACACATTGGTCGAAGACTCTTGTCTTGAGGCACTGAGGTATTTTTGACGAGAAGACTTCGCGAAGTTTCCGGAACGCTGCCCAGCCGAGTTGGATTCGACGATTGACCTCTTTCGCGAAGTTGGACTTGCCTAGTTTGACTGTCTGTCCCAGGTAGATGTACTCGTCAACAACTTCAAGAACTGAGTTCCCAACTGATATTGGGGTAGGTACAACATGGGCATTAGACATAATTTTCGTCTTGTCCATGTTCATCTTAAGACCTACCCGTTGGGAAACTCGATGGAGGCCTTCGAGCATTGTATTGAGGTCTTCCATGGATTCTGCCATGACTACAATATCGTCGGCAAATCGAAGGTGAGTGATGTATTCGCCGTTAATATTGATGCCAAGTCCTTGCCATTTCATTAATTACAAAAACATTATTAAAATATCTGTGAAAATTATATTCCGTTCGCAGTAGATCAAGAGTGATGACTATTTTCCTAAACGTTGCTTTGTGACTCTGCTCCTTCACCAGTCAAGAAACTAATACTATGAAAAAAAATTACTAAATAACTTTGACAGCGCGATCAAATCCATTAAGTGGTTCTTGTGTATATAGGGTGTTTGGTAGAGGGTCCGACAAACCAAATGAGCGTGTTCGGGGGCCTTGGAGAATACAATTTAGCCAAAAAAAATCCCATAGCCCCCAATTTTATTAACTTTTTTTAGTGAATTTTTCCTTTTTCTCCGAAATTGTACCTATTTACCACCATAACATTTGTAAAATCTGTTTTAGACCGGATGTTTTAAGTTGAATTTGGTCTCTAATACACCTTCAGGCCACGCAAAGCAAAATTTGATACTAAACAGAGCTAACTGATTTAGAGCTCATAGAGTGAACATATGAAATAAATTTTACCTCATAGTTCAACTTTCACAGTGATAAAAAAAACACTACCAAGCTTTTTTAGAAGAAAGAGGGAAAAAAATTGGGGGGTCGGAGATTTTTTTGGCCAACTTGTATTCTCCAAGTGGGCCCCCGAACACGCTCATTTGGTTTGTCGGTCCCTCTACCAAACACCCTGTATAATAAACATAAATGTAAAACATGTATTAAATGACATATATTATGTATATATATGTATATATAATGAACATAATATTTACTCAGAAAGGGGTTCACGTTTATCGGCCTTGCTTATAAAAAAAACACTAACTGATCCGCCAGCAGCTTACCTTGCTTGCTCTATGGGGCACGAAGTCACAAAAATAAATTTTATTCGGGACGAAGTTTCCAAAAATCCTTTCTTGGTAGATGTTAACAACATTAAAGGCATCAACTGCCTAAACATTTTGTTATAAAAACTAACGTGGTTTTCAGTCATTATTAATTAAAAGTACGGGATTACTCACGTAATATTTATCGGATTGGTCCGACTATAGTCGACCACATTCGGTGGCCTTTTTCAAGGAGTGTTCGGGACGCCCGCGTCGATGACGTCTCGCTTAGCGTTGCCTAAAAATGTCAAGTTATAGTCCCGCCAACTTAGGTTAACAGAATGTAAAGTTTAGATCGATCGCTGCTGTCAACAGATATGTATGAGTATGTTTTAATAGCAGGATAAGAAAACGTATAAAGTCACTGTTCAGCTACGATTCGATTGCAATTCAGTTAGTGTAATCGGTCCCTGCTCTTCCGAAAGACTTAAGGAGATTCCCATCCCTACTATACGTAGTATACAATACGATACTATTTTTTTGCCAATATGGCTGCCCTAGATAATTACGTATTAAATTATAATATAATAATATAGCGCTGATCACATCAAGGGTTCTATCGTCAAAGGGTTGCTTTCAATTCAACCGAACCCTTTGCTTTTGTCCCTATTAATAAAATTATTAAAGTAATTAATACTGTTATATCGGTCTTGCGGTTAATGGGGCCATCGTATGAGATAAAACGTATTTGTAGTACGTATATCGATATGTATTAAATTAATAAAATATGCGACTGTAGTATTAATTTCGCTCAAAGTCTGGTTCCGCGTATAAAACGACTATCGCACGGGAATATTCAAATCAAGTAAAGAGATAAATTCGATGTTTAGAGGAAGCCTAGTGGTCATGGCGTCTGACACGGACTGTCGTAAGATACAGGTTCAATCCTGTCCAAGGGTACTCATTTTATTCTCTACAATTGCAAAACTAGATATTCCATTGGTACCTACTTATTTTGAAATCATTTATTTAGGTAATTTTTTTATATTGTAGTATTAATAGCACACTAAGTTTTCTACCGACTTCTAAAAAGGAGGATTATATTTTTATTATTTATATTGTTAATAATCATATTCTCAAGCAAAACCTAACTTCTCATCTAAAACGTTCCATTAACAAATTCGACGTCTTAACTTCCCCAATTAGTCATCAAAGGGTTTTGCGGCATAACTACTTTCATCTCTATTCCGAAATATAAATCTGTGCATGCACAATTACATCACTGATTCGGATTCAAATAAATGTGGATAGGTTTTGACTGTGGGATGTTCACTCAATATTTTTTAAGGGACGGCTAACTGAAATAGTGCCTTCTTTAGGTAATAAAGCCACGATACATGGGATTGCTACCAGCATTCAGGCTAATTTGTCTCCCCATCACAGGGATTTTAGATAAGAAATTTAATTATTATTTTTATGAATTTAATTTATATTTAAATACTAGCGACTGCCCGCGACTACAAACAACAACAACCCCAATTCTAGCGTGCTACTCCCAGTTTTGACCCTGTCATTGTTAAGTATGTGAGATAGATAGGTTTGGGTGGAATCTCTTTCACGGTTTTCTGTATCTTCTTACTTCCCTTTTGTCACGGTTTTTGTATGGTAACGTGAGACGTGCCTCTGGTGGGTAATTTGTGTAACTTTCGTGTCAACACATAAAAACTTACTTTTCTACAGATCACCTAGCAGTTTAACGGATGAGCCCTTAAGTACATTAAGTAAGGATTACGGCCTTATTAATGGTAATAATCCAGTATGTTTTTTGATTAGTTTATTACATAAGTAAGATGTTTAGTTTCGCTATTATTGTAGTTCGTTCACTATAACAGGGATATACCATATTGCCATCCTATCTCCTAGTCGAGTTTTTGGTGTTGGTTATCAAAACCAGGAACTTTGCAGCTGATTTTTCTTTAAGTGTGAATTTAAATACAGACGGTTTAACCGCAAAATGAATAAAATCTTTAATTTATACATATATTATTCACAAGTCCCTATTATGTATACAGGTTTAGACAAAAATACAACATACATCCTCATGATTAATGTACAGCATTTTCATATCAATGCCTCGACGTATTTCTTGAGACTCAGCTTTGACTGTGACATATGGGGGCTATATATATTTCGGTCAAGTCAAAGTCAAAGTCAAAATCATTTATTCAATTTAGGCATCAAAGACGCACTTATGAACGTCAATTTTTCATTAAAATGTACTTTAAAGCCTACCGCCGCGTTCCAAAATACATAGAGCCAACCGAGAAGAAGCGGCAAGAAACTCGGGGCCATTCTTTTTATATAGATGTTTTTACAATGTTTTTACTTAGGTACTACAAATATTAGCTCCAGTGTGTTGCCTTACAAAAGAGAACATAATAATGGTATCAGTAGGGCAAGACACGCTACACTTTGACATCTTAGTACACGAGTAGATAGATCCTGGAGTGATCAGTCCCAAGCTGTTTTATCCTCCAAGTAATCCGAAATTTTGTAATAACCTTTTTGACAGAGTTTAGTTTTAATAGCAATTTTAAACTTATTAATAGGCAAATCTCGGATAACATTGGGAACTTTATTATAAAATCGTATACATTGTCCCATAAAAGAATGACTTATTCTGTGGAGACGCGTTACATGTACGGATAGCTTGTGCTTATTTCGCGTGTTGATGGAATGAGCATCACTCCTTTTATCAAAACTGCTAATGTTTTTCTTTACATACATTAGATTTTCATAGATAAACTGAGAGACAACAGTTAGAATGTTTATGTCTTTAAATTTCTGTCTAAGGGAAACTCTGGGAGCCAAACTGTAGATTGCTCGTATAGCCCTTTTTTGCAGTATAAAAAAAGAATTAATATCTGCAGAACATCCCCAGAGCAGTATGCCATAAGTCATAACGCTATGGAAATAACTAAAATAAACTATTCTAGCTGTGTCTACATCAGTTAATAGTCTAATTTTTTTAACAGCATAAGCTGCTGAACTGAGCCTACTAGACAATTTTTTAATGTGGGGACCCCATTGCAATTTAGCGTCTATAGTAATTCCTAAAAAGACTGTTGACTCCACAAGGTCCAACCCTGTTCCATTCAATTGTATATTGGATTCTACTTGTCTCACATTTGGTGTCGAGAATTTTATACAATTAGTTTTCTTCTCAGTGAGGAGAAGATTATTTGTATTGAACCAATTCACTTTTAAATTCACTTTTTTCAATTGTACTTGTGGAACGCCCATTGAGATTATAGAGCCGGGCGATTTTTTACCATTTATGTCAACCCTTTGAATTCTACCATTTAAATATGAAGTCAAAAGGTTGAGAGCCATGTCCCTAATACCGTAGTGTTGTAATTTCCTGACAAGTATATCATGTCGGACGCAGTCAAATGCCTTAGATAAGTCACAAAAAACACCTAAGGCATCTTGAGAGTTCTCCCAGGCATCAAACACATCTTTTATTAGTTCTATACCTGCGTCTATAGTAGAGCGATTCCTTGTAAACCCAAATTGATTTTTATGGAAAATTTTGTTTGCACTAAAATGAGTTTCTAATTGATGTAATATGATTTTTTCGAAAATCTTACTTAGCGTAGGTAGTACAGAAATAGGCCGAAAATTTGTTGGATCAGTAGTACTACCAGATTTGAATAAAGGAACCACTTTACTGTGCTTCATTAGGTCAGGAAATACACCACTTGCAACACAACTATTAAACACAGCTGCTAGATTGGGTGCAATGACATCTATAATTGAAGAAACAGTCTTCACAGAAAGACCCCATAGGTCTGCCGTTTTTTTTGCATCTAGACTTTTGAAACTGCTTACAATATCTTTGCAATTAACTACTGAAAATTTAAAAGTTGTGTCACATTCAGTTACACTTTGTTTAAGTAAGATCTCAGCAGAAATGGAGGAAGATTTTAGAGTTTTGGTTGTTAAAGAAGGAATATTAGTGAAAAATTTCTCAACCGCCGCTACCTCCAAATCTGCTCTTACATCTTTATTATTAATTTTTAAATTAAAGTCTCGATTACGCACTGTATTTCTACCAGTTTCACTGTTTATAATGTTCCACGTCATTTTTATTTTATTAACAGAATTTTTGATCTTATTTCTTAAATAAATAGATTTTGCTGAGGAACAGGCTCGTTTAAATAACTTAGAATAACGTTTGACATATTCCAAAAATACAGGATTATGATTATGCGATTTTTCATGGTACAATTCATATAACTTTTGCCTACTTTTATAAATTCCTGGAGTTGCCCATTCACTAAACTTAGCACGATTACCAACAGATATTGTTTTTGGTACAAACACTTTGCCAAATTCATCGCTGATAAGATGGAACAGTGAGTTATATAATATATTTGGGTCATTGTGACTGGTCATCTCTGGCACTTTCTGGGATATATTACTTCTTAACAATTCTAGGCGGCTTGCATTTATTGGAACAAAGCTAACATATTTGCTTTGGGGTTTGTTTGTTTTTCTTGGAAACACTGCTAGTTGACCACAGTGGTCTGATTCTAGATTATTTATAATGAAATTTTTAATAGGTTTTAGATTAGTAAATATATTGTCTATGCAGGTGGAACTTGTGGCTGTTATCCTAGTTGGTTCCAAGAAAAGATTGTACATATTATAAGATTTAAACAGTAACAAAAATTTATCCACTGTGATTATTTTCTAGCAAATTAATATTAAAGTCTCCACAGATAATCATTGATTTATTTGTATTAGAAAGCTTAATTAATGTTTCCTCCATGCACTTTTCAAAATCATCATATGGTGAGCATGGAGGTCTGTATACACATAGAACAAGGAACTGCTCAAACTCAATACAGGACATTTCTATTACTCGTTCAACAGATAGGCTCACAATGTCTTTTCGTTCTTTGAGTTTTATATTTTTATTTGTAATAATTAAAGAGCCACCACGTATAGATTTTTCTCTGTTGAAGGAGCTAGCAACTAGATGATTATTAAAATTAAATAAGAGTTGGTTCTTTTTAAGCCAGTGTTCAGTAATACAAAGAATATCTATTTTGCTATCATCTATAAACAATTCCAGTTCCAACTCTTTGCCCATCATACCTTGAATGTTCTGATGAACAATATTGATTGATTTAATGCAAGAGGTTGTCTCTATTGTCTTAGGCACTAATTTAAATTATGTACAATGTCATTAGTAGCCAAGCAATTGGCTGAATTAAAAATGTCAAATTGCTCAATAGAAGCATTGTCAATACAATTGGATTGCTCAATAGAAGCAACCTTGTTAGCCAAATTTTTGGCTGTAATATCAAATAAATATGATAGCGACACAGCTATCTGTCTTTTATAATAATTAGAAAGATAGTAATTATCTTTTGTCAAGAAGAATTTTTTTATATAATTATTAATGTCAATTAAATTAAATTTATCTCCATTAAAATTATTATTACATATAGTGTATAATGTCAAATTAAGCTTATATCTAATATCATTTTCCACCTGTGGCAAACTATTACTATAGGGAAATGTAAACATTATGACATTATCTACTGTAAGATTAGATAGACGGTTGTTGAAATCAATTATTTGTTTTTTGTTTACATTCCCCCTATTTCCTATTAAAATTAATAATGTTGTGTTGGGGCTAAAGCTATAAGTAAAAATTCTATTCATAATTTCCTGATATGATAGACCAGGTGTACAGTAATTTATTACATTATGTCCCTTGGATGTATTTGACAATAAGTGACCCATGTCTTTGCCAATTTCATCACTAAATATTACAATTTTTGGTTTGTCTATAGTTGATGGTATACTATTTGTATTTTGGGAACTACTTGTTAAAGTTGTATCTTGACATACATTTTTACATGTTCGCACTATTTTAGAACTACATGATGGCAATGAATGATCCAGCGATAATTGGTTCTTTATGTTATCATTGTATACAGGATTGCCAGTAGAATGACATTTAATCATCTCATTCATTGCCAATATGTACTCTTTTAGCTGTTTTTCTGAGCGTTCATACTTATTTTTAATTGATTTTAACTTTTCCTCTAGAGAGTCAATCTCACATTTCAAGTTATGTGTGTCACTTTCATATTGCAATGTATTATTTTCTAATTTAGAAGCATACATTTCCAACGTATCTAACAGACGAAGACGCTCTCCATTTAATTTAACATTTTTGATGAAAAATTTGTGTTTTTTTACAAGTTTTTGAGTTTTTTTAATATAATTGTTAATTTTTACATATTTTTTTAGTTTGTTTTTGCTGCAGTTAGACTTCGGGATAGTGCTAGGTGTTACTACACTGTCATTGGTTAGGTCAATTGTATCCATTGGTTTAGTATTAACTGCAGCAGAAACCATGCCCGGGGCACTGCATACCAACTCGTCAAATAAACTTTGGTTCAAAGAGGCAGTGATGTTAAGTTTAGCTGTCTCAATGTTATTGATAATAGTATATGCCTCCTGTAGCTGATGTTCTAGTGAATTAATTCGAGTGAGAGCGTTTTCATACTCTAAGCTACAGTTTTTGAACCCGTCCACAACAAGCTGGAGCCTGTCCCGAGCATCAGTTACAACCAACAGTTGAGTGTGTAACTCAGCCATTTCAATTTTTTGGGTCTTATTTCTACTTATTAATTCAAGAAGTTCCCGTTCATTATCATCTCGTTCCTTATTCATTTCATCACACAACTTTTTCGCAGATTGCAATTCCCTCAAAGCCATTTGGAGTTTGGACGCCTCCTGGCGAGCCAAAGCACTGCGAGTCATCATTTTAATCTAATATATAATAAGTACCTACTAATCTGAGTTGTGTGAAGATAATAAAATAAGGAAACCAGGTAAAGTCGTGTAGCTTGTTGTAAACAGGTATGTTAGGTTATGTCCGAATTCTATGTAGGTTTCTAATTATATTGTATTCAGACGGTTAATAAAGTATGATAAACAAAGTTAAAATAACATACCTGTACACGACAGAACAACACGTAAATAACACCTAAACGTTTACAGTTTTTTCTAAATTATGCCGGTTACTCGAGTAGAACTGTCACTATGAAAAATGAAAAATGAAAAAATATTTATTTACAGCATTAAATAGAAAAGTTACAAAAACAATTGTTGCCTTATATAATGATTAAACACATCTCCTAAATAATGCTGAGGTGGTAAATACATTTGTCAGATGCTTATGATCTTCACACTAGGCAAGCCTGTATCGTGAAGATCTCTAACGATTAACTAAAACTATCACTTTTCGAATTTCGTTTTGTATAGAAATTATGCACAAAAACGTTGAGTATGTATAACACTTATTTCATAATAACACTTATTTTACTTAATGACCAATTGGTTTTTAGATCCAGAAATAAATTATAAATATATTTTAACAATAAAATAGTAATAACAAATTCAAATCAGCTGTTCTGTGTTAGGTAACTCTGTACATCACACTAATTGAATATAAAACCTTTTATTGAAGTGCAATACTTGCCAAGTATATATTCGGTTAATGGAATTACTAGCTCTTCGGGTTACGTGGACCCGAACAAAAACAATATTTTAAGGTTTAAAATATAATGCTTGTTATTAGTTTTACCGAACTGTGTGTTGGATGTAAAACAAAATGTATTTCTCTGAATATTTTTACATAGCCTGTGTGCGTAATATAAATAAATAAATAATAATATAAATGCCTTGCACACACGCGTACAGGCCAATCGGCTCTTTGAGCAGCGTGACCTCTTTCTTACTTCTCGTGGAATACCATCCAACTATAACTTAAAATAATAATGATGCTTATCTTGTCTCTACAAATTTTCTTTTCATCATCGGTGAGCTCGTCGACTAGTGCATTGACAAATCATTAGAGAATCTCTCGGCAGGACCTCACTCCACTTCATCGTCATCATCATCTCAGCCGTAGGACGTCCACTGCTGAACATAAGCCTCCCCCATAATTTTCCAAAGGGGCCGGTTGGAAGCGGCCTGCATCCAACATATTATTTGACATCATGAACACGTAGAGTGATACGAACTAAAGTGGTACTTATATCTAATAAACGTATCTTCCTTCAAAAACTAAACATACAATTTTAAAATTAATATTCTAGCAAGAAAATCATTAACTTTTAAACGAATAGAAAAGACATTCGGTCTCCAGCGGGGATTTTTCACGTTAAAACATTATTTTTTATTCCAACTTGTAAAGGACAGTGACAGAGCTCATATAAAAGCATAGAGGTTCAAAGATCAGGTAACAAGAGAAGGGGACACAAGAATGTAATGCGCTATTTTACATATAATGAAAAAAATAATTGAATTGTACGTGTCATGAACACGAATAAACTATTATAATATTATCCTAATACAGTGTTATACAAACCAGGTTTAATTTATATTAATTATTTATTATATTAAATCGTCGAATTAATAGGATATTAATTCGACGATCATTGTCCCGACATTCGTTTACGCAAACAGTTTTAAACAAAAAGCCTCGACCAACACGTTAAGACCGTCTCGCTAGACCGTTGGCCAGATAAAGAAGGCAGTACTTCTTGCCACGGTACGTATCAGTCTATTCTAACAACTGGTAGATTAGTTTATGCTTCACTGCCGCTGGCTATATAGGAATAGGTTTTTTATAATGTTATATTTTATATAGAAACTAGCTACGCTCCGCGGATGATGATGCGATGATGATGGTGAATTAAATATAGCGTCTGACACTCGGGCATAATATAACTTTCTACTGGGGAAATATTTTTTCAAACCGTTTATGTAGTGTTTGCGTTTATCGGTTACAAACAAACACCAAAATTATAATGGGGTCCTTTTATAAATACACTGTCTGGGAGACTCAGTTCTGCTGCATATGCGGTACGTAAAATAAGAGAACTAACAGATGTTTCTACGGCGCAGTTGGGTATATTTTGCAAATTTTCAAAGCATATTCATTTTCACACATTTCATACGGGCTATTGCTATGGGGTTCAGCGGCAGATATAGAGACCATCTTTATCCTACAAAAACGTTCTATTCGAGTTATATACGAAATGGGTCCCCCCGAATATTTGAGAGATTTATTTATAGAAATCAATATAATTGCAAATCCATGTAAGGAAGGCATTTCTTCATCCTACTTTCGGCATGTTCGTAAAAAATACATAAATATAAGTCAAATAGCGATCATCACCCTGTTGATAATGGGGATAATAATGGGATGTCGTTTCTAGAAAATTCAGTCCGTTTTTACAATAAAATCCCAAGACACATAACTGAGCTCACGCATGGAAAATTCAAGTTGACTGAACGTTTCGAACTGAAAACGTTTTAATAAAAAAACATATTATAAAGTACATTATATAGAAGAGAAAAAGATGCCTGGAATACTCCACTTCGGGCAAGTTGTCATCTGCCACCCATAAAATGTAATAATAGTAGCACCCAGGTGTAAAAATCTATATGAAAAGAATGGTCCCAAAATATATAGTTTTGAACGCGTTGGTAGAGTCTTCAAAGTATACAATAATGAGTAATTGACGTTCATAAGTGCATATTTGATGTTTAAATTGGATTTGATTTGGACATTGACTTTGAAGTTTTCATACGGATCCCTAACTTTTTTGAAAATATTATATAAGTAGCCCATGTTGCTCAGTGATAATGTACGCCTTCTAACGGCTAAAGAATTTTTGAAATCCGTCCAATAGTTTCAAGTTTATTCGTTGCATTCAAAAATACAAATCTTTCCTCTTGTTGTGTACACATATCGTAAAAATGTAATTTAAGAAAAGAAAATAAATATAACGTGAACAATAATATTAAACCAAGCAGATCATTCTCCTCTACACAACGCCGTAGTAACCTGAACGTAAAAATATAAACTCCTTACTCAAAAACCTATAACTACATATAACAAACTTATAAATGATTTTAAATTATAAATTATTATTTGCATAATTATATCAATAACAAACTATTTTCAAGTATTTTGAACACGAGAAATAACAAAGGAAGGTCAGTGGATTTTTCTAATTTTGGAAACTCGTCTAACATTTTCCTCTCTGAATACTGCTAAAGTAGGCAACATACACGACACCCTATATTCTGTTCTCTTCCGTACCTAACTCTACGCCCCTCTGACGTAACTTCATGCATTTTAATGAACACAGAGCATCGTCCGTATGCAAACATCTGGCTGAATGCGTTGCCCTGGTGGACATTTTTTATTTGCTTTTTATTTGTTTTCGCTCTGGAAAAAACTATTTGTGTATCGGCTGAAAGAAAAAAAGGAAAGGCGAACGCAAAAGGCTTTACCAGCGTATAAGTTTTAGTGTTACAGAGATGATGATTGGATGATTTTTGATGTTTGATTTTTATCTTATATTTTTAGTTTTGGAATCATCATTCAATCAAAATCAATTCAATTATCTATCAAATTCAATTCAATCATCAATCAATATTTATGAGATAATAAAAGTGGTATTCTTTCATCATTCCTTTCTTAATCAATCTGTATGTTTCCCCAGATTTGAGCTTAAGAGTCCCGACCAATACTTCAATATGCTCTCATCGGACGGTTAAATGACTTCTTTGAAGACCAATTCCGAGACATATTTTGTTACACGGACAGACAAGCATTAAACTTATCAGTTTAACAGTTATATTGCATTATAATGTTGCGTGTATGTCTTTTCTTTAATACAGTATCACGAACGCTGGAAGTGTTCTCCTACATGTTAAGAGACTAAAAATACAAATGCAGTGTCCCTCAACATGGCATCTATGTATGTATAACATAATGTCTGTATCGTTATATATGTGACGCTTTCTGAATAGAAGGCTTACATATTTAAATGTGGTTATCCATCATGTATATCCATAATTGCACAGCCCTGCTGGCCTAGTCGGTAGTAACTCTGCCTTCGGAGCGCCAGGTTCAATCGCTGGCTGGAACAAATATTTGTGAGATAAGCACAATTGTGTGTTACCAGGTCTAGGATGTTTGTTTTAAATTATTAATCATTGTAATTATAGGGACTTTTATTTTGTCAATCAGCTCGTATGTTTTTTTATATCATATCTTTTGACTACTACCTGTCTTACATGATAGTGACTTTAGAACAATAGTATAATAGTATTACGCTAACTAACTTAGTAGTACGCTAAATACTGAATCTAGTCTTGAGTACTGAGTCAATTTCGCATGCCAAATCTCCACTCAAGTAGGTACAGATTTACAACTGAGAGTCAACAGACATCTGCCTTCAGTACACTCTGATATATCCTTGTTAGTTGATGTATCCAGATTTTCAAGCCTGGGAGTGGTATAGCCAGGCACATCTTATTAGAATCAGGCACCAGGCACCGGCCAAGAACAAGGTATACAAGTAAAATACAACATGAATACTTAATAAGACGTTCCCAAACCACGTTAGTTCAATACAAGTATGAAGTTAATTAAAATAATTAGCACAGACCTGACACAAAGTAACCGACAAGCGGCTTAGCGACAAACTGGAGCTCCACTAACAAGCAAAGTTCTAATCCGAATTATGCAGAGAGAGACGGCTACAGTCTGTGAAACAGAACAGAGTGAGACAAAAAAGATTTCGAACAAAGTTTGGGTAAAAGTTGTTTATGAATAAGAGATTCGCTCTGTATTTTGTCATTTTCCTACGCCAAATAGAATCTTTTACAACAGCATTTTATTTTTAGGCTCACGTATGACCACGATCCCACCTAATGGAAAGTGACGACGCAGTGCAGTACGATTGCCTAGTTGATATCTCTTCACTCCAGATAGTCTGCTGCGATGCAATAGTGCGCAAATATTACTGTGTTTATGGGGGAGGCCTGTGGACGTGCTCCGGGCTGTGATTGGGATGATGAATAATGTGTTAGGTTGTGAAGGGCACTGTAGCAATTGCATTTACTTGGCAAAAGAAACTTAACACCCGATGTCTCGGGGTGACGAGCGCACGCAAAACTGTTATGGGCAAGCGTAGTGATTACCACCAAGTGCACCTTTCACTCCACCCACTTATCTCGTTATTTGATTCCATAAAAAGCATATCAGCGTAGCAAGAGCGATAAAACCGTCTTTATCTAGTAGTATCTCCTATATAAGTACTTTTGTCCGCAAAGAAATTCTAGACTTTATCTATAAGAGACTTAACAACATTATGTTTGTTTGCAGATACCTTGCTTGTCTACGGCACGCCGCTTTCAAGCGATGTTGACATACACCCTGGAACCTTCACCGCCACGTAAGTTCCTTATGTAGTACTACTAAAACCGACTTTTCTGTAGCAAAAAATGGTCGTAACTTTTCTTGTTTTTCTTCGTATGACAGTTTCCAAGTAGACTTAGATTCTATACCAAGAATATAAGATTGAATTTGGCATAATATGTCGCTGTAATAACTCCTTCGATCTTTCATGAAACATGTATAATATGATTTTCAAGTTTAAACACCTACATTTAGAGTACATTTTCGTCGATAAGAGTGTGTAGGGTAGTTTTAATATTATAATGAGCATGTGAAGTGAAATAAGAGATCCCTCTGCACGTGAAGGGTCTGTTTGAAACTCAAAATAGTTCTTTCTCCTATTTTTCCTATCATGTGAATAAAAGTGTGCTCTCATATTCTTAAACTCTGGACATTCAAATAACAGCTCATACTCTAGCTATCCGGCCGTTTAAGCGTTTCGTGTTTACGAAACGCGAAAAATGATTTTAGTTAGTAATCAAAAATTATTCGTTTTTGTACATTTATTTTCTTCCAAATCTAAAAATATGAATACATAATCAAAGCAAAATTTCAATGTATTGATAATGATCAATACATTGAATTAACTTAATAATTATTAATTATTAAATACATGAGGCATTATCATAAAATATGCTAGAATAATTATTCATATTTTAATATTTGTTTAGTTTAACTTGTAAGTAGTCATTTGCACTCTAGTGTTATACGAGTAACTACACTTTAATAATAAATAATGTATAAGTTCATATCAATAGCCTTGTTATTTAACTCATTTTTGTAATAGATAATCCATGTCACCGTCATCCCAAATTCTATTTTTATACATTTTTGTATATTTTATACCAAGTATGCCTCTAAGTGTTGGCTATAGCCCCTTTTATGCCTTTGTAAAGGACCGGATGAGATCCGTGAAAATGTTGAAATAAAAATAATAATAACACAATTAAAATAATAAAACAAGAACTAAATATCTTAGCCCTGTGGATATAAAATTAACACAACACTAGAAAAACGATATTAATAATAATAATTACCTGCCTAAATATTTTAAGGTAAGACTGAAATTGGCAGTTTCCGTAAACTCGTCCATAGCCCACTATCTCCCTTATCACTAATAAGTACATATCAATAGCCTTGCGTTTTTGCTCATATTTGTTATAGATATACCTACCATGTTATCATCCATCCGAAATGTTCCTGTTTTTTATACTTCTTTGTATTTTTATATCAAACAGGCCTAAGTATTGGCCCAATTTATGCGTTTGTGGGTTTTTTTTTTACCTGTGGGCCGAGCACGAAAATCTGCTTAACTGTAATGTTATCGTATCGCTTACGTATTTAGTACAAACTATGAGTTATCTGTGCACTATTGTACTAGATAAATGACAGTTTGTACTAAATAAGTTACACTTAAACAGATTTTCGTTCCCGGCTCACCGATGAAATCCGTGAAAAAGTTAATTAGTAATCATTCAATCATCAAACTATCAAATACGTGGTTAAGAAGGAGGAAGCGGATATACAGACAGACAGACGCGGAAAGCAAGTTTTAAGGATAAGAAAGACAATATATTTTTTTCACCGTTTTTAGAACATGATAATTAAATCACATTCCTAAATAGTCGGGTGGAAAATTTTTAGTAGTTTTTTGGTGAACTCATGGTATTATTGTTATTATTATTACCCCTTATTTTACCCCTTGCATATTATTATTTGTAAAACTAATCATATACAATTTATTTCATTATAGTGGTATTAAAATAGAGCGAGATTTTTATGTATAAGTTAAGGCGAAACCTACGCAAATACATCCACAGACAAAAACTAATTATCATTTTTACTATAATTTAGGCCAATTTTATAAAGTACGTTTTTCTAACCACCAAACCTTTGAAATAAAAGAAACATTTGAAATTCTACGCAAATTCTTTTGTTATTATTTCACGATAAAGAATGTCTTTTGAGGCGTCTTCAAACGCATTTACTCAAAGAAATCTCAGGTAAAGCTTTAAACATACGGTTGGTGAATATTAGAAGTTGCTTACCACCCTAAATAATAATAATAATAATTAATAATAATAATAATTATTATTATTATCATTATTGGCTTGCCTTAATTGGTCGTCTGGGGGTGGAGACGAAAGAGCAAGAAACAAAAAGCTCCAAGGGTGGAAGTGTTAAAGGGCATAACGCCGGTAGTAGCGCTCTAGTGAAACCGCAGCACACCTCTCAACACCCTTCAGATATCCACACCAACGTTGCCCCTTTTGTCACCATTGATGGTGGCTCTTATGGGGGGCCCGTTTAGTGGGTGGCAAGTCACCACCTGCCTAAATATTTTAAGATAAGACTGAAATTGGCAGGTGCCGTAGTCTCGTCCATAGCCCACTATCTCCCGTTCCACTAATAAGTACATATCAATAGCCATGCCCATTTTACCCATTTTTGTAATAGATATACCATGTAACCATCCATCCAAAATGTTTCTGTTTTTATACTACATTGTATTTTTATACCAAACGGGCCTCTAAGTGTTGGCTACAGCCCCACTTATGCCTATGTAAAGGACCGGGTGAAACCCGTGAAATATGTCAAATAAAAGGAATAATAATAATAATAATAAATAAAAATTAACCGCAGGGGCGGTTTTGTGGCGAGCCGTCGGTGAGTGGTGACACCGTGGACTCTGATTCTCCCTGGGGCTAAATGAGACCCCTGACCCCCGGCTTGCCTTAATTGGCCGTCTGGGAGTGGAGACGCAAGAGCAAGTAACAAAAAGCTCCAAGGGTGGAAGTGTTAAAGGGCATAACGCCGGTAGTAGCGCTTCAGTGAAACCGCAGCACACCTCTCGACACCCTTTAGCCAGCCACACCAACGTTGCCCTTTCTGTCACCATTCATGGTGGCCTTTATGGGGGGCCCGTTTAGTGGGTGGCAAGTCACCACCTGCCCAAAATATTTAAAATGAGACTGAATTTGGCAGGTGCCGTAGTCTCTTCCATAGCTACACTATATTTTTATCACTAATAAAATCATTTCAATAGCCTTGTCATTTTACCCATTTTTATAATAGATATACCATGTCACCATCCATCCATAAGTTTCTGTTTTTTTTATACTACTTTGTATTTTTATACCAAACAGGCCTCTAAGTGTTTGCTACAGCCCCACTTATGCCTTTGTAAAGGACCGGATGAAATCCGTGATTTATTTTGAATAAAAGGAATAATAGTCTTTATTGCAGGCTTAAATCCCATAATTTTAAAATACAGCAAGACAAAAGACATTATAAACATATTATAAACGTCAGGTCAGCTTATTAAATAACGTAATACTGTTACAAGTCATTATTTATTTTTGTCATTTTTATAGTTTCCCTCCAGGTGAACAGAAATCCAGTGCCTAAATATTGCACTGTCAACATTGTCAGAGACAGCCCTCAGTATGCTATTGCTAGAACGTCTCAAGCGATACCATAACGAAGCGATTCTTGATCGGATGATTGCGAAGAAGTCCGGTACCCTCGCTTCTGCAAACATGTTCGACGCACTACAGTATCTCGACAGCTTCATGAGAGTCCGGTAAGCTTATTGGACTTTCATGGAGCCAAGAGTCTTTTTTGTGTAATTGCACCAAAGCTGGCAGGTGTACGTGGACAAACAGTAGGCTCGAAACAGGGTGTTCTAGACATCCTCGGTGCACCTCACAAATCTGCGTGCGAGCATATTGCTTCTGACTGCCTAAATACCTGACAGTAATAATAATCACTGGTAGACTAAAAAGCAACATTTCATTTGGCACTTTGTGTATAAAATAAACTAGTAACCTGGCTTTACTAGATGGTAGGCATACTGTAGGTAGGCATTAGCATTACTGTGTTGAAATGCACTTTAGCAAGCGTGAAATAGTCTTAAATCCCAATGTCTCGGGGTAACAAGCACAATGCAGTGTCACGCAAAACTTCAGATCTAAGCTCTGGGTAGCAGTGCAAATGTCATGCGCAAGCATATTCCTTACCATCAGAGGCAAGGCTTGACCATCCTGTCAATTAATTGCATTAAGAAACACATACATACGCTCACAACCTCGCAAACTCTCGTATACACATCACATGTTTGGGTACACACACACACTGCCATTTAACACATAACTCGTCGCTTTCTTTTTTAACCCGCCGAACACATTTTCTCCTTATCAAATAAATTTTCACGAGTGTTAATATATCTTATTATATAGAGTAGCCACCACGTAAGTTGTCTCGTGGGACAAATTGCAAACGGCCTTAAGCAGTAAGCTGGACTTTTCAACTTAGGTAGCTAGAGGCTGTGCGGCAGATTCTGATAGTAACATCGCCAACAAAAGTGAGAAACTGCGACAATACTATATACTCGATTCAATCATAATAAGATTAAATTAACTACATATTATGTAGGTGTCGGTAATATTCACCCGACTGCGGCGAATAGAATCAGTTTTAGAAGCGCGTCAAAGTCTGAAAAGAGAATTGTGTGTTTGAGCTGTATGTATGTATGTTCCAATGTCCGCTTGTAACTATTCAACGGCTCTATCGTTTTTGATAAATTATATGTTATTAGAATCATATTTATGGTGCGATAAAGTTACTATTTCATCATTCCCATTTTACCATTGGACGACTAGACTCACTGATGACTTAGATTTAGATCTTATATTTTCTTTTGATCTCCTAACACAACTTGTTTAGTAGTAGACTAGATACTAGCTGTAAAAGAGAACTTAATGTCAGTAGGTCTCTTTTAAGCACTTTATGTATCCAGTGGAGTCACTAGGAAAAGAAAATATGATCTAAATCTAAGACATCAGTTAGTCTAGTCGTCCGTGGTAAAATGGGAATAATGAAATAGTAAATTTATTATTGTGAAATATCTAATTTTGTTTGCATTTTGTGGTTAACGATGTATTGGTGTGCATATTATAAGCGATGTGGCATAATATGTTTTTATCCAACAAAACTTGAATTTTGATAAATTCCTCTAACACTTTTCTACCCAACTGTCCTATAAGCCGATTGGAAAAAGTTGCAGACTCAACTGTTCCATAATAGGATTTAGTTAGCGAAAGATTGGGACTCCCACTGTATTTGTTTAGACAACTCTAACAAGTGATAAGTATATTGTACCTTACTAGAAAACCGATGGAAAATAAATAAACCAATAATCATCTGGTGCCGCATTTTTTATAGAGACTACATATGATTTTTTTAAATCGTGGATCGGTCAGGGCGTAGATATAGACCATGTAACTCAGTGGCAGTTCAATTCTGATGTCTTGAAAATTTTTCTTTGCTCTTCGTTCGTTTTGACAGCTACAGTAATGAAGACCTATTGTAATCTTAATAATTTTTCACAGTATGATTTCAAAAGTTCTAATTATATTTTTTATGAACGTAGTGGTTAGGCACTTAAGTTGTAGAAAGATCTCGTTATATACATATTTCTCCTACACATAAAAATAAATGAGGCAAATAACTGGACCGGATTAAATTGGTAATTTTATTTTAAAAAAATTCAGGCAATATACAAAATAATACTTGTTTAATTGTATCCATACATTTTTTATCTGATTAGGTAACGGAACAAGCACAAGACCAAACTGGTGTGAAGCGGTAACCTCTGCATATAACAGATTAATTTCGTCACAAGTTATGGACCTTGCCCTCAGACTTAGGATTGTTTAACACGTATCACAAACACAACCACTTTATATTTACTATTAGAAATGAATAGTAGAATGCACACGTGCCACATTTTGCCATCATTACCTACGTGGGGGATACCGACCACATCGCAACCACAACGCAACTACCAGCGACACCGTGAACTAGCGGCCGAACACACTGCCGATACAAGCGCGGCGCGCAAGCCTGCACTAGATTCCACTAGATGGTTACCTTTATGTGCCTAACTAACCTAGCTATTTCTTGTTCCAGGAGTTTTACTGATCGGAACCCATTCAAAGGTAAGATTTAAATTTAAATTAGTCTAAGGCATTTATCTTTTCCATATGAACATAATGAACACTTGATAAAGTCTTGGAACTAATGTAACAATGTCTTACGGTAACAACGGGACCCAACCGGTATTAACTGAACTCAATAACAATCAAATAAGGACTATTATTAGTTTTATTAAATTGTGAACATATTATTAAATTTGCTTTAGCAATTATTATACTATTTTAAAGTCTTCCTCTACATTTTCTTGTATGGGTCCCATTTTTAATACTCAAATTATTTTTTTGTAATCATATGTACATTGTATTGATATTACAGTTACAGTAGGAAATATGACCCTATTTTGGTGTAGCAATATGACTAATGAGCGGGCCCGTAATTAAATAGTAATAGATTCCACATCAAAAAACAATCTAAAAGGCTAATAAGTAATTTAAATTTAACCTAAACATAATAAATCGATTACAAAGTTTTTACATTTATATTATAATTTATAACATAAAACTATAAGATAGTATTAAAATTTTAAAGTTAAGGTTAAGTTTAAGTTAGTAATAAATAATAATAATAATTAATACCTAAACTGATGAATATAGAATAGCTAAGAATGTGTCCAATAACACCTATCCTATTGTCTCTATTAAGGGCAAGGCACTTTGTTCATGTCTTCTTTTAAAATAGTACTTACAGACTGCACTATTTTACACTTTTACTTCATTGCCTAACTCGAAAGGTTTTGTCCTCTTAAGTCTTCTTACTATTTCCATAATGTCAAGGTTTAAACTAAGGACGATATAACTTGTCGAAGTCGGTAGCATGCGCGTCATATTGTGATAATAGGTAGGTACTTTCGAACTATCATAGTACCGACTTCAACAAGTTATTTCATACTTTTTAGTGTAGAAGTCGGTTCCACTTTTTGATAAAAGCTAACGGAGCCGCCAAGAGGCAAGTTATTTTTATAGAATATACGATGTTATTACGGTGCATATCCCAATAAATAATTAAAATAAGTCCCTATGAAACAAAAAATAATATTTACAACGTTTTTTATACATGCTTAATTATCAAAACGGTAATAGACAATGTTCAAACTTGATATGATTGTAATAGAAACTCTAAAGTAAAAAAGCAACATCGCAAGCAATAAGCAAGACGTTTTGCCTTTTCAGTCTCTAACTAAGGACGAATACACTGGGTTGCACAGAAAGCGGGCTGTTTAAGGCTTATATAAAACATTATATGGCGGTACGGAAGTGTGGACAGTGTATTGTGTCCGACTCGCATTTGGTCAAACATTTTCAACGTCATTTAATATAAAAAATACTTCATCAATATTCATTCAGAATCTGAATAAGTCTTAATTATACCGAACAAAAAGCCAAGACAATTTTCTGTCTGATCTCACTTCGAGGGCACATTTACATTTTCCCGGTTCCAAGCTGAGAAGCGAGTGGAAACTGAATAAATCTGACTGATTGGGACCGGGACTGAGCGGATTTCAGCTGCCATAAGCTTGTTTTCACAATCTCAGGCGTGATTTGCTTCTAACAATCTTACCTAATGAATGAATGATTTCTTTTAATAATTAGTTCGAATTGAATCATCCCATTGCTTAACTTAGGGTGAGTTGCACTATCTAACGTTAACGTCATAGTTACCAATAAATCAATACGCTTCAGTTTTGGCGATTTGACGAAATTGGAACCGGACGAGAAACATACATATCGGCTCTAGGGTTATTACGTAAAAGGCGTGATACGCACGTAGTACGCAGATTAACTGTATGTTTTTTGTGTAATCCCTTGATCACGTCAAGGGATTACACAAAGACATACAGTTAATCTGCGTACTAGCCCCCGCTAGTACGCGGTTCAAAACGGACATTGGTCGGGTTCCTTCTTACACCTACCGCGTAAGCTAAACTGTCAAATTAATAATAAAAAAGGGTATAGCTGCTCGTGATCGAGGCACATATAAATATTACACGCTACTGCGACACTGTCAGCCGTGCAATTCTCTAGAGCAAACATCGTTGTATCTTTGACAACATCCGTGAAACAAATGGCGATGATGAGTAACGTTGGAAAAACAACGTGTACAAGGGCGATATCTCAAAGAATTTGACATGGGTGATCTCGTCGACGAGCGCATCGACGAATCATTAGAGAATGGCACGGCAGTACTGATGAATTTATAGCTCGCAGATAATACTGACATCACTAAATTAGTCAGGTTCTGACAGTTCACGCGTGAAGCGTAAACTGCGACTGGTGTGATACGGTAACCGCAACGCGTATTGTACAAGCGTGCCTGCGCTTGTTTTGATTTATTTGTTGTGCGATACATCAATCGGCAATACGTGTCTCAGGTACAATCAAATAAAACCTTGATAAATCGCGGCTTTATGCCAGTTTTGACAATTCCAGTAAGCAGAAATGTTAGTACAACTGAGTTACGTAGTCCGAGATAATAGCCCTGCCGGCTATGAAGAAATAACAAGTCAGAAACTGTAACTGTAACATACTCGTATTATGTTAAGTACATCATTTCCTGTCTCGCTTTCACACTTACATATCAAGCTTTATCTGAGGAAGTAGACAAATATATGGAAGGTTATTCGTTAATTATAACATATCTACAAACTTACAATCCCACTCGGGTCCATTACACTGCTGTCCGTAAATACAAAGCTCCGCGCGCAGAGCTACCGGTAATCCCTCTGTTTCGGATAATGGCCCGCAGTGTAAGCGCTGCGTCTGTCCCTAATTACATCTCGGGATCTGAGTAATTGTGTTTGTAATTGTAATGCTGATAAAGAATACAGGAAGAAAATAAACTACTTTGTTACATAAAGTGATGATGGCAGAACAGCGATGACTGCATTGTTCCACTATAACAAAAACAAAGTTTGAAGTTTACTCAAGTAGCGAGGCTATACAGCCTAATAACTGCACTTATTTTAAGTCCTTGGGGGAATTGGGGTAAAGGATTAGTCAGGTGT
The DNA here is from genome assembly GCA_917880725.1 of Selenia dentaria. Lineage (NCBI taxonomy): Eukaryota > Metazoa > Arthropoda > Insecta > Lepidoptera > Geometridae > Selenia > Selenia dentaria. The sequence goes on along the minus strand of OU862898.1, from coordinate 19,553,682 downwards.
GAATCTTCATTCTCAATCGTACTCGTCTTATTTAGGTACTGCATGGTAGCGCGATCTACCTATCTGTTCAAAAGTTGGTTTTAGCAGTTAAGTTAAGTTAAGTTAAAGCAGCGCCGTATGTTCTACCTTAGAAAATACTTTCTTTAGAAGGGAAGGAAACTGAATCAGTCAGTGCACGTGAGACCAAAAGCTAATGACTGGAGATGACAAATGCAATACAGGAAAAACTTCAGCCTGGGTAGTACCGTAATTATGGTACCCGACCAAATATTTATGTTCCAATACCAAAGTACTGGTAATGTTAATGAGGTACATGACTAACGATAGCATATTTCTCTGCTAATACAAATATATGCAGATAGCATTGCATAATTTCCGCGCAAACCGATTCCTTGATGGTGAATTCCTTATTATTACCTACTGGGTTGATAGTTTTAATATTACGCTCAAATAGTGAACTACTAATACTTTCTAATAACAATTCAAATTGCACAGTTCTGTGCTTGTCCAAGTACTGTAGGTATTATACATAATAACATACGTTAGAGTGAATTTGTAGAATGCCCGCGCGAATCGATTCCTACTCTCCCGATTCTTATCTGGCTGATCGATAGTCTTAACTATTACTACCAAACACTTCTCTATGAATTAGCTATTCCAAAATACAAAAGAAAAAGAGTTTTTATCTACTTATACACTCTGCGCAGTCCTCTGCTAATCTAAGCGTCTGCAGCTGTGCATATCTGGTAGATCAGATTGCATTTGCATAGTTCTCGCGCAAATCAATTCCTTTGTGATATCTTCTCCTGATCCTTACCTCGCATGACAATAGTGTTTACTATTACGACTCGAGTCATGTAGAGATATACTAGTCAGAGTTTGTTTCACTGTTCGCCATAACTTTATCGAAATTCGAATAACATTTTTTTTTGCGTCTCTCGTCAAATCTCAAAAACCGAGATCGAAAACTCTATACCGCATGTCATGAAAAACTCAGACTTGAGGCCCAGTTCTATACGAATGCTATAATACTAATATAGGAAACGAGTAACATAACTACCAATACACACTGTACAGTTCTCTGCTAATCCAAGCACCTGCAGCTGTGCACATCCGGTAGGTCGGATTGCATTTGCCTAATTCCCGCGCACTGCGGTCGGATTAAAGTAATATACTTGACCGGATTTACCGCTGTGTATGCAGATAGGGATCGGAATGGGGTTTGAGGTTATACGCGTAAATATAATCACTTGGTTGAAATAACCGGATGCGATGGCATTGAAACTGTTATCAACGCGTATGCCCATAGTACATTATAACTAAAACCTGACGTAAATTAAAAATAAAAAGGAATCAGCTGTTGAAGTTAAAAAAGACCTAAATGGCTACTTGTCTTGTTGTGTGTACATGTTCGAATCGTAGGACATATCTTTGTAATTTTTTTTTATAAAGAATATAAACTATTATGAAATTACATCTAAATCTATGTCCATTTTCTACTTATATACAATTTGCTCTTAAATATTAAATGCTCATCATATCAATCGGACCGTCTACCGTTAAACAAAATTTCTTCCAGTTGGAAGAATTGCTACAATCCCCACGCTTTGCAGGCGTCTTGGGTATCGCAGTGAAGGTGGCAGTTCCTCAGAAAGCGCTGCTCCACTTTTCGATATTTTTCCCTCAGTCGCCTCTTACGCCATCTACCTGAAGAAAGGGGGGGGGGAGGGGCACTCTATTTACCTCCGAACATCAACTACTTTTTTATCCGATGTTTTTAGTACTAATTAGAATGTCGAATAGTTACCAAAGTACTTTTAACTTTTATTCAAACACAACACTTTGAAAATCCAAAATTTTCTTTGTAATCTCTTCTATTACATCTTCCATGCAAGCATTTCACGTGAAATTCTTTAATATAATAATGCAGTTTACCGAGTGAACTTTCTTGTACTGGGATGCAAGAATAAATGTGAAAATGTGGAGCCTGTCTGTTAGAATCACAATTTATTATGTTTTAGTTGGCTTAGGGCGTTGAGGGAAGCTTTTGCTTATATTTTATTGTGCATGTCTGTTTGTACACATTTGGATATTATTTTTAACGGTACGGTTTAACTGATGCGGCAGGTACAGTCGAGTATCTGAACCAGTTTTGTGATCTCCAAGTGTGAAGACGGCTGGGTGATCCAAAAGTTGCTTTATATAAGAGGCATGTAAGAAATATAACAACAAACCAAAATGTCAATATCAATTGAGTGGATCTTCTGACCTCATGATTAGTTCACTTTAGATAATTACATAATACATCTAAATTGTGATTTTGGAATTGAAAAAAAAATTCAATATTACGAGTAATTTAGCGATCTTTCCGTCCTCAAGATAAGTTAACTTCAATGGTAGTTGAACGTTGCTATAATACACATTATAGCTACGGGGTATACGGTGTTGTTTATTTTCCCGATTTTCCATACTCCAGTAATCAACCCGATTAGGTAGGACAGTTGCCTGTCCGCTGCGCCCTGTGCTAGCAAAGATCGGTCTGTTCCACTAAGTTCAACTTACGCTACAATATATTCCCGTGTTATTAAAAAGCCTCTTTTTTATCGCGATACAACGAGTAGTTCTTGAAGGAACCTTCGAGTGAACACTCGATAGTATTATTCCACTTGAAACTAGCTTTTCTTCTATTATTTGTATGTTGGAAGACATAAGTCTGCTACAAGTTTGAGGATACAATAAACTCTAAGTTTTTGGCATATACAAGTAGTATGTTATAGTAGTATAGTAGTAGGAGTATGGTTCTGCCTCGCACCAGTAACTTGTTAACATAACGAAAATAAAGACCTTATAAAATCATGCAACAGTCTGAAAGTAACCTTAACACATACAAGAAAAATATTTAATAATATCGATCAAATCGCTATGAAACACCTTTAAATCTTCCAGAGATCTTTTTTTAGATACACAAATATGCTATAACACGCAAATTGTGTAAGCATATGTAAAAATTCCTTTAAAATATTCTTCAACATACTCGCTCTTTCAAAATTAAAATAAACTTCGGGTAGCATTGAGATAACTGAAATAACTCTCAGAGACATATAAGTTTGTGACGCGGGTCCATCCGACAATATTTCTCGTTTTATACGTACATTTCAACTATAAACTTGGGTTCGCGAAATATCTCTGACAGTAAAGGAGCATTCATACTGTAGTTCAAAAGCGAACGGGCAGGACTTTTGTTACGAACATCTTAAATTGGTCAGGTAATAAAAGGCTGCTAACTTCACGCTAGTCACGGGCAGTGCCATTTTCATTGTACGTTTTTGTAGAGTTGGTAGCTCAGGCACTCACGGTAGTTACTTATAAAAAAAACAATTTTAGAATGTTTGTCTGTTTTGTTTCGTCTAATCTCTCAAAAGGTTGGACCGATTCGAATGGGACTTTCACTATCATATAGCTGATGTTAGAAGAAGTACTTACGTTATTACGTACTAGCTACTGTACTATCGTACATACTATATTTTAGATTTTTTATGTAAGAAACTCTGTTGTTCTGTATGTTTGTTACCTCGCCTAAACAACTGAACGGAATGTAATTTGGCAAGGTTATAGAATATATCCCGGGAAGGGCATATTATACGTTTCATCATTATCATCATCTTCATCATCCACCACCGGTCTGTTCGGTGGTAGTGCCACGCTGTTACCCCACAGCCGAATGGGCCGGCACGATCGGGAAAGTACCACACTCCCACGTGTTGCTATTGTATTTTGTCGGATTGTGGGAGATCCCGGAGGCCCCTTTCCCCCCTTCCCCATTCTCCCTCTCCTTCCAACTTTATCCCCTTCTATCTCTTTCTTCCTATAATCCTTCCTCAACGATCGGCAACGCATCCTCCAGACCTCTGGTATTGCGGATGTCCGTGGGCGACGGTATCACTTACTATCAGCCGCTTGCTCGTGCCAACCTATCCCATACAAACACAGCTAGTCATATAATAACAAGTAACGCCTGCATACAGTTTAAGTTTGTAATAGTATAATTTCTCCAGCGGTTTAGGCTCTGCGCTGATAAAATCAGTCAGGGCAAATAATTATATGTATTTATAAATAGATATATACGAATATATATACATTACAATATATCTTTTGCGTACCTTTGTCTAGATTGCTTTCTTTCTCTGAATATCAATCTAAAGCAAATTGTGCAGGTGCCTAATGGTTATTTGTTGCTTTGAAAGGATTGAGCAGTAGTTTTACTCCAACTTTATATGGGTATTAAATTCTTTAAATTATTTCAAGACGCGCGATAAAATATCAAGCATGCCGACCCCTTTATACCAAGGAGCACTCAACATTATAGCGTAGGATCTCGGGGTATGCAGATATACTAGCTATACACAAACATACCTACATGTGTGTCTATACGTTGTCTGTTCAACCAGTATTGTGGTCTCCGAGATTTCAAGAGGTTCATTCGAGTGTTTTGTTAGGAATGGAGAAGAATATTTTTGAATATACAACTTTGCGGAGTTATGTATACTTGTTAGGAAAGTACTAAATCTTTGTAGAAAAGTTAAAAAAAACTCAACTCTAAAAAAATCTAAAAACTCAACAACTTGTTTCATGATATCTAACATCTTGAAAAAGCCTTAAGAGTTTGTGAAAGAAATGTTTGATAATTATAATCTCTATTAAAAGATATGTCTAGCTTATTGTGGTGTTTCATACTTTTACAATTGATTAGTAGTGTATGTGCAAAAGAGAACCGACGTAGCGAACCAGGAAACTAATTTTTTTTTTTTAAATCGCAGCCTAAAGTTAAGCCTACCAAGTGTGAACTTTCACACGATAAAATAAAAATTAATTGATAAGTAAACATCAAGTTATCATAATATAATATGCAAATTACATGTTAATTTACATACAGAAATTTCATTTAACATTTTTATTTACTAGCATTAAAACAGTAAATTAGCACACACGCGACCTCTATTCCTAGGACGCGTCTCTTTTTACACAGACTATATACTATAAACGACCAAAGTTTATCCAAATGTATGCAAAAACACATTTTGAAGGCTTTTTCATGAATTGTGTCTCACAATTTTTAAAGTAATAGAAACCTAGATGAAGTACACTAGATTAAAATTTGTTCAAAATATAAACGTTAAAAGTTGATAAAGTACCATAATGTAAATAAGCGTTCGCGTGGAAAATACGACGAGTTGACTAATCAAAACGAGACTTAGAAACACGGAAGTGCTCAGTTGAAACACTCAAAGTGAAAATTTCCACGAATGAGTTTTCATAGCTCTATTCAAAGCTTTATTCCAATCAAAAATCTTATTACAGTCACCAAAATTTTCGCGGGATTAATTACTTAATTTTATACAATAACAACCAAAGTTATCTTTAATGAGAACTCCTCAAAGACAGCGTTCTTATCTCTCTCATCTCAGGTCCTTTGATGTTAAGGATAAATAATTTACCTCTATGGAGAAATAACATAATTTGTTTTGTGAAATAGTTCTTATATAAATAACATGTATTTATTCTATAGTGGAGCTGGAACACTTTTGTATTACAAATGTTTAGTTGAAGCTGTACGTATTTAATTTTGTGGTAGAATGTAATTTTCTGATCTTGATATTCTTTTGTTTGAACTACTATCTCATTTGATAATCAGTGATGATGTGTTCGAAAGTAGTATCACACTAGACCTACAATAGCTCGTGGCTCTCAAGGACAGCTGCCGGAACACACCGTTAGGGACCTAATCAGTGACAGGTTTTAAATCTTAAAGATGGTAGCTAGCCACGCTACCAGAAAATGTTCTATCAACATGTTCACTGTGATCACAATATCATGATGTTACCCTCACTGGAAGCCCAATCCCGAGGTAGAGATCGTTCCAGCAGCCGTCAAATTGTCGGCTGTCTCTCATAATCCTTAGGCCATTATGGCTTCGATAACTTTAGTGGTTCTATTTTTAAATAATATAAAAAAAATATTCACGATTTAAACAAGTCTGGCCGGTTGGTGCAGTTGATAATCCCTGATCCCTCTATTCTGAACCGCTAATCCCGAAACCCCCAGACTGGTCAAACATTTGTGTGCACGAACATATCTGTTTGACCTGTGTCTGGTTGTATAACTATATAATCTGTATAATTATGTATATCAGACATCAGGATACCATGTAGAGGCTCTGCCTAATTTGGGACAGTGTGGTGGGTCATGACCTTGTGTGGATATTGTCCCGTATAAAAAGTGTATTAGGTTTAAAATTAAGTTCGACATGTAACATGCATATAACGAGCGGGTTTTTGTAAAGAAAAAAATACGCCACGCCATGACCACTAGGCCACCGAGGCGATTCGTCCGAGCAATGAATTTAAGTCTGATTGATTTTAACCGTTGTATGGCACGAAGCGACATCTATTGAGTACTTTGACAAACGTTGTCCAACCAAAAGTTTTACAAACACCTTACTTTTGTGTTGATGTCGATACTGTTCATAATTTTGATTGCAATATTTTGAAACTTAACCGACAAAAGGTACTTGGCGATTATATTAAGAAAAAATACGAAACCCTCCGACTCTAAACACAATACTAGATTTTTTCCTGTAAGGGGACGCAGTTAGTGATTTTTTCTACTGCTTTCGAGAAGCTAATCGTACGAGGCGTGCAAAAGACTGCATTGGGCGGTACCACCTCCATAAACAAATATTCTACTGCGAAGCATAAGGTGCGCAAGGTTTACTGTGTTAGGGTGTAAACGGTGCTTAACTAGTGAATTATACTCGACAAGGTCCCGAGGTGACAGGCGCTTGCAGTGTTACACAAAACTATCTACTGCCATGGGGCAGTACGACTTACCTGTGGTATAAAAAATAATACTATAAACACTGAGAATAATCGAATTCCGGGCTAAGGTGAATTTGTTCGTACACGGCTGAATTGTAATTATGTGAAGTGAGTTTGTAAGGCTCACGTTTTTTTTTTTTTTTTAATTTATTTTTAAGGACCAACTAACAGTTTCACAATGTAAATTATGTATAAATGTTTAAATTCTAGATTACAATAAGTGTGAGACCAACTTCGTTGACCACAAATTTCTTAAAGAAGTTATGAGGTTATGAGGTTTAAGTTGTTGACGTGCAAACAGTGTAAATTATTCAAAAAGCTAGAATACAATATGGTATGAAAATAAAGATAAGTATGATAATATACAAAAATATAAGTATGCAGTTACATTATAAGCTTATTTTACATTATTATTATTATAGTAAACCATAATTGAAACTTCCTATTGTTATGAGCTGAATTAGCTATAAAACAGTACAAGTCCGTGAACAGCATCACAATAATTGTGATGCTGTTCACGGACTTGTACTGTTTTATTAATTATTATAAATTAAACCAATTAACTAATAAAACAATTAAATTAAATTAATTAGACCAATTATTGGTCGCTGCCTTTACCTCCAAGAAGGTCCAATACATACCTCCTAAAGCAACCCACACGTTCATGAATTAAGTCTATACAATTGAAAAGATCATTATATGAACTTGTCATACGATACAGTGGTGATCGTTGACCAGCTTTAGTGCGACAAGTTGCAATAGCAAATACTTTATGTTTATAGCGAGAAGTTCTAAAAGGTATTTTATATCGAAGCTCATTGACCAATTCTGAACAGTCATATCTATTATGAACCAAGTCATACAAAAGCATTACATCTAGCTGTTGTCTCCTGGAGCTTAAGTCTAATAATTTATATTTATTTAGCAGCTTTTCATACGGTATAATATTATGACAGAGTTTGTAACGCATACAGCGTAAAAATTTCTTTTGAACTCTTTCAATATTTTTAATATAACACTTATAAAGCGGGTTCCACACTGACACAGCATATTCTAATTGTGATCGAACCAGTGACTTATATAACAATAGATACGTTATTTCGTTCTTAAAATAAATTGAGGATCTTATGACAAAATTAAACATTTTGAATCCACGAGCTGTTATATTTTCAATATGTACGTCTAATGTTAATTTACTAACTAGGGTTATTCCTAGGTCCTTTATGATCTGAACTTTTTCGAGATTAGTGTTACATAAGACATATGAATAACTGCTTACGTTTAATTTACGTGTGAAGGTAATTGATTTGCATTTATTAATACTTAGTAGTAGATTATTTTTAAGACAGTACGCCGAGAACCTGTCAAGATCTTGTTGAAAATTTAAGTGATCTTGATAATTATTTATGGTGTGGTATACTTTTAAGTCATCGGCATATAAAAGGAAATTGCAAAATTTAAATTTGCTTTTTGTTTATTTTTGCTTTCTTAAGCAAGAACGTACAAACGGTTTATTAGATTTAACAGATACAAACTGTTGAATGTAACGTACCGTAAGGCACATTCCGAATAGACCCTACTCCGGTTAAATAAGCAGTCTATACTGTTAAAATCACCGAATGTTTACGACGCTTAATATGCGGCGAAAATCATCGTAATTACGGCAATGTTCACCTTATGAAAAGGTGGATTATTTATTAAGTAAGATGAAATACGCTCGCAATAAAAACTAAACAAACGTAAACCTAAGTTAGGAAGCGACGTTCATATACGGCATTTACTAAAGGCGGAAGATGATTTTCATGTTATGGCAAGGTATAAAGTGCTCCTATTAAGATGCTAACACTCTCAATGTAAGACCATCGTGAAATCGCAAAAAATAATTTTGCTTCAAGCGTCTTTATTATTATCGTACATGAGAGCAATGCACCACTCATTAATATTCGGTGATTACTTGCTTTTCCCCGTAAGTATTTAAATTAAGTGTATATTAACTCCATTCTCAGCGTGTCGTCTAGTCAATATGTCACTACTATAGACCACGCTAGATGGCGCTGTTCGTCTCTAACACACGCAAGTGTTTGTATCCGAGAAAGAGTGGACTTAGCGCCAAATTCAAATTTTGAATAACGTTCGAAAACAAGAAATACAAGACAGTATTTGTTTCGAATAAAATAGTGCAGGCACTGGACACAAATATCTCACCATTTGCACCATAGTTATTGCAAAACCAACTGTCAGAAAACCATACCCACCTCACTTGTCTTTACCTTCACACCCGCACTGACATTGCGAAGCTTATGACTGTCAGTTGTGACAGCCTGACTTACGTACTTTTTGTTTAATTGTCCTACATGGATATGATTGGTTGTAGGTGATTTAATATTAAGGGAAAAGTAGAAAGAGATCGAAACGTTAGAATGAGACGTAACAACTCATATTTATGCTATAGATGGCAACCGCCAAATTGAAATGTGTCACCGTCGTTTACGGGCGTAGTACAGTTGGTAATTTGTGAGGAAATGCACATTTCAATTTGGCGGTTGCCATCTATAGCATAAATATGAGTTGTTACGTCTCATTCTAACGTTTCGATCTCTTTCTACTTTTCTCTGTGATTAAAGATATTTATTTCTCATAAAGAATACAATTCACTTGTTAGAGAATTACAAGGTAATTCAATAAATACTAGTGAGTGCATGGACTACAATGTAAACTATGTATAAGTACTAAGTTAGGTTTACAAAGATGCAAACTAAAATTATACAACCATAATACGAGACATAACTCGCAATAATTGCATCTGTTTTGCACCCGTATAGCATAGTTTTTTGGCCTTACTGACCCAATAATTTTATTGACTACACATATAATATAGTTCTTTTAAAATTTAACCGCGATAAAACATGTTTGCAAATTATCTGACAGTACAATGGTTCACCTATTCTTTGCAAAAATATTTCTCTTTACACATTAGGAACTATTATTATAGCACAAAGGTTTCAATACGTCCAACATGTCGGGGCTCAGACTCCAAACTGAAGGCTTAAGGTGTCAATACACGTTACTACGTCCGTGTTTGGGCTTACTGCCAACTGAGGATTTAGTTGAGCATTTTGATACAATATTTTCCATCCCGTATTTTTATATAATATTTTTTCAAACATTGCATGTTTGCATTTGTTTCTTAAAACAAGTTTATGTTGTGTAATTTTAGATTTTTTTTGTGTCTAATAATACTACTTATCTAAAATTCCCTCTGATATCCTACATGATAATATAAATTCAAAAGTGAGTTTTATTGTCAGTTTGTTGGTGGATGAATGGATCATAATAAAATCCACCAAGGAAATAGATTACCTCTCGGGAAACATTGAATACTTTTTATCGTCATCATCATCCATCAACACGAGGGTAAAACCGCGGAGCACAGCAAGTTACAAATATGAAAGTATAGATGTACTTTTATATTAAAACAGATCATCCACGTAAGGTGTATGAGAGGATAATTTTATATTGTGACCCTGAGGTGGTGGTTATCCTTAACTGCACACCGAGACTGATGAAGACACAAAATACCTACCGTCTAGTTAGCCGAGTTCCTCAATATTCCTTAATCCAACTTTCACAAAAAATCATACAGCTTATGAGCATAACCTCCACAAGCAAATCAAGTAGGTGAATAAAGTATTTACGACATATTTAAGGCAAAAGCCTAAGTAATATGAAATAAACTTACCCTGTGTTTCGCATAGCCGCGCCACTCAATCACAATTACCTCGGCTTGTTTTATTTACCGACAAATAATGCCATATATTATTCATCGTATGTAAAAGTCATTCGTAAGACCGCGCATGGTATAGGAAATAAGCACAGGGCGATTACAAACTTATTTAAACCAAAAATCATCCAGTTTTGGGAGATTATTGTTCCTAAATATTTGAACAGTATCGCTTTGCCCCCTTGTAACACAATAACTATAGACTCCGTCTCTTCACGGAGTGTTGTTCATATCGTCTAGTCTCCTCCACTTTGCACCAAACCAACATACATAATGCACGTTACGTCTGCCGCCTAATGTATTAGAACCATGCCTAAATATTTATGTGTGATCTTCAATTTACTAATGAATTTTAGTGCCCGGTAATTATTCGAGTAACAAACAGGAACGAGTGAATGATTTATTAAAACATAGGCTAATATTGGGATGTTTCTTGTTTTTGGGTGGAAATTATGGGTTGTTTTTGATGTTGATGTTTTACTTTATGTTGTAATTGCTGAGATATCTGTGCAGTTTCAGTACTCGTAGTATTATTTCATTATAATAATTTTATGTAGGATTTGGTTTTCATGGAAAACATTAAAATGCTATTGTGAACGTGCCGAAGAGTTCTTGGTTAAAGGAACCGCACGTATTATTATCCTTATTCTGTATACCGCATAAAATGCATGCGGGCCGAGCGGTGCACACTGCATCACTGTGCATGTGCACCAAAATCATTTTCCAGTGGTAGTAGTGTCAATAATTATTTGCTTTTGATATCAATACAAAACACACATTCAATCACCTCGACAATTAAATATCCATTTAAACCTTCAAACCTTCAAAGCTCAGCAAATACTTAAGCGGCAGGATAGCTCACATGTCCTCGTTAAGGGACAGAACAATCGGAGTCCCACGTCATTAGTGACGTCCCATGTACGGCATAATGACGTACAGAATGGAACAAAAGAATTTCTGAGATGAAAACATTTTGATGACTGGATTTTGGTTCCTAACATATTTAGTCTACATTATAATTTTAAACAATCAACTAATTACAAGTATACTTAATAGTTGCGAATATTTGCAAATGATTTGTTATATTTTTTGGTTTGACTCCCTCAAAACTCGGTACAAATAAACTTTAATAGTAATAATTACAATACTATATTATTTTACACACTTGTGATGCCTACATATCCTCGAAGAGGTTGACAGATGTATTTTTAAAGACGGTTTGCCTGATATGTGTTAGGTCCCATATAAAAGGGAGCGAGCATGTTGCCATCTACGGGGCACTGTTCCAGACTCCAGATTTCAGAATACTTGTATAGAAGAAAATTTGTTTGTCAGAAAACTAATACTATCCGACCTGGGTATCCAACACAGAACCTCGAGATACCGAAGCAGTGTGTCTACACCAACAAGGCAGTAAATCTTAAAAATATATTTCCCATAATTAAAAATATTTATTTAATTTATTTCTGTGGCTTTGTATCCCGTAGACTACTAGTCTACTAGGGTCAGCTAGTATAATATAATATACAAGTTAACATTAGACGAGCAAGTGGCTCGTCTAATGTTTTGCATCACGCTAGCTCATTACATTTCATTGTGTCATTCAGAATTTTAATCTAAATTAGTTAAAAAACCCCGCATTCCACTGCGCCCGTCACTCTGAGATATAAGATGTTAAATCTCTTTCTTAAGAGGATTGCATAGCTAGTACTTTCCATGCTAAAAGAGAAATCTCTTTTTTACCTCTTAACATTGTCCGATTTAAGTGATTTTTTTTTCATGGAATCATAACATTGTTTACTATGCCCGTAGGTTTTGATTTTTTCAGTTTTTTTAAGTTCTAAATAAGGAAATTTATAGTACTTTGATATACTGAAAAAATTAAACGTACGGGCAAAGTAAACAATGTTATGATTCCATGAAAAAAAAACACTGAAATCGGACAATGTTAAGAGGTAGAAAAGAGATTTCTCTTTTAGCATGGAAAGTACTAGCTATGCAATCCTCTTAAGAAAGAGATTTAACATCTTATATCTCAATCCTCTTAATTCTCTTTCTCTCAATCTGTTATTTCACTAGAAATATTGCCCTTTAACGAAACTCAGTAATGTTTGCACATTTTTACTGATAAATGTCTACTGCAAGTATTTACTGCTAAGCGGTTGAATAACTGGCAAAGGTGTATGTACTTAAATATGTAGCGAGCTACTTCCCCAGGCCACAGATTTGCTAATAGTTTCTACGGAACTTAGGCAGACTGTGCAAAAGTCCCTACCATTGGCAAATAAGTGTCTGATACCTGGCACGCATTAGATATATATTTCATATCAATTTTATGTCTTGTAGTCGTAACCTATTCTTATATTTATACTTCAAAACGTCTTCCCCCCCCCCCCCATTCAGCTCCTAACTGTCACCCAAGCGGGGAGCCTCAAACTTTGCGTTTGTAACAAAAGACAATCTCTGCCTATCAAAACTCTTGTTTACGGGAATCTTGTCGTGAAGTTATTTATTTTGGAATTGTTAAACGGAAGCGTCTTGTGCTATGTGTGGTTGTTGTAAATTAACGCTGAGCTTGTAATATAAACAGTTACATTATTTTACACCAAAGTAAGCAAGAAAGAGTAATAGTTATCTGTGCTTTAATAAAGTAATGTTTTACCCTTTCATATTAGTAATGTAGGTCCTTGTTCATAAAAAACCCAAGAAAGGAATAAAAAATATGCTTAACTAGTAGCACGCAGTTTTTAAGAGATTAACTCTTTACACTTACTTACACTTTCTTTCTCTAGTCTAGCTTAACGCTGAGCGTCGTACTCCCAGCCCCTTTCGCGGTAGAGTCGTTATTAATATGATTTATATTAATCTATAATTATCTACATACCTAAATCATCCTCAAAGTCGCTATAAAGTATGCGAGAGCAATAAAGTAACCTTTTGCAAATATGCAAAAATAAAGTTCCCGAAGCCAAAATAAGATTGCATTGGTGATAAGATTCATAAGTCTCAGACTCTCAAAGGAATTATTCAGTAGTTACGCCCCTTGACTTCGCATGCGAGAGACTTCGATTGCGTGAACGTTAAGAATACCTAGATTTACAATAGATTTTGGAACCGACTGAAAATACCCACAGGGTGACAGAATTGTTTTTCAACATACTTGCTCATAAAGTGGTTCTAATTTCACCGCAATTAGGCACATAATGACACCTGTAATCAAACTGTGACTTTTTCATCGGCAAATTATAATTAGTACTCACGGCGTTCACCATGTTCACATGAACATGGTGCATGTAACTGCGCCGAAATATCGGGGACTTCAAAACCTGCCTAATCGTGGTGTACATCCCGTGAGTACTAACTATAATTTAGTATTCCATTCCTATCATTCACAAGTGAGTTATAGAGTTTTTTTTTTATTTTAATAGCCCTCACCTAACGGCTCGGGTCTTAAAAGCGTCTCAGCGGTAATCACTAACATTACACACTTGTACCATAATGTACCATGAAAACATACTTATGGTCAAAAAATTTAAATGATTTTTAATTCTAATTAACGCAATTCAAACGCCTGATATTGAGCACTAACATTACGACAAAGAACTTTAAACTGATATATTGTGTGTCACTGAAATACACTCGATACTTCTAGACTGTGATGCTTGCTCTCATTTATAGTTACCAGTTTGGTTCAAATGTTTGACGTTTGTGCATTTCATTATTAGATTATATTACATTTAATTATTATTTATTCAATTGTGCAATTTTGAGTTAGCATGATATCATTTGTAATTTTTTTTCATGTTTTTATTCCCGACAAGGCAAACCTGTATGCACTATCTATTTACGTACAATAGTGCGTAAATTCAAGTTTGGAATTAAATGTGTATTGTCTCACTTGGCCCTATGGCATTACAGCAGAATATCTGGTAGGTACTGCGGTGGTATCGACCAGTCCCGTGTACAAGAAGCCTTTTATATAACCTTCCACCTTAGTATCTTATGATTCGAATGACAAGACCGACGGTCGGGGGTAAATTTTTTCACTCTGAACGAAGTATTCTTAATGACAACCACTTAATACATTTATAAATAAACCTTTTTAATTGAAACAGCGAACTTCCTTAGAACTTATCAAAACACTACTTCCTTCAAAATTAGGCTTGTTATTACCAAAACATCTTATCCTTATTCTGTAAATAGAACCGGAACAGAAACGTCTTAATTAGAGTACCAAGCCCACACCTCATAAATATGCAGCAAAGCTCCGTAGGGTCGTTATATGTATGCGTGTAGGTATACGATAATGACGTCATAAGTCAGCTTGCATGAACAATGACGTGTAAGATAAAATAATTGACAAGGAAAACGGTTGATAGGAGAAATGGAACACAGGCAGTAGCACAAACAATTTGCGAAAAAGAATTCGTATTGCAAGCGTCAAAGCGTTACGCTTCGGCGTACAAGTTATAAGTGATCTGTGTAAATGTTACCCCAGATAAATGATAGTTGGTTCTGGTTCACGTCAACGACACGTTACGTTACACTTATGCAGTTTATCGTGTGGGCCCACAGAACGTTTTTTGTACCAACGTCTGGAAGTGTGATAAGAGAGACGAAATGACTTGCTGGTAAATATTTCTATTTTTAAATGTCAAAGTATAAAAATTTATAAAATACCACCTACTTGGTTATTTTAATGTTATTTTGACGGTTTAACTTACGCGGTACGTATAGTCGAATACTCCGACTGGTTTCGTGACCGTCCGGGCCTCTTCTTCATTGAGTACTTGCGCAACCGGCTGCGTCCGCGCTAGTACTTAGTTATTTTTTAAACTTTTACTTACGAATGCCTTGCGCGTCCAGTATCATAATGCTTTTCGAATGCTATTTCAGGGGTACAGCGGCTGATATAGAGACCATATTTATCCTTCAGAAACGTGCTATTAGAGCTATATACGAAATGGGTCCCCGTGAATCTTTGAGATTTTTATTTAAAAAAATTAATATATTAACGTTGCCTTCCTTATATGTATTTGAAAATATAATGTATGTTCGTAAAAAATTACATAAATATAAGTTAAATAGTGATCACCACACTTTTAGTACCAGAAATACAAATAGGATAGCTGTACCTAGTTTTAGACTTGTGAAGACTAATAAGTCATTCCTAGGAAATTGTGTGCGTTTTTATAATAAAATCCCAAAGCACATAACTGAGCTCACAGAGGGCAAATTCAAGTTGACTGTAAAAAACGTTTTTTAATAAAAAAAGCTTACTATAAAGTTCGACATTATATAGAAGATAAAGATGCTTGGAATACTCCACTTCTGGCAAGCTGTCTCTCTGCCACCCATAAAATGTAATATTTGTAGTACCTAAGTAGAAACATTGTAAACATCCATATAAAAAGAATGGCCCCGAGTTTCTTGCCGCTTCTTCTCGGTGGGTTCTATATATTTTGGAACGCGGCGGTAGAGTCTTTAAAGTACATTATAATGAAAAGTTGACGTTCATAAGTGCGTCTTTGATGCCTAAATTGAATAAATGATTTTGACTTTGACTTTGACTTTGACTTTGACTTTGACTTATTGTTGCTATCACGCTTCTGCAGTACTTCAAATACGTATTATAAGCAGAGAGAGGGGTTGATGGCTTTGATGCCATCATTCGTAAATGAATACGAGATAGTTCCAACAGCATCCTGCAAAGAAGACCTAAAGGCCTTTACTTGGGCTTAGATCAGACAGTCTCCTTGATGGCGGTTGCATTTGAGTCGCAATTTCTATTGTATTGTACCTGCGTACTGCATCTACCGAACACTTTACATAATAACAAAATGAACTATGTCTGATGAAAAATAGTAAAAATAATAATATCTTCGAGTGACTATTGCAGAACGACGCCATGCTAAACAAAGGCTTAAAACTCTGAATAGCACAAGCAACGTGATAATACAAAGTAAAAAATAATAGAAATAACTGTCCACCAAATTCCAGATAGGCTCTCGAAGGCTTAACGCCTATGTCACGTAAACTTGATCACTTAACGCGGCCCATATAATCCAGATAAGTACATATAAACTCTGTTTGACCCTTGAAATACGCAACCGCGGCCTCTAAACTTTACTAATTAAGGGCTGTACCGTGTACTCTATGTATGGAGATGTATATTTGTTAAGTGGTTGTTTGGTGTAAGATTAAGACCTTCGAGATTGGGTTTGATTTGAGGATAAGTTATGATTGAATTTGTTAGGGGAGACCTATATTTCGCTTTCAGTTTTGCCCCTAATTTTTTATATGAGTTCACTACGAATCCTTTCTTTTACTCCGTGAGGAGACAGAGCTAAAGAATACACCCTCCGCCGTTGGCATGTGAATAGCAAAAGACGAGGAAACCTGACCTACTAAATGATAGGACTTGTACTAGAGACCGTCCTGGTTGATACTACTGCAGTGGCAGATGCCGGGTGAACGCGATTCTCGACTGTATCTACCGCATTATCAAAAGTGAACTTTAATTACACTGAGTTTTACCGCTATTTCACTTGATCATCAGTGATGATAAGGTTGAAAGTGGTATCACAATAGACCTATAATAGCTCGTGTCTCTCAAGGACAGCTGCCGGAACACACTGTTAGGTGCTTAGCGATAGATGTTCAAACTTCATAATGGTAGCTAACCAGGCGAACACCAGAGGTGTAGTACCACAATACATCTTTTTATTAATCTTTGTGTACTATGTATACAACATGTATGAGAAAAAATGAGGGTAGTTCTTTTTTAAAAAGGTAAGAAGTTGTCATTCTCTTGTAAGCACTTAAGACGCAATGTTATGAGTAAGTAGGTCGTGACAGCGCATACTCAATGAAGAAAGCACTCAACCTTTACCTCAAAGTAGGTTAAGTCCGATGACTTTATAATGTGCCTAAAGTATGAAAGAACGCCGGAAAGTGAAAATATCCGTAACGTTTGTGAACGCGTTGCATCATTATATCCATATATATTATATATGCTTATAATATTGCTTGTCCCGATTGACGACGGATTCACCAACCCAGAACCTAAACTGCCACAGATGTAAGATTCCATCTTAAGTGATTACTTTGTGAATAGCAGCCAGGTTTGTTCTTCTATGTTAAACAGATTTTGCGGGTTCTACATATATAGTTACATATAAATAATCTCAATCACTGATTAAATATGTATATGCGCGGTCCACTAACGCTGGTACATCTGATCAAGGAATATGCGTGAGTGTGAGTGTTTATACACCTTCAGATCCCGGAGTTATGTGTGAAGGCATGACACCAATGTAGATAAGTAATGTACGTACAATTGAAATTTTCATAAACAAAAGAAAACGTGTTGGTGACTGTAGAACATTTACAAGGATTGTCCACTGCACTGTACCTATACTATGTCTTATGTCTCTTTGAGACAAAACAGGTGTGTTGTGTAAGTAAAGAAAAGAAGTTTGTGGGTAAGAATTGCAACGTTTTAAAAAGGACGTATTTATTGCTGGAGATTAGAATTTTTACGTTGGAAACAACAACTACAATTCGATAAAAGCTGGTACTGAACTTTTTGCTTATTTATACATCACATCATACAGAATATTTGCTGGCACATGAATAGTCCATTGTACAGAGGATGCTTGCAAGAGAACGAGACCGTGAGGCACGTGCTGCTGCAGTGCACGGTTATACTAAATATGTGGAACATACCCGGACTATCTGAGGATCAGTATAGTTCTAGATCATTATCATTCAAAACACCAACATCACTAGAGCAGTTCTCGACCCCTACCAAGGCTATACTTCATTAAATTAATAAGAAAGTGAATAAAAGTAAATTTGAGTTGGGATGGTTAATGAATTACGCAGTAACCTACCTCCACGTAGTGATATGTACGTTTATCCAACCTCATGAACATGTAAAGTGATTCATGCATAATGTAGACTTAAGAAACCCAGGTGAAATAAATGATTAAAAGATATGCAAACAAAATGCTGCAGTTGCCTTTCAAGTCATCGTTATCATGGCTCGCCTTTGCAGCCCCTTAACTAAATCAATATTTCAAAAACATTGTAAATAAATCAAAATATATTTATTTGCAAGAGCTTAGGCAATGCCTGTTGAAGATTGTAACTAAATATAATTTAAATATTTTTACTAATTTAACAATAATTGTCACATTGATACGTGTATAGGTAATATAATTAAAAACATTACAATCATTCCGTCTGAGGATGTGAGTCATGTTTCTCTCTTAAATTGTAATGTTTGGTCTCGCTAAGTATGAGTCGGTACTTTAAAAATCATATAATAAAAATCAAGTATTTGAAAAAAATATCTTTCGGATGGATAACGCTGTCAAGTCAACAGATGTCGCTCCGTCCCCATACGACGGTTAAATACATATAGTAAGTAAACA
This sequence comes from Selenia dentaria, assembly GCA_917880725.1. NCBI lineage: Eukaryota > Metazoa > Arthropoda > Insecta > Lepidoptera > Geometridae > Selenia > Selenia dentaria. The sequence goes on along the minus strand of OU862898.1, from coordinate 19,534,588 downwards.
TTCAATGCTCGGACGAGGGCTCCAATCTTGTGCAAAGTTGTGAGTTTTATTTCTAAAATTGTGATGTTTAGTATCGCTAAGCAGGCGTAAAGGCGCTTTAATAATCATGTAATAAAAATAAAATTAAAACTTTAATTATAATTTTACAATGTCTACTAGTACATGGTGAAATAAACACCATTTATACGATTATTGACCGCTTAAAGGACGTGATTACAAAAACAATAAAATAAGGTTGACCGTCACCGTTGACTCAGTTGGTAATGATCTTGTCTACGAAACAATTTTCCAGCCAGATTCGATACCTGGTCTCGGAAAATATTTGTGTGCTGAGCAAAAATATTTATTCTCGGGCGACACAGGGAACTCTAGTGCAGGGGTATGAGTGTTTAAACGTTATATAAGAATTAAACCCAGGTCGGCTGTATTTAAGGCGCGTCTCATAGTAAATGCTGTGCAAAACCTGATGTTTAGACTTTCTTCACAATATTTCAAGTACATAAAACAAAACTAAAAAAATTCATGAACACTTTTAACATTTTCCTACAAATTTTACGTTAAAAATATCATTTACAGTAGTTACTATCTAAGAAATCAGTTTATGCAAAACGTCAGAAACTGGGAAAATCCACTGAACCCTGGTATGACCACACGAACTGTAGCTTGTTTTGAAATTTGGTGTACACTAATGGATTAACCGTTAAAGCATTGATATATTTTACGTTTGTAATTTATCATATTTTGATAAATTACAAACGTTACCTATTTTTACAAACCTATTTTTATATATTTTCAAGCAATATTTAAAAATATATAAGTATTTTTGGCGAGAGCTATGCGCAGAGGCCATGCGGTTGTCGGCAGTCACCTCTCGAATGGGTGTTTGAGAGGTGACTGTCACCTACCGCTCAGACCCTGATTGTAAAGGTACGAGTAATATGCTCTAATAGTCGCGACTGACTGATTCATCAACGCAGAGTCTTAACTTGCAGGAGCTACATTAATACGAGTACTTTAAATTTTATGAATTGACGCTTTCATGTTCGCATCTAAATATGAATTTTTACATATTTCACCCCCTAAAACGAGCGAATCCACTGGCAGGTCATCTTGTGTAACATGAAATCAATCTTTTATATCATCCCAAAGCGGTTATGAAGACCTGAAAATAAAATATAAATTATCACAAGCCTGTGAAACAAATTTATAATACCAAAGGAATGTTAGGGTAAGAATCCGTCCCGTTTGTCCTTTGATCTCAGAATAAATTTCGCCCATTATCGAGATAGGGGTCAAATTTCGTGATAGGCTGAGAATCCTTAAAGTTTACGAGCGGGAATAGAAATAGATCGCTTCAGTGGATTGGGGTCGATAAGTTTGTATTACAAATAACTGGGTAGATCTAAATTTCTTGGTAACCCGAAACTTTGCAGTTTAACATTCTTTTGAATATGAATTTATATTCTGACTAGGAGATCCGTCTCCGGCATCGCTCGCTAGGTATCACGGGATAAAATAAAAGTAAAAAGCATAAATCGCTTCTTTAAACATAAGCTATTGTCCAGTGAAAATCTCGTGAAAATCGTTCTAGCTGTTTCGGAGATAAGTCAGAACACGCATACAATCAGACGAAAAACATCTAACATTGTTATATATATTGTGCTTGTACCGTATCCTAAAAATATCAAATAACAAACCTAAGTATGTAATCACCTACATTATTAAAAAATAAATAAAAGTGAAAGCAAAGCTATAATTGATAGAGAAATGTACCAAGTTAATTAATCAATACAAACACACGAGTTTGTGAAATGAAATGAATAGTATCGGATATTTTCATATGTATTTAGTAAAAAGCTTTTATTTTGGCAATTGTATGTGTTTGTATATATATGTCTGTAATCTGATAACTACTGACATAATTATAATGTAACTAGCTGCTCTCCGCTGTTCCACCCGCGTGGTGATGAATGATGATGAGGATGAATCAGATATAGCGTATGTTACTCAGGCTAATGTAGCTCTAAACTCGTGAAAGTATTGTTTGAATCGGTTAAGTAGTTTTACGTGTATCCATTACAAACAAACAATTAATCATACCTACGAATAATGTGGCCTGGTTTGCACCGGCGTTATTATTGCATATTATTACACGAAAAAGTTTTTATTGTGACATAACTGTAGTAAATAGACATATGGTAATGTGGACTTCTTTGTAGATATTGACATCTTCTATAACACTGTAGTAGAATTGTCAACAGCATAGACTTATATTATATGGTCAATAGTTTCCGCAGTGTACGCGATATAATAACTTTTTTAGTATTTTTTCTACACCCTGGTTAACATTATTTTCATACGGATCCCTGACTATGTTCATCAGGGAAAATGTAGGATTCTAATGGTAAAAGAATTTTTATAATCGGTCCAGTTATTTCAGAGCCTATTCAAAACAAACAAATCTTTCCTTTGTTTAATATTAGTGTAGTTTTAGATTGAAACTCGTGATCATTAGAATTTTGATTAATATAATTCTAGTAATTTTTAAACTTTCGCGATTTGAACACATAGTTATATTATATTAACGGGGCTTAATCGCGTTAGTAATAGTATTTATTTACCTCGACGTTTCGATCAAGTTGCATTGATCGTGGTCACGAGCGGACTGAAGAGGCGGGTGTCATTGTCTTGAAGTATGGAGATACTTTTTAATATACCCCTAACAGTTGTTATAAAAAGTCATTGTCCCGACACACAACACTAACGATATCGACAGATTTTTCTGAGGATAAATCGCGACGGGAACACTTTTTAATCACTGGATTCCATGTTGCCGCCAGTTTGAAACCATCCTCCCGGTTGAAGTTACGGTGTTTTTTAATCTCAACAGCTTCACGTACCATTCTCGAGTAATAGTGACGCTCCATAGAGAGGATTTTGGGGTCGTGAAGTTCAATCCAGTGATTAGGTCCTGACTCGAGCAGATGTTCAGCGATCGCAGATTTATTTATTTGGCGGTTCTTTACAGCTGCAATATGCTCTTTGACTCGTTCAGCAATGATTCGCTTAGTTTGTCCAATATACGAACTACCGCAGCTGCAATCAATTCTGTACACACCCGGTGTTTGGAATGGTATCTTGTCCTTGGGTGACCTGACAATAAATACTATTACTAACGCGATTAAGCCCCGTTAATATAATATAACTATAATATAATTCTATCACAAAAAACATATTTTACATATTTTACATGTTGGGTTTCATAACAAGAGTTGGGTATATTTTTATTTCTAAAAATACTAATTTAAATCCCTAAAAAAAAGATATGTTATCCCCTACAGGAATAGGACTCGTCCAATCGCGTTGAAGCGAGGGACTACACACGGTAGGCCTCTTGTGGTATACGTCATAACAAGAAGGTCATCTTGGTGATGAAACAACTTGGTGGTCCACTGTGAACTGATAATGACTGACCAGTTTTGGTTTGTCATTTCACAAACTTTTTAATACATTTTTCAAAATAATTTAAAAAAAACCGAGACTTGCCTCGCTTTTGTTTTCCATTTAATGTGTTTCTATTTCATTGTTCTATAATACAAGTAAGAGTTTTAAGAGCAGTAAAGCTTATTGTGAACGAGTTCGTACGGGGTACTACTGCCACCATAACTTTCTCTACCGTGATTCAGCGTTCGCAATACTGTGTTTTAGTTTAAAGGTATGGTTGCCGGCGATATTACAGGCACACGAGACTTAACAAATAAATGACTTAGGGTTACGAGCGCAGTATATAAATCGTCCCTAGTGATAAAATGCTTCTGTTCTAGACAGAGATAACCACTTAAAATCAGGTGGGCCTCGTCCTTGTACTGAATTCTAATAATATAAAAAAACAATTTTTCACATATTTACTTATAACCAAAGCTCAAAACCGTCGCATAGACCTCACAAGGTTTCCCAATCATGTCACCACAGAGTCTGTTTAACCAATTACAGACACAAAACCAATACAAGTGTAAGACTCTTCCCAGAACGTTCCTGTCTCGTCCAATCGCTGCGTTATTTGTTACTCGGGAGTCGATTCGGTAGCTCAAACTTTGCTTGTTTCCCTTAGGATAGACTCGAGCAGGCTGGCTCGTGAAGGAATTGATTTGGTACGAACTTAGCGTGGGGTGCGGTCTGCTTGTTTATCCTGATGGGTTTAGGTAGTCCCTTTTTTTGACTACGTTTAGTATTTTATTTTAATTTAAAGAATTAAAGATTATGACCGGAGTGAGGTCTTAGTGACCACGTGGGTGTGGTGTTCATCAGAAAACGCGAGAGAAAGAGAATGATAAGTAGTATGAGACAAATACAATTGCTGTGAATAATGGATTCAAAAGGGGTTAACATTTTAAATTGGTTCAATATAGACATCAAATAGAAGAGCTCTAAAAATGATCAGTGACCTCGCTTCGCTCGTTAGTAATACTTAATGATATTTAATATTTTAATAGTTATAAAATTTAATGTTATTAATTTTATATATTTACTTTTGTTGAGTTTGCTGGGGAAATACCACAACTTTGCCATTTATTAAACCGTAAAGCATTATGCATTTATCACATTTATCATCTTTCATCTCAGTGTAGCGTAGTATAATGTCATTCATGCTTTTGAACTCATGTAGTTTATAACTCTAAATGGCATTAAATTGCTATGGGAGAGGCTGGTGTTAACATCAGACAATCCACTTGCTCATTTCGTCACCGATTGACATAACAGTTTAATTAAACAATTGTAATAAGCTCGTTGGTCAAAGACGGTAGAATAGTATGATTTGGAACGAAAGATACCGCTGTATGATCGCCCGCAGTCCAGAACTATCGAATATTTGGATATAATTTACTCTATTTCTCTTGTAGATTCTATATTGTAGATTCGCTATGTTAAAATCTAGGAACACTACACCCGTAGGTAGGCTAAGCTTTCATTTCATACTAAAAAAATATCAGTCACATTTCATCTGTATATGTGATAAAACATCAGTAACAACATCGAGGTATACTCGTATTACGTAACTGCCCTCATAAGCTCTCAGTAAAGTTATCCAATTACGAAGTCTCAACTAGGGAGCCGCCAGATCACTGTTGACGACTTGTTTCATTACAGGTTGGTGTTAAATAAGCTTCATAATGTAGGTCTAGGTGTAAAGCTGAAGCCTAAGTACCTAACCTCGAATTACGTAGCAACTGTTAATGTGTCTGAGAACTTAGTACTGTAGCGTGCGTACCAACATACGTGTTGGGGAAGTTATAATCATAAGAGGGTAGTGATCGCGAATCCTTACGTTGTAATCTTAAAATTTTGAGATCGTTTTGTTATTACCCCCTTATAATGATTCTGGTTTACTATTTCAATGAGTTTGTGATTCCCATAATATTGTACATCTGCCCCTGAAACTAACACGTATAAAGAAATTATTATTTAATTCAGCATTGCCATCGAACGTGGCAAAGCAATATTTTTTTACATACTTTTAAAGTTTGTATAATCAAATTGTTTTAAACGTAATATATAAAAATGTAAAAAGAGAAATATATACGTTTGGTACAATTGAATAAGTATAAGAAGATAATCTTTCATAATTTTACATGTTATTTACATGTCAAACTATTTCATTTGGTTATTTTATGCAAAGAAGATAATAATATGAACTATATAAATACGCAAATATTATATTCTATCTATTATTGGACATACTTGGGAAATGTTGCTACGGGTCGAAATGAACGATAACCTATCTAACGGAAATAATTATCATAATCAGAGGATCCAGTAAAAAAATGCGTACTCATACATAAACTTAAATGCGGTTTGAGTAACTCCTGCTTTTTGGATAGTCAGTTAATATAGTTTTGTTTATAGTGTTGTGTTCCAACAATACATCAAGTTTTCTTACGCGATTAAGTCCCTCACAAAAACGCAATAATTCTATTTGCAAAAGTTCAATATTATATAGTATCACTGTTACAATAGCGAAGCGATGACAAGCCAGGACCGGTCACTGGTCCGACGGCCGTGGGTTCGAACCATTACTTAGGCTTGAGCTCTCCATGTAAGTAACATACCTAACACAATCAGCCTTTTCTGTTCCCACTGCTGGGACTCCAGCCATCTTCAGTCGCCATTCTAGGCCTAGTGTGATATCACCTCGACAACATCTACACTGACCATGGTGTGACAGTAGTCACACACTTTTAAGTATTAACACACCCTCTCTCACACACTCACAAGAGCCGTAGTCTTTTTCATTATTACAACTGCTGTATTACTAAAAAGTTTTTATTTTACACAGATTATTCCTAATACCAACACAGAAACCCTTTGCAAATATTTTTTTTAAACCGCATTACAGTTTATACAATAAAAACTACATGTATAGGAATTTTGTTGTTTGAATGTTTGTAGAGGTTTCACAAAACTCACACAATCACAAAATAGTTTTAACGTGAAAAGTTGATGCTTTAACATAACAATCCTTTTCAGTTTTTATTTTACACTCTAAACGTTCCCAATTAGGCTTTTACCTACACAATTTATACTACATCATGTCCCCAAGTGTAGCTGTCTCGTTATAAGGCAAGGGTCTTGCAAACAAGACTGGAGTTTTTCTTCATTGGGTATCAATTCAAGCCCCTTTTGTTTCACCCTACGAAACAGGGTACTTCTGATAGTCCGATAAGGGTACAGTTAGAATACAATGCAGTACTTTAACTTTACACTAATTAAAATATAGCAAGATTTTAAAGCGATTATAGCCCAGGGCCATACAGGCCTGTACTCTAACTTTCTTTGGGTACATGACACGCCGTGGTGTCGATTGAACGACTAGCTGTCCAGGGCAGAGTAGAACGCACTACATCATGAGGGAGATAACCGATGCAACGGACCAACGAGGTACGTGCAGCTATAAACGGTCCTCTACACGCGTGCACGAGGAAGGCTGCAGGCAGTGAGGAATGGCGATGCATTGTAAGGCGCGTTACGCAACCTGAAGTGACGACCACGACCATTATAAAGAGCATAGCGACGAAGAAATAGAAGAATAGCCCAGGGATAACAAGGTTCGGCCGTCGATCACACAGCCACGGGATCGATCCCCAATAACAATGAAAATCTTATAATAGTAATTATAATAGTATCATAAATTATATTAAATATCCATGTGATCGAAATAATCTATTGTGGCACAAGGTTAACTAGGGAAGCCTGGCCTACACAAGCCCCTACCTGGCTACACCAATGAATATAATACAATGAAGGTGAAAGAAATATACTGTGGCACTGTCACCCATGAAACATTATGTACTTCAATTTGCACTAACGCATTATTTTGTTTCATTGTGACAAACAACGTACTGACGGAAACATAACTTCCTTTAGGCCTTTTAACTATAAAAAGTAACAATTTCTACCCTGAAACTGATTCCTGGGTACGACAAAAGCGGTGGCGAATAAATGTATAATAATCTACAATGTACTTTTTAATGCTATTGGTTGATTATCGTTCCAGTTCTCAGACATTTACAAAGTTTGTAGCGACTGAGTGCATTGAACACCTTGACTGATGATAGGTGTTTTATAGTTAAATACACAAAAAAAAACATAATAACTTTTTTTGTGATAAGTTGGCAAACGAGCAAGCGGCTCACCTGATGGTAAGTGATACCGCCGCCCACGGACATCCGCAATACCTGAGCTCTCGCGGATGCGTTGCTGACCTTTGAGGAAGGATGATAGGAAGGAAGAGATAGAAGGGGTAAAGGTTGGAGGGGGACGTGGAAGGAAAAAGAGAATGGGGAAGGGGGGAATCAGGCATCCAGAACCTCCGACAAAACGCAATAGCAAGCTATGTTACACCACGTTGCTGTAATGTGGGAGTGTGGTTCTTCGTGCTCATTCGGCTGTGGGGTTACAGCGTGGCACTGCCTCCGAAAACATTTACATACAAACCTTTACAATTTGTTATGACTATATTGATTTGATTTGTTTTTTTACGTTTAAATTGTATTATTAATAGCACTTACATAATCATACCTGTCAATCGGGACACACAATAACACAACATCCAAAACCCAAGAACAAACATTTTTATCAACAAACAAATGTTTGCCCCCGCCAATGAATGATCCTAGGACCTCGCGCTTCGAAGGTAGAATTGATTTGAAACATTGACTATCTCAGTGACCGTACCCAGCGTGTGAAGATTGGAAATATTATCAGTGACGAAGAATGTGGAGTTCCCCAAGGGTCCATTCTTGGCCCAACCCTTTTTATTATGTATTTAGATGACTTATGTCGACTCCAAATACCTCACTGCCGTATTATTACTTATGCCGATGATACGGCATTAATTGTTAGTGCAAAAAATTGGCAAGAGTGCAAAGTACGGGGAGAATATGCTTTCGCCTGTGCTATGAATTGGCTCAATCAAAACATGCTAACACTTAATATTAGTAAAACTACATTTATCACATTCTCCACTAATAATGTCTCACAACCTCAAAATGAATATCAATGAAAGCTCACGTGTGTAATATAGTTAGTTCGAGTTCCACCTTCTTTTCAAATTGCTCCTGTCCATCACTGTATAAAACCTCTTGCATAAAGTATCTTCAAATTCAAATTCAAATTAATTTATATTGATAATAAACGTCTAAAAGTACAATTACATATTATCACACAGTTAAAATAAACAAAAACAACATTTAGCCAAATAATATCAAGTAATTAAGAAAAATATACCAAATTATGTAAAAAAATAATAATAACGTACAAACTAATGTCAGAAATATCAATTAATGTCAAAATAACAATAATAGTAATCAACAATAGATCTAAGAATATATAATTACAAATGTCAACTCCAGGGTGTATCCCTCTGGTCTTTAAGCGTCTCACAATATCTTAAAAGTACACACACAATAACATTCCATTTGTCACACATTATGTCAATTTCTGCGTTGGCGTCAAGGAGTGCATTGAAGTGGCGTCGGATACGAATCACCGGAGACTGAGAGCGCGACACTGTGTTACCCCGAGGGACATAAAACAACTCGTGTCGCCGACCGCGCAGGTACATAGAAGGAACAAACAACGTACAAAAAAGACTAAGAAGCTGAAGGCAGTCTACTGCACCTCTAATAACCCTACAGCCAATGACAAGTTGACCGAAGTTCCTTCTAACTTTCAGCGAATTATAACCGAGTTTACCGAGAAGGAATTTTGTCGGGTACAAATGTCGGGTATCTTGGTGTACAAATAGATGTAAACCTCAACTGGCAAGATCAAATAGAGAAATTGATATTTCGAGTAAGACGACTGATTTATATATTTAAATTAGTTCGAGCCGCAGCCCATATTGACATATTAAAAATGGTTTACTGTTTGCTATGCGAGTCCATACTCTCTTACTGTAATACCATCTGGGTTGGCACACACAAAACATCTATTATTCAATTACAAAGGGCCCAACGGGCTGTCCTAAAGGTTATGCTCCGAAAGCCTTTTAGATATCCCACTGACCAACTTTATGCTGATTGTAGGGTTCTTACTGTTAGGCAATTATATGTGTATCGTACAATCCAACGCAAGCACTCATCTACAGCATATGATACTAGCATAATGAAAAGAAGGCGATGGAAGGATAGAATTTGTCCCATTGAAGTTCATAATACGGCCTTTTTAGGTCGGCAATATCCCATACTTAGCTTCCGTCTTTATAATATTGCCAATTTAAACATTTACATATACGCACTTTAGAAGTATAAATGCAAAAACAGGGTTCGCAATTGGCTTCTCCAATTGACTTACGATGAAACAGAAAATTTGTTAACTAAAAATACATTTTAAAATATGACGTCACGTACATACTTCATATTTTCACACACTTTTCATACTATACACGACCATGCTTTATCGCTTGATACACACCATCTGCATGATTATTGAAATCTGAAATTAATGTTACTCTCTGTCCTACTCGAACAATCACTGGTTAGCACTTTGACAGCCAAGCATTTTATTTATTTCCAATCTCTGACAGCCGATCACGTCCCCTGTCCGTGACAGTTTTTTTTGTTAGAGACGCTGATCACGTACTGCGTACGTGTGTGAATTTCAATACTGTTTACTTTAAAACAACGGCCTGTAGGCGTGATCCGCGTCACGTCACTGCTTAGATGAATATTTAGGCTACACACACAAACGCACTTCAAATACTTGCGGTGTGTGGGGTGCGGGAAACAAAGGATCACTCGAGCCGGGTCGATCTCGCGCGCCAGTTGCCCCGGCGTAGCTAAGCGATCGAGACGTGTGACAATTTTTTAGTGGAAGAAGATGTTTTTCAATCTGGTTGCGAGGGCTTTAGTCAATTCTTTCGTAATCTTTAACAAAAATAGTAACAACACGCGTCATAAATTGCGATTTTCGCAGTTTTTGATGACTTGTGGTGAAGAACTGGTGCAGCATGCATCCTTCGATGATGCAGGCCCATTTCGTGGTCCATATCATACTGATATGACGTCCAGATTAACAGGGAGGCACTTCATGGAAAGGATACCAGCGACAGGATCGAAAACGAAAGTGGCAAGAGTTTGCAAAGTCTGCGCTGATACTACAAAGAAGGAAACGGGTAAGCGAGGTCGCAAGGAAACGATATTTTTTTGTCCAAATTGCAACGTACCCTTGTTGACCCGTGCTTCAAAAAATACCACACCTGAAAAGACTACACGGCATAAAATTTGGTAAATTTTAGATGTAAGAGTTTTTTTTTGTAAACGTGCCTTATTCTAAGTCCATTTTAAATTAAAAAAAACTATTATACATGTTTTTCTTATTTTGTATAATAAAATAAGATACCCTCAATACAATGAAAATAAAATCATGGCTGCAACTATTATAGTCTTTTTTCTATAAAAGTAACAGTATGGTCAAAAAGTGCGGGCGCGCCCAGAATGGTACACTAATTATGTATGCGGCTATTTAGGATAAAATAAGCGTCACGTGCGTAGTACGTGATCCGCTGTCAAAGTGTTGTTAAACTCAAACAGTATACGAATTGGTACTACCTATATATTTTATTATACCTATATATATTTTATTATTATTTATTGCATCACTTTATATTGATTATATTTGTTAATCAAGTACTATGAAATATGTAAACAATTTTTAATTATCTACTTAAATAACCCGTTTAATGTTTATGTTTCAATGCATGGAGGAATCATGCTGTTCTCGAAAATACAAACTATTATGTTTAGTTTCGGGAACAACAATTCCAACACTTAACTGTATCCAGCTGCTGCCGTATTGTTTTAAAATAGTTTTTTTTTATGTCTTAGTTGTAAGGCTTGATTATCTAAATTAAGTTTATTATTATTATTTTTATTACTACCTGGGCTAACGGATCCGTCAAACGTAAAATGTGTTTGATTTTATCTGAATTATATTGTTATAAGTTATTGTTACTAAAGTTTGTTTACTGCCCTATACTGTGTCATGTTTCCACTTTACGCTTCGTCAAGTATTTGTTCCAGTAATCGGCGATACAAGAGCGTAAGTGCCACCTAACGACTTGATAAGTAGGGATCTCCTCGTAGGAGTTATTATAACGGCCAGTTTATGCTACGACGTAGCCCAGTTAGCGTGGGTCTTTGCTATTTTCGTAGCATTTATGTCGCATGCTTTATGTATTTCTAAATCGATTTATCAAGAAATATAGGGTGTTTGGTATAGGGACCGACAAACTAAATGAGCGTGTTTGGGGGACCACTTGGAGAATACAAGTTGGCCAAAAAAAATCCCCGATCCCCCAATATGTTTAACTTTTTTTATGATTTTTCCCTTTTTCTCCGAAATTGTACCTATTTACCACCATAGCATTTGTAAAATCTGTTTTAGACCGGATGTTTTTAGTTGAATTTGGACTCTACACCTTCAGGCTACGCAAAGCAAAATTGGATACAAAACAGAGCTAACTAACTGATTTAGTTAAAAAAAATTGGGGTTTCAGGGGTTTTTTTTGGCCAACTTGTATTCTCCAAGTAGGCCTTCGAACACGCTCATTTGGTTTGTCGGTTCCTCTACCAAACACCCTGTATAATGAGATTACGCAGCATAGCTAATACATTTATAAGGAAAGCTCACGTTTTTACCTGGACCTGTTAGCCCAGTTGGTAGTGACTCTGCCTTCGAAGCGCAGGGTCCCAGGTTCGATTAAATATGTGTGTGATGAGCAGACATGTGTGTTCTCGGGTCTTGTGATGTGGTATTGTTACTATAACTTGGATAAACAAATATATACCAATTTTAGAGAAAAAATCACATCCTTGAACGGAATTTGAATCCGCGTCTTCCGACAATCCGTGTCAGACGCCATGACCACTAGGCTACCGAGGCAGCGAGATTGGGGCATCGAAATATAACTCGCTAATTGACTTTTAACCGCCGTATGGGGACGGAGTTACGAGTACATCTATTGGACAACTTGACAGCATTATTCAACCGAAAGAAGATTATTTTCAAATACTCAATTATCGTATTGATGTCGTAACCCTTCACGTTTTTATAATATGATTATATCTATTTGACACATATCAATTCCGTGTCTAACACGAATTGTCGCAAGACGCGGGTTTGAATCTCGTCAGAGGATGTGTTTTTTTTTCTCTTTAAATGAGCATTCCTTATTATTACAGAAAACCTACTTTGTAAATGTGAAACATATAACTAATGTCGCAATACCTACATATTTAAACATAGACATTTTGCCCCCAAGCTTGATTATTCATACGCTTTAACAAAAACATTTATGTAAAACAGACGCGCTGGTTTTTTGAAATATCAACCCTTTTATTTCCTTGGTTCCGACTTTGGACTTCCCAGGGGTGGTCATTACCCTGGATCAAAGTGATATATCAAATCCGAAAATATCTTTTTCAATTCTTTTTTTACCCACACTCATCATTTTCGGGCCATAAGATTTCTTGTATCTAGGGAATTGGGCACTTTACTGTCGCTTTATGCCAGTGAAGCTGACAATCTGCAGCTTCATCATTCTGCAGCTTCAGTGGTTTTGTGACTTTCCGGAGTGGCCCGGAAAGTCACAAAACCAGTCGAGATACTCGACTATACTTACCGCGTAAGTGAAACCGTCAAAGTAATATTGAAAGTCGTAATTATCATGAGTGAAACAAATACATAACGTAAGCTTAGGTTATACGTAGGTCATACTAATTCTCCCACACTAGAGTTCCCTGTGTTGTAGAAGGCATGGACACGAACAGTAACACATTACAACATTCAAGACCCCAGAACAATTATGTTTGCCCATACACAAATGTTTCTCCGGCCTGAGAACCTACGGTATCACCTTAGGATCCGAAAGCAGGGAAACTACTAACTATGTTTGAAACATCATAAACGATTTAAGAGTACTCAAAATAAATACAATATAATAAAAGTAAATATCATGTTTCTGATGCTAACTGTACATTCTAAGAACTGTCGCATGTCATATTCCATACCCTTCAAGACATAGCTTCGAGAATGTTGCGAGTTCAAGTTCCCAATGAATGCCATTATAATAATCATTTTTAATTACCACCCACTGTCAAACGTCAAGTGTGAACCGCCGGAAGTTTCCGGGAAATTACAATATTCAACTTGAAATGGGGTGAATGAAGTTATACTGGATGCGGCCGTGTTACAGAAAAAATTTCTATTAGAGTTCATTAATACCTTACTGGATATAGTATGTCAGTTCTGGCTTATTATCCATTACTTATTTTGGTTTCCTGACTAGTTGGCGCCGTTGTTTGCATTCAGCAATTCTGCCTTCTGAGCCGCTGATCCTGGATTCTCGGACCAGGCAAACATTTATGTGCATAACCATGTCTGTTCGACCTGTGTCTAGGTGTGCATATTGTATGTATATCAGTCATCAGGTTACCATAGTACATGCTCCGCCTGATTTCAGACCTGAGGACGAACTGTAGTTGCGTGACCCCGAGACGTTGGTGTTGAGTGTCTTTTGCCCAGCAATGTCACTTGCTCAGACGGCGTCTTGCACAAGAAGTCTTCCACCAAATAAGTTGGGTTTCCTCACCTCTTACTATTCACATCCTGACGTTGAAGGGTTTTCTTTATTTCTGTCTTCTCACGGAAAAAATATATCTAGCTATATCTCTATCTAGCTATCTATCTACTACAGCCACAAGGCTTTAATTTGAAAGTAGGTATATCTTGAAGGTAGGTTAAAAAATGGCCAAAAATGTGATTTATTTTTATTCGTAATTGTACATATTATTATCTACTTTAATTTGTGAACCGCTCGTTTATACTAGTGCGTGTAGTCAGTACCTATAATTGTGTTAGCATTTAGTCAGAGTGTGTAGTGAATTGTATTTATTATAATTGTCTTAATGTATAACATGTTGGTACTCAATAAATAAATAAATCTGGCACCTGGCAACCACGTGTCAGAATTCACTTATGGCTACATGCCTATCTCTGTCCCCCAAACAGTTCCTTTCAATCCCCATCTCGCTTCTGTAACCATAGCATATCTAGCTGGAACTTTATGACAATAACGAAACCCAAAAGTCACTTCAAGTGAAAAAGCTTTTTAAGTCCCGTGAATTGAATTTAATGAATAAAACATTTTACACTCGCAAAAAAGTCTTTGTCATAAAATTTAGGTAAAGTTTAAAATTAATTTGGTCCTATCCGAGTTTGTAAAATGTATTTTGCTACGGCAATTAGGAATTTTTTAGTTTATTTTAAAATTTAAATGAAGTATTTTGCATTATCTTGTTGTCTTAATCGAAAATCATATCCTCACATCACACTAAAAAAGGTGAAAGTTTGTGACTGTGTTCGTATGTTTGTTACTTCTTCACAATTGGATCAATTTTGATGAAAATTAGTATGGAGATACATGAGGCAATGTATTAACACTTGGGATTCTTTTAATTATCATCATCTTCCATCACCACACGTGTAACCGCAGGGCGCAACTAGTCTTTATCACAGGCTTCTTGCCCAGTGCAACATTGCTATTTATCGAACAAATAGAGATAATAAGTAATATAGTTTTTTTTCATTACTTCATTATTAATAAAACATGATTGATCCGCGTAAAAAACAAGTACACGTACTAACACACACTTACGTAAGAAAAATTCAAAATCATTAGAAAAATATTGTGGTTATGGATTTTTTTTTTTAATATAATTGAGTATATATTTCCAGTGGGACACCTTTTCTTTCGAACGATATATAAGACGACACTATTTTTTTAATATTAAAATTAGAAATGAGATTGATTGCATGTGGTATTTCAATATCTATTCAGTCAATCTATGCATAAAAATAAATCCCTATCTTCAATAAATCTAATATGCTTTGAAATTTGGCAAGTACATAAATTATATTCCCAAGGCGGATATGGGATACTTTTCATCAACATTATCATCTATCATCACTCGGGTATAGCCGCAGATCGCAGCTAATCCTTAATAATATTTAAAAATGTATAGGTATGTATTAATGTAAGTTTCTAATTATAAAATGTATTATTCATATTACTATTTTACATGTAAATTGAGAGCAAAAAATTACAATTTCACCCGATGTTGCACCGCCGTCTATACTCAATCATGTAATCGCTGTCGATCTAAAGGTTGTCAGGAAATTATCACTATTAGCGTTAAGACAGCCTATTCTTTAATTTTTTTTGTTATTTTGTTGTTAACAAATATACTGAAAACAAACATTCCCTTTACCGTATTTCAAACACATTTCTTTACCCATGGATTTCGGGTCTGACTACATTGTGATACTTGTTTCGAAATGCCGCTACACTCAACTACGCCACATCTCTCGAGAGAAGTAAATCTACACCACGACAGGTACAGGCAGAGGTTTCCACTCTGCCGCAGAAACCTTGTAAAGTATACTTCAAACTGTGTAGGAATGTAAACTGGTGGCAAGGTTGAATTACACCGTCATTTATGCGATTAAGGTGGTGAAGGGTTGACGTGCGTCTGTTGGTAAGCATAAAGCTTACCCAATACAGTTGCAGTGCCACCAAGTTTTAAGAACTGTAGTTTTGCGCAGCACTGTACTGTGCTCGTTGGCCCGAGACATTGGTCTGATTTTAGTAAATTATAAGGGGTGTGACGTCAATACGAAAGATTTAAGTTTTTTTCTAAAAAAATATCCTTTCGGTTGGATAGTGCTGCCAAAGTTGTTCAATAGATGTCGCTCCGTCCCCGTAAGATGGTTAAAATCAGATAGAGATTTTAAATTCAATGCTCAAACCTCGAGCCCCGGTGGCCTAGATGGTCATGGCGTCTGACACGGATTGACGCGGGTTTGAATCCCGTCCGAGGATGTGATTTTTTCTTTCTAAAATTATTGCAATGTTTGGTATCTCTAAGCAGGCGTTATTTGTTTTAAAAAAGTAACACTTTTAAAATTAAAGAACCCTAGCCTCTAGCTCTCAACTTAGGTGAGTAATTAAATTAATGCTACCGTAGCACTAACGTCTACGAAGCTACGAAGCGCAACGGCTATGCTACGGTGTCTGGGCAACATGTGGAAATGGATGGCATTCGTTATCCTGCCTTCATAAAAAAATACTTTAATATTAACGACACGCTTGGACGCTCTATAAAGCAATATGATCATAGTACACATATCAAAGAACTTTTCTTGCTCCATCCGCTCTTTATATTTAAAAGAGTATAGCATTATCTATATAAAATATTTAATTTCAACAGAATATTAATTTCAATAAAATCAGTTCATTAGTTTATACAAAGACAAAATTACAGACTGACTAATATGAAATAACTAAACAAACTTTTATAATATAGATGATATTTAGTTTAATATTATTTATCGAAAAATAACGAACGTGTGATGATGATTGCTGTTATGTATATTATGGTATCCGCTAACTTTAATAAGAACCAGCAACCGGAATGACATATAGGTTCTTAAGATGAATTCAACCCGTTGACTTGCGATTCGCCATATTTAGCTAATAATACAATAGATTACGCAGAAATCGACCTACTCTTCCAAGAACTGCAACATGTGTGGTTAACCTTTTTACGAATATCCTAAGACATCTTCTTACAGATCTTACTATTGTTTACCGGTTACAGTCATGTTAGGGATCGAATAACTAGTAACGTGTGTTGTGCTGGATAATAAAAGTTTAACATGTATCAAACTCACGAGAATTTCAATACACAATTTGTATCTGGTAGTCTATTTAAGTCAAGGTAGTAAGTTCATATGTATGCAGGCTGAATCTATACTAACTTAATCTTATAAATTATATAGGAGTGCAGGTTCATGTTATGAGTGTATTTTTTTAATTGCTATTATAAATTATCGCCTTATTGGTTAAATAAGAGAGACAAACTTGACGCGTCATGGCATTATTAGGTACAATACAAAAAATGTTTATACTAAGTAAACCAAAACATAGCTTAGGTGTAGGTCATTCACAGACAAAGAAGACAAAAAGGTCTTCTGTCCTCTTTTTAAATTAACTTAACGTCGTTCCGCAACCTCTACCAGGTCGGTAAAGGTTGCAGAACTACGTTGGATGCAGGTCGCTTCCAACCGGTATTTTTAAATATATAGGCATATGATTAGCAGTGGACGTTCTACGGCTGTAATGATGATGCGGATGATGATAATGCGCACTAAAAAGATTGGTGAGTCCTTTCCTGCTCAAAATCTGCAAAAACTGCCTGTGAAAGTTATAGTGTGAAGTCATTAAGCTCCAAGATCACCACAGTTTTGCACTGCGTTCGTTTCTCTGAGACATAGTTTTTTAGGTTTATTCTAAAACTAATTTAAGTTGCTACTGAATCCTTCTAAAACTAAAACAGTAAAACTTACACCCTAACTTTTGACAGAATTCTGGCAAATTAGTAATAATAATAATAATAATAATAATAATAATATAGCCTTTTATTCAGATCTCTTACAATGGTTTTTAAACTTATGTAAAACTATATAAACTTATTTAACTTATTTTACTAACATATAGACTTTTTTTTTTTTTTTTTTTGTCCCGGGGAAATCCTTTATGGATACCACCCACCACGGGGAGAAAGGTGGTTATGTGGGAGTCCGTATACCCACCAAAACCCCGGGGTGTTCCGTCACTGCCGCCCTCGGCGGGAACGCGGGACAGATTTTCCACACGACCGCGAACCCGCCGTGGCTGTCCGTTGCCGGACCCTTCTCTTCGCGGCACGCCAGAACACATGGCGCGCCGCAACTGCCTCGGAGACCAAACTCGCCAACAATGGGCGCCAGACTTCCCCGTGTCTGGTCGCCCGTGGTCTCCCTGCGGTGGGTCGGATACGTAGCCCCACCGCCTGCTACGTCAGCCACAAGGGATAGCCCCCCCGCGACCCCACCTCCTCGAGTCTGCGCCGAGCGCCCGGACCCCACCTCCTCGAGCCTGCACCAAAGTGCCCGGGCCCCCCTCCTCGAGCCTGCGCCAAAGCGCCCGGGCCCCACCTCCTCGAGCCTGCGCCAAAGCGCCCGGGCCCCACCTCCTCGAGCCTGCGCCAAAGCGCCCGGGCCCCACCTCCTCGAGTCTGCGCCAAAGCGCCCGGACCCCGCCACTCCTATGTGGACTTGGCGGCCAAAGCCCATAGGAGCGGCCCGCCTGAGCCGGCCAGCGCACCCCAACGCCGGCGCGGCCCCTGGGTTCCTCTTGGCTTCACCGTGGTGTACCTAGCCACGGTTACTGAGCCCCCCCGCCACGTCAATGCGAGAACCCTTCGGGGGGGACTAACATATAGACTTGTTTAACTAACATTAACTATATAAACTTATTTAGTATCTAACTTTAAAGACTTAAACTTAATATATATTAATAAAATTAAACTAATATTTGGTCCTTGGTTATTTTGCCAAGATCTGTTTGCCAGTCGGCAAAGGCCTCCTCCAACCTTTTCCACTCCTTTCTTTCATGGGCCACTCTGTTCCATGTAACACCTGCGACTTGTCTAATGTCGTCGACCCACCTTTTCTGTGGTCGGCCTCTCTTCCTTTTGCCTTCCTTTGGGTACCACCACGTCACCCTTTTGCTCCATTTGTCTTGTCCTCTTGCCAGGTGACCAGCCCATCGCCATTTAAGTCTTTTTATTTTGCTCATTACATCAGTAGTTTTTGTTTTGTTTCTGATGATGATTTTTTTAATTCTGTCGGACTTCTTGATGTTTAGCATGCTCCTTTCCATTGCATACTGGCATGTTGCTAGTTTGCTTGAGGTAGCCTGATTTAAGGACCATGACTGACACCCGTACGTAAGGACTGGTAATATGCAGGTGTTAAAAAGTTTACTTTTTAGGTTTATATGGAGCTCTTTATTTTTCATAGCCTCTCTTAAACTCCAGTATGTTTTCCAGCCATTTGTAATTCTTCTGTCCACTTCCTTCTGCATGGGATCTTTTTGAGTTATGAGTTGCCCTAGATATATGTACTCATCTGTATAGTTCATTTCAGTGTTTCCTAGATCTATATTGTGTTTGTCCCCGTTTGTCATCACCTTAGTCTTTTCTGGATTCATTGCCAACCCTACTCTCTCACTTTCTTTTGCAAGTTCTTTTATCATTCTGGTTAGGTCTTCTGCTGTTTTTGCCAACAACACTATGTCATCAGCAAATCTTAAGTGCGATAGCATTTGCCCGTCTATATTAATTCCGAGATGTTCCCAATTGAGTCTTCGGAAGATTGATTCCAGTACTGCGGAGAATAATTTTGGAGATAGAGGGTCTCCCTGCCTTACGCCTTTTTCTACTTTGAAAGGGGTACTTTTCTTTTCTAGTTGGATTCTTGCTCTACTACAGCTGTATATGTTTCTTATTAATCGGATGTACTTGTGTTCTATTCCTTGTTCTAGTAACGCCTCCCATATTTTGTCGTGTTGTAGAGAATCGAATGCTTTACTATAGTCGATAAATGCAATGTAGTATGTGAGTTGGTATTCATTGTATTTCTCCAGAATTTGCCGCACCACGTGAATGTGGTCGATCACTGAATAGTCTCTGCGGAAACCTGCTTGCTCGATAGGTTGGTTTTCGTCTAGGGTTCTTTCAATCCTTTTTAGGATGATCTTAGCAAAAATCTTATATATATTGGACATGAGGCTTATAGGGCGATAATTTCCTATGTCGTATTTATCAGCTTTCTTATACAGTAGGATGATGTGTGACTCAGTCCATTGCTGGGGGATGATTTCAGTATCCATTATATCTTCGAACATGTCTGTGAGGACAGGTAGTAGGATCTCTTTGCTATGTCTTAAAATTTCATTGCTTATGCCGTCAGGCCCGGGTGCTTTCTCTCTCTTTTGGGTGTCGATAGCCTTCCTAACTTCAGCTTGGAGAATGCTGGGGGTGTTCGAAGTATCCTCTAGATTGATTTTAGATTGCGCAGTGTTATTTCGATAAAGGTTTTTATAGTACGAAGTAGCTGTTTTTAGTATGTTAATTCAGTTATAATTGAAGTTTCCTCGGGCGTCTTTCATTTTTACTATCCAGTTTTTCATGTCGGTCAATTCTTTGAGTGCTTTTTTAGTTCCTCCAGTTTTTTGTATGTAACTTTCTATCGTTCGCATCCTGCGTTGTTTTCTACCCTTTCTCAAACTTTCTTTAATGTCTTTACTGATTTTGGCTATTTTCTGTCTTCTATTTTGGGTACTTCTATCATTTATAAGGTGACTTCTTTCTTCTAGGAGCTTTAAAGTGTCTGTTGATATTATTCCTTTTGCATCAGTTTTGGTGTCTGTTATGAGTTTAGTTTGGGTTTTGATAGTATTCTCCATATAATTGTATTTTTCTTGGGTTCCCATTTCCTTAGTGTTTTCTTTAAAGTCACTAAACTCAGCTCTTAAGGCTGTTGTTATTTGCTCTAATTGCTGTTCGTCAAGTTTTGTGTTTCCTGGGTCTTGTCTCGGTCTAGTCTTCTTTGGTTGATTTATTCTGAGCTCGGTTCTAAGTAGCCTATGATTGGTGTTGAAGTTAAATTTTTTAATGACAGTGAAGTTTGTGAAGTAGTTGTTTCTGTTGGTCATAATAAAATCGATTTCGTTTTTTGTTTTACAATCCGGCGAAACCCAGGTCCACATGCTCTTCCGGTTTTTCTTGAACATAGTATTTAAGATTGTTAATTTGTTTTCTAGTGCGAAGTTCGTAATTTTTTCCCCATTTCTGCTTCTGGTCTTGTTACTATATGAAAATTGTCCTAGTATTGCGTTTTCTCCTGGGCGCCTAGATCCGATTTGACCATTGAAGTCACCCATGACTATTAGGTTTTTATGTGTATACTCTTGAATGGCTTCGTTTAATTCATTGTAGAAGTTGCTTATCGTTTCCAAATTTGATTGCTCTGTAGGTGAATATATTTGTACAATAGACCAAGGTTCTTTATATCCTGGTAGTTTCAAGTTCATGATAGCTATGCGTTCTGAGATTCCTCTAAATTCTTGTAGATATTGGTTTAGATGTTTTTTAATAATAAATCCTACTCCATATTGGCCTTGTGTCTCCCCTATTTGGTATAGTATATAGTTTGGGTAGCAGGTAATACTTTCGCCCATTCTTCTTACTTCGCTCAATCCAATTATGTCCCATTTGATAGATTTTAGCGCATATGTCAGTTCCATAAGATTTTCTTCTTTTCCCAGGGTGAGTACATTGAGGCATGCTATATAAACTACTGATTTTCGGTGGTTGTTGTCTTTGTAAGTTGGAGGGTTGTGGTCGCTTTCCCCCTCGAGGACCAGTCGGCTTGGGGGAGCTCGTTGTTTTTTTGTTTCTTTTTTGCTAGTTACTTTGGTTGGTTTTGGTTTCCGTTTGCCGTTCTGTAGTTGCTATTCGTTTTTATCAGTGTTAGGCATGTTTGAAAGGGAGCTGGATCTATATCTCATTAAATCAAAAGCATTTGTCCTGTTGGTCTTCATTGTGTTTACGGTTTGTTGCTTTTTTGGTTGATTGTTTTCTGAAGAGGGTGAAGCGGATAATCCCCTTTTTCTTTTTTCTTGGCTGTTGTTGTTCTCTTTAACAATTAGTTTATCATATTTCAGATAAGCTATATTACCCTTTTGTCTCTCTTCAGCTAACTTGGCTTGCAGCTCTTTTCTTCTTTCTAACACCTCCTTCGAGTAATCCTCCGAAATGTATATTGTTTTAGGTTCTTTTTGTTTTTGATAATTTCGGTCTTTTTCCAGTTGTTTGTAAATGAGCACAGTACCGGCCTCGGTTTATTGCTATCTCTCTTTCTATTTCCTAAGCGATAAATTTTGTTTGGCTTTATTGACGTTTATACCAAGTGTCACTGAGTGAACGTTGTGTTGTTTTCGTGTATTCTAACCTCCGATCCAATATTTGATATTGTGGTTGTAGATCGACGATGGAGTAATCGCGCTTCACCGTATGTTTATAATCACTTCCAGGGGGTCCCAGCACTGTATAGATGAATACCAGCAGGCAGAAATCACGTTTACTATTTTATTTCACTTAATTTCACTCGGAGTTAATCACTACGATGTTGACAGTTCGGAAGCCGGAAACGGAAACCCGTCTAGTTATTACCAAATTAGTAATAACTAGACGGATATATTTAAAAAAGTCCTTCAATCTTGTACGTCACTTGATTGTCTTTATCTCTCGTTGTCTCATTCTTAGATTTCTTTTTTTTTGTTTTCAACATATTCACAACAGTACCAAACAGCCGTGTGATTCTCTAAGAGCAAACATCGTTGCATCTTTGACAACATCCGCGAAACAAATATCGAAAAGAAAAGAAACGTTTTAAAATCAAACTTGTGTACAAGGGCGATATCTCATAAACTGCTTGACATCCGTGAGCTCGTCGACGAGCACATCAACGAATCATTAGATAATCGCACGGCTGTTTATAAAAATAGAGTTATTATTCCAAAACAAACCGCAACACCTTAACGGCGCGATGTAGCTATTACTACGACGTAGGACGTATAGTGCTACGACGTAGCCCGTTACTGTGCATAAATCAATTAATAACATCAACCGTAGCAGGTAACGCGACGTAATGGTAAGTAATGTTTCGCAAAATGTCATACATTTATTACTCACGAGCGTGTTTGTGCGGTCTGTAGGGTGACTGAGATTTGCTGATACGAGTATAATGGATAGGTGTTTGCCTCATTGGACTTGTACGGTTGCAATAAATTATGCTGAAATTAGATTGTAAATCTGTATTAGTTGCAAAGTGATTTTTATAAAGTAGGCGTGTGTATATTTTTACATGGATGAGACATCTCATCGCCTAAAAGTGTGCTATTTAGTCACTGTCCTGTCTAGGTAACGTACTAATAAAGCGATGAATACATCACTAAAAGCTTTCTAGGCCGACAGTCACACAAACATAATTCTGTTGGAACTTCTTTTTTGCACTTGTGCATCTTTATGAAAACTCAACAGTCTTAATCTTAATAATCAACACATCAATATGCAAGGAAACCTAGGAAAATAAAAACAATGACAGCGTTTGCCAACAAACCGGAACGTACGAATTATATTGAAACGTATATTGAAACATTTTAGCTGTAACAAAATAGGTAAATTGACACTATAGTATCCGTTAAATATTGGCATGAAGTAGATATTTTTGTGTCTTATTTTTGCGCATGTTTCAAATCCTATCATTACAAAATCATTGTTTGTAATTCACTTACGCACCTACTCTTAAATTTAATTAAAAATGAATCTAAAATTAAAGAAACTACATGTACTCTTAGGTTAATATTAAAGAATCGAAAAAAAACCTACATTAAAGTAGAACAAAACTTTGTCAATCGGGTAGGTTCTTTTTTGATATTTTGACCAAACACTTCCTTGTTCACGTTAAACCATTTAACTTTTAGTTGTAACATTAAATCTCATTTTCCTCAACATATTTAGGAGAATGAGATTTAAATAATAATAAACCTAACATATACGTCAGGTTTATTATTATAACTTCACCAAAAGCACGGGCACTGTACCGCACACCTCTGCGGCAAGGCACTTTAGGTGATTGCAGGCCCGACCTCACGGTCTCAGAGGATATACAACGCTGGATGGATTTTACGCTTTACTGGTGAGGCAGGTGTTGTTTCAGCGTAAATATGTATCTGTTGTTACAGCTATTATTGGTTTTTTAAAGCGGCTTCCAATGAAGATCACTGTTTTTTGATTATTGTCCCACGCTTGAGGTGAGGTTGATGCAATGTTTTTTTGCTAAACAAACGTGCACGTACTGTAGAAGTTTTGACTTAATACTCAACCTACTGCCTGATTCTCAATCTTCGTAGGTAATAAACCCCATACTACCTTTCGGGTTCTAAGAAAGCAGTTTTGATCGTTTACATAAGTATATTATAAACAAATAGCCTTCAACAGTACATCATGACAGACACAACAAAATATCTATTGCTATGAGGCGCGGGGACCGCTGAAGGGCATACATTTATGAACAAGTATTATTTTGAAAACACATAACTAACTTACACAGCTAGCAAATCTTTTTTATTTATTCAATTAATTTCTTCTCCAAAACCGTAATATTCGCATTACTGCGCTCGAATTTGAATGGGGTTTCGGTGAAATCATAGGCATACGAGACTTGTCTCAGGGTGATGAGCACAATGCAGTTCGTCACTTATGACGCAAAGCATCTGTTATAGGTAGAGGTCACATGCTGCTTAATACCAGGAGTGCCTCGTACTAATTCCGTTTCCTAATCACATTAAAAATGTCCACGGTACTAAGCATAAACCTATACCAAAGTCTTAGTAAAAGCTTACCGAAAAATAAAAACCTTAAAAACACAAGGTGCACAGCGAAAAGTTTAAAGTTACATAAGGTTACTTAAAATGAGCTTTCTTATAAAATTTCTTATAAATTCTAGCGAAGCGGTTTTACTCCCGGCATGTACCGCTATTTACGACTAGGTGGTTTAGGTGTTCGTCGGTACATATCTCTAAGTAGGCGATGAAAAATTCAGAGTCGTAAGTGGCTACTGAAGTTTTCAAACCGGAATTTAAAAGGAGACAATAAAGGAGACTGTATTTTCTTTCTGGAAAGCTTAGACGATTACAATTTTGCGTTGGTTTGGTTTTTGTAGAACAATCTACAAGGTAATTTTTTTAATAAAATAATATGTCCCTGAGTCACCATTCTAGATCCACTTTCGACTGCATCACTGTGTCATATTAAATTTTATTATTGTACCAACACTAGCCTATCAAGTATGAACAATTAAACTTGAAAGAATAGATGGATACATTTTTAGATAATAAGAATCATATAAAAACTAACAAAGTATACATAAACAAAAACTAGATTGCGAATGAGATTAGTTTCTCATCCATACCACTATAGTAGCAGCTACTCTCTATAAATTAAGTCAAACTAGCTGCGCACCGCGTCACTCACGTAGTGATAGATGATGATGATGATTTACACATAGCCTATGCTACTCAGATATAATGTAGCTTTATCCATGCGAAAGATTTTTTAATCGGTTAAATAGTTTTGGAGATTATCATTACAAACTAACATTTAAATCTTTCATCTTTATTATTAGGATTTATAGATATAGATAACATTTTCATACGCATTTTCTCGATACATCAATAGAACATTAGAAATTAACGCCTTTTGAACTAAACTGGGCCATTTTACCGGGCCAGCTTTTTAACAAAAATAAAATTCCAAACTCCATGTTCCGTATTTGAACATAGTTTTTTTTGTCTTTCAAACAATACCGTCCCATTAAATTTTCCGGTCATTCATTCGTCATATGCATATTATCAATGAAGGGGAATAAAATCCAATTGGCCTTTAGTGAATATATATTGGACTTCAGAACAAATCTAAGCCGTACATACATACTGCGTGCTTGGCGCCATCACAAGTTGGCATTTATCGACCCTCTCCTACCACTAGATTCCTACAATGCACTCTCTATTTATTGCAACCAGCCACTACGTAAAAGTAAATAAGTAAAATTTTCAGACAGGCTTTAAATTAAGTTCAGCAACCTTGAACTTGTCTTTAAATTTGAATTGATAAAACGCCTCGTACTCTGATGAATAATGCGTGCAAGAGACACATAACTCGCTTACGAAAATATCAAATAAAGATATATTCATGATAAAACAAACCTATATCATGAATAACCGAATTCTTTTCATTTTAATTGATATGAATTCACTCGAAAGTGTGAAAGTACCATTTATAAGTGTTGTTTTGAAAAGTGTGTCTTCAAAGTTCGAATAATATTTCCAAAATCAAAGCATACGTACTTATAACACGTATTCGAGATTATTTTTTATGATGTTACAACACGACTAGCCTGACTAACTATATCCATGAAATACAGTGTTTTGTCATTAAGTGAACGAGCTTATGAAGAAAATAAGGAAAATAAGCTTATTCCTGGTAAATATATTTATCCTAATTAGAATCTTAATAATATATGCAGCAAGTTACGAAATGTCTTAACATAATTTATTCAGGTCTATCTAACAATATAGTACCCACAGAATTCGCCCTATTTACATAGGTCTATGATCTATATCTATGATATTACCAACATAACTGATAATCCTTAGGAACGGTATATTATTAAAGCTACCTTCATGTAGGCGCACAATGATCCAGAATTACCTTAATTTCCCAGTGGTATTGTATCACGTGTTTGGATAACGCCCATTATCTGTCGTTTGACAGCAAACAATAATAACAGAATCGGTAACATTATCTGTGTGTGGGAGGGATTAATTATTTAGAAGAAGGCATCAAACATTTATAGATAAATATATTTTATTATAGATAGAGGAACGAAAATGACTCAAATACAGTTGGATCGTTCCAATAAGAGAACTGCCAGAAAACTAAAGGTCTCCTAGTTATGGTTTAGGAAATATATTTATAGTATATGTATGCTAAATATAGTAAATAATTTTATCTAAGTACAAAGTTACTAATAAATGGTCATGGTGAAAACTCTAAAGTAAAACGCATCAAGTAAAATTAAACATCTTTGTTGAGTCAGACTCACGTAGTGATAATTTCGTACCACTATAATTGTAATATTTTAAAGTAATTTCTTAATAAAAATATTGGTGTTTCATACTATTATTTTTCCATCTGTCTATTTTCTTTTGAATTTATATTCTCCTTTAAGAAATGAATGTATATGTATTTAGACAGAATGCACATCTTTTTGCCATTTAGGTTGATAATTCCGACCCGTCTACTCTCAAATTATATAAGAATTTGGCCAAACGTTTGGGTGTGGCCAGGGGTGACTTTGGTCTAAGGATTTTTTGGCCAATTTTCCGCTCACTATAGAAGTTATATATTTTTTTACATTTACTTCTATTTCTTTCGCAAAAGAACATAACTCATTTTCTGCATATTATGATTACAGAAATATTTTTACTAAATATTTTTTAATATCGTTTTTTGATAATGGATTTCCGCAAAGTAACGCCTGAATCAATAAATTATCTATGCATTTTCATTTGTATCCATACAAGCAACTAATTAATTAAATTGAATAATATTTTGTGTTCTATATTCACTATAAAATATATTAAATAACTTTACGAAATTATGACAAGCCCGCCTTGTACTTGGCTATTTAAATAATTGACTAGCTGTATCTTCTGGGATCACTTGCGTTATTCCGTTAAAGCCTAGGTGTAGCATTATTTTAGATAGTCTGTACTCCACTTACTATGGGCCTTATAGAAAAGCTCAAAGTCGCACAATGAGCTATGGAGAGGGCTATGCTCGGGGTTTCTCTACGTGATCGAATCAAAAATGAGGAGATCCGTAGAAGAACGAAAGTAACTGACATAGCCCAGAAGATTAGCCAGTTGAAGTGGCAGTGGGCAGGGCACATAGCACGCAGAACAGATGGCCGATGGGGCCGAAAGGTTCTGGAGTGGAGACAACGGACCGGCAAGCGCAGCGTAGGTCGTCCACCGACACGGTGGACAGACGACCTGATGAAGGTCGCAGGACGACGTTGGATGCAGGCCACTTCCAACCGGTCCTTTTGGAAAATCATGGGGGAGGCGTACGTTCAGCAGTGGACGTCCTACGGCTGAGATGATGATGATGATGATGATTCCACTTGTAGGTATCTGGTTATCATAAATAAACATATTTTTCAAATCAGACTGTTTGTTGCAGTGATTAACCTGTTTAAACAAACAACAAAAAACTTAACCGCCTTTTAACATAATATATTAGTTATATGGTCTATTAGTCATATACATGGTGTTTACTTATGGAATTAGATATTATTATGAACATTTAATAACATAAAATTGGATTACTTTTTTTCAAATAATCACAGGCATAGATTATCTATACAAATTTTCCATTTTGATGGTAGTGTGTATATTTCTTTGTTGATTGAAACTGCGGGATGGGAGGCTCTGCTTTGAAAGAGAATCGGTGGATTGCAGTGTAAGTAAACTGCCGTTCACTACTGTTCTATATAAAGCCTCAATGATAAGATTAAATCAGTTACGTTCTTTATATGTAATACTAAAAGACGTTTACCTCTGCTCTGGCTGTAAGAACCTTATATTGTAAGTAAACTTCCAGTCGTTGCAGCCCTACCTTACATTTGGCAGCAAACAACGGGCTGTCTCTTCACATTCACCCCGCAATATCTCTTCCACCCTTCATGCCGACGTAATCACAGTGTCCCCGTGTAACAGTGACTAAAAATCGCAAAAGGATCATATAGCATCTATATGATCAGTCAGATATAAGTGCAGTCCCTTCACATCCTTTCACGCAGTAATGCTTGTGCACGTTTGCATTGCGTTAGTATATCTGCCACTGCAGTAGTACCAATACTAACCAAGACGGCCTCGGCACAAGACGTCTACCGCCTAGTAAGTTGGGTTTCACTGCCAACCACTTAAAGGCCCAGAGGCAAGTTGTGAGCTGGTACAGTGATCCATTCTACGATGCAGCTGGCAACGCTACATCCATTAATTATAAGTTTTTTTTTTCAGAATCGAGAAATGTGTAAGATTAACGTACTGTTTTTTGAAATATAGTGACAAAATCTTGTCGCTGAATGTCTTGATATAAGCAAATATCTTACTGAAACTCTCAAGGTAATATCTTCTTTATATCGTTTATATTAAATTGATTATCGTTTGGAGAATGGATGCAATTAAGTCGTTTGTTACGGAATGTGCTATTTATATATTTGCATAATGTTTGCTGCTTTTTGTGAAGTTCTAGGAATGGCTCAGATTCGAGATGAAATACAGGGCCGATTATCAGAAACTGGTAACGAAAAAGCAATTTAAGCTATTTCTTGTCCAAATGTCATATTACAACCCTTTCTAATATTGTTAAAATCATGAAAGGTGGTAAAGGAAATAGTCAAATGTGGAATATTATATATTTAGCTGCCTCTATTAAGATAAAATATCAGGGAACACAGATTAACATGTAGTTTGGACGTCTCTAAAATTTAATCCCCGATTTTATCTATGAATGAAACTCTGTTTCTTAAGGTGCGTGCTAAATATGAAGAATACACGGCAAAATGTTAAAATTAATACCAGAAATCTAAATAACGGTTCGTCACTTTTCATATATTACACCTATTAGAATAAGGCTTCATGAATTTTCATATATGAGGAATTATTTGACGATTTAACAAAGGGGTTCAGTTGAGTATGATGACATGTTTCCAGACTTTCCGGGTAATTTCTTGACTACTTGATTACTACTATAGTTTTAAATTCCGCGTGGGAACAGAACAAAATAATTACAAGAAACTGTTGGCAAGAAATGTAACATTATAATTTATTATTGTTTGCCGAATTCCATTATCTAAATTTTAATATCAGATTCATACTAAAATATTTATTTAACCATAGAGCAGCAAATTTGTGGATAAGTTCGTCCGGGGAAGTACTTCTTTTTAACCGCCAAACAGTAATGTTCGCAATACTGTGTTTTTGATTGAAGGGTATGGGTGCCGGTGAATGCATAGTACTACTGAACCGGCATAGAAACGAGGAATTATATTACAAGCAAATATGTAATCTTTCCTTTTTTAGTAGAAATTTATTTACGTATATACAGTCGCTGAATACACTCCTATTCCTTTCACCGGGCCATTCACCTCATAATAATGCGCATGGTTTTGTTTCTAGTAGGTTAGACTGTTGATGGAATATTATAAGCTTCATAATAAAGACAAAATTAACTTGTACATTTTGAATTTGAAAAAAAAATAAAACACTAATCTTTATTCGCCATGAAATTGTAGAAGTTTTCGTTATTCTTGAGATTTTCATGATAAATCAAATATAAAATATATAAATATAGCCTATATTTGATTGTATATTTGATCATGAAAATGAAATGAAATGAAAAATATTTTTACGCCAAAAAGCATAGTAGCACAACAAAAAAACATCTCAACAAAATCATCATCATCCATTACCACGCTGGTGAAACCGCTTTGCTAACTAGTACAATTTGAAAAATTTAATATGGACTTGAATTCTATTCAGTTATTGGAGTGTATCTCAAAAACTAAGAGACCGAATTTGATGAAATTTAAATGGGACCTCACAGGAACCACCAGCTTTCGGGCAAAAGTAAAAAAAAAAAAAAAAGTTAAATTGGAAGTATTCAATTTAACTTTTTTTTAATTTCTTTTTTCGGAAGTCGGTAGATAACTACTAGTCTTGACTGACTGACTGATTTATCAAAGCCTGAACCTAAACCAATGATGCTGCAGACTTGGGACTTCAGAGTTGTGTCAATTGATGCCTTACATGAAGTAGACATTTACTAAAGAAGGATTTTTGGAAAAGTCACTCCTAAGTGAACGGAGCCAACAAAAGTTTGTATTTAATATTCATTATGTAATAGTGAATTATTATGTAATGTAATACGTAATATTTAAGGTACACTTACTTAGTCCATTTTACTCTTTTATAAATCTAGTAGCATAGCCTCAATACAATGTATTTAATTTTTTATAACGATTAAATAATGTTTAAATTGGTTTGAAAATGTATCTATATATTCCATCAAAGTTCGAACGGCCAGACACAATAGAAATTTCATTCTTATAATGACATCGACACAGAGGGGATATATATATTGTTTTAAAATGATATTTAAAATGTATAAAAATCGTAAGCTGGGGAACTTAATATGCTTGCTAGTGTCTAACTCATTCAATACTAAATCCGCTGCATACACTTTACCTTTACCCGCTCACACTCGTCCCCACCCTTTGCACGAACAATTTTCAGCATCGCTGAACCGCGTAATGTTATTTATCTACTCAAATGACAGGATTCGATATAAATAAGTAAATCATTTCACCTCATACCAATGTGAAGATGTTATGAGTTTAAAATTAAATCAGACTACCAACAGCTTTATTGACGTTAGAGCATTAAGTTCAGTGCTCACTAAAAGAGTTTTAAAGTTAATGAAATGTATAAAGTTAGAAATGATTTAACAATGGTGGACGCGACAATAATTCGCCCGTTTCTTTGGTTCTACTGTAATTCAAATCAGTTTTTATTTTAGAACTAGCTGGTGCCCGTGACTACGTCTGCGCAGGATTAGTATCTATCTTTATACCAAAATGTCATAAAATATGTACATGGTCAAAGGCAAATTGCAAATAGTATTATATAAGTATACTTAAATACTAAGTATACCAATCAGTAAACATTAATAATAAAATACAGGACTTACGCACATACAAATATAAAATTAATCACCATGGAAAAAAACTGTAGGTACTTACATTTCATCACCCTTGACAGTCGCCAAGCACGTCTTGTGTATCGAGCTGTCAAATTGACTTGGCTTTTGACTAAGCAGAAACTGACAGAACTTTCATCATTACTATATTGACGTAGGAGACCTTTTAAATTTGTCTATGCTGTGCCCAAGCATATTACGCTTATTCACCTGCTTGGTGATGTGATCCAGCGCGCCTCATCTACCGCCATAACAAGTTTGATTAAAATTGCCCCCGCCGTTTGAACGTGAAAGAGTAACAAACATCCACACACCTATACATACATACTCACAAACTTTCGCGTTTATAATATTAGTAGGATTACAACACACATATCAGTTTAAAGTTGCCTAAAAAATTGTTATATATATATATATATTATATATATATTTTTTTTTAATTTTTTTTTCTCCACAAAGCTAAGACAGCGCGCAGCGGAAAAAGTGGTTACAAAGTATAACCATCAAATCACTCCAACTGTCGCGGACAGGCGTAGCCGAATGACGTCTAAGGATTAGATAGATCATTTTCTCAAAATAGTTTTTCTTTGTATAAAAAAATGCCATCTGATTGTTCTATCACATAAAATCACACAAAACAAGTTACACAAACGAAGTATATCAACTTAACCACTATACTAAAGAAGTTATTATTTACAATAATGACGCACCGTTGAAAGTGACATGATTCATAACAATCTCTCAGATTTCCAGATACCGTTATAATGATTATCCCCATTCATGATTGAGTGATTTTTATTCGTGCGTGATAGTAACAAATTAATCATTGCTTGATAAAACAATCAAAGTAATATTTTTTTGCTAACAGTACAATACAAGTAAAATATATTTAACGGCTGGTAATAGTCTCCGTTATCAGCCGGGTCCATAATGTTTAGTCTTCTTACAGTGGGCGTCGTTGGGTAATGTCGGTGCAACGAAATAAAGTACTCAATCGAATTATAATGTCTAATGAATTTACAATATAGGTTCGTATATAGGAACGCGCGATGGTTCAAATTCTACCGCTCTGGCTGACCGCCACACAAGAAGTGTCGTGCGCTCCACTCAGCCGGTGACTTTGACTCCATCGAACGCCGACAGATGGCGCTGGCGTTCCGTATTACGCGTTGATTGCGACACGGCCATTCTGCTGGCACACGTCCTCGTGTGATGGTTAACCTACGACAACCGCTATGTAGTCTGAGCCTACGACCAAAAACATTTAAGAGAACGCCTATTTCACTCGGTCATTCCTGACTACACTTTATGTTTTACGGGCACAGTAAAAGACATTAAAATTTTAAAGTTTAAACTATTTTAATAACTTTTTGACCAAACCTAACAATAGGGGATACAACATTCTAGCAACAGTCAGAGAACCACATACCACAGTCGATCGTCAAACCTCAACTTTACTCAGTACAACTATGCACAGCTTACTGCAACTTACATCACATAAAACTCCCGAGTAAGACATCTAACGCCACGGCTCTCCAGCCGAACAGCACTCACACATAACCAGCGCGTGGTTCAGAATCTGTACGCATATCCATCAAGTGGATCGCCCGTGTGTCACCCGGTGACCACACGATACGGTCTCTGCAGACCACGACCTCCACCAGAGTTAAACGCCCACCGCGCACCCACGGACTACCTGAGTTGCCTCAAGAGATACCGATTTCTACTGGGCTACGACTACGAAATAACTACAGGTACGGTCGAACACAATACGGCCGTTAGAGTCCCCTACTCGAGTTTCCACCACAACTTAAGCTTGCTCTTCATCATCATCACTTACATCAACTTCGACTGGTATGTGACCTGCTGACATTTTTCTTAATCTATCGTGTGCGTATTTGTAAGTACGTTTTGAATTTAAAGCTTTCAATGTGTAACGGCCACCAATACTTCAACTACTTTAGACGGCCCTTTAGACTTCGGATCTAATTTAGTTTGATTACGCTCTTCGTTCGCTAACAACACAAAGTCACCAACCGAAAAATTATTAATTTTCGCCTTTATTTTGTCGAAGCGAGACTTATCATAAGCCGCACACGTTTTGATATTTTCAGCCGCGCTTTCGCGAATCTCTTCAATGTCATCGACATCTATATCTGCATCACTGCACATCATCGACAAAGGCCTTGCTACTTTACCTATCAAAAACTCTAGTGGAGAAGCTTTTGTCACTCGGTTCATAGTACAGTTTACCACTAATTGAATGTCGCCTAAAGAGTCTTGCCACGGTTTACTATCACAAGACTCGACTGCGGTTAACATTGATTTTTAAAACGGACATAACGCGCTCACTTGCCCGTTAGCACGAGACGAACCTGTCGCTATGAGATGCAAGTTTATGTTCCGGGTAGGGGAAATAGGGGAAGGGGTATCCCCAAAAAGAACTACGCTTTTAGTCACTGCGTGAATACTACTATTGGAGTCAATTTTCATCGTATTATAGAGAAGGACGTATTTTGTAAACGCGTCAATCAAAACGAAAACGTATTCTTTCTTATCTTTTTCCCGCTAAGCTTACCTGTCGCATCTATGTGAACCGTGTGCCACGGGGTTTTTTATCTTAGGTATAGGATGCAACTCGGCCTAAACCTTTCCGAAGTGAGATTTGGTCAGAGAATAAAGGAAGTGGGTAACGGTCAGGTACCTACAGTGTTAATGTTAAGCTCGCGGTAATCAATACACATACGGTCAGAACCATCCTGCTTCTTAACAAGTAAAGCTGGGTTTGCAAAAGGGGAGCAGCTGGGTCTGATGATATTCGCATCTAAAAGTTATTTTACGTGGTCGCGAATAACACTACTTTCATCCGCCGGCATTCTATATGGTCGCCGCTGTACCGTGTGATTGTTATCTATCAACCAAATTTTAAGCTCGCCTGTATGCACACGAGTCATAGGCAGACCTGTGATAAAAAAATCAGACAAACGATCTAACGTTTACAAAAGTCTCGACTTGTCACTACCTATGACGTCCGACGCAATAGCAGATTACGCGCGTTATCGTTATTCACGGAATTTACACAAACAATTTTAGATAAACACAGCTCCGTAGGCGTCATGTTCATAATAAACCCCGGATTTAAAATCTGTCGACCTATCATGACGTCACTCTGTAGGTAATTATCGGGCAAAACATGTAACAAAACTTCGAGATGGTGATCGCTAATTTCAACACAAGATGAAAATCTGTTTTGTGCTAAACACTCGCGCTTGACCAATACTAGTTCATAACAACTACACTAGTAAAACGCTTGCCACTAAATTGGCTGCAAAACTTTCTTTAACTAACGAGCATTCAGCACCAGAATCATAAGTAAAGCAAATCAGTGCACCTTTATGTTGTTACGTTCCCGACGCTGGTTGTACGACGTAGACATCAACACGTCGCCTGGTGTCGAGACGCGCCGGCGCCGCTGTCGCTCGGCCCGCCGCCGCCGCCGCCGGTACACCGGACGGCGATGTGGCCCGGTTTTCCACATTTGTAGCATACCAAGGGCCTTGGTGTAGGCTGCTGCATCATTGGGCTTGACGTTTTCGACATTGTAGCTCGTCATTTCATATCAATCATCTTGGTCCTACATTCTGCTCGCTTATGACCGGATTTTCCAACTCAAAACTCTTCTGTCGGTTGGATATTGTTTGTTAAGCTGTTCAAAAGATGTCGCTCCGTCCCCACACGACGAACAAAATCATATAGAATTAAAATACAATGCTCGGACGGTAAGCCTCTGGTACACTGTCATGGCGTATAACACAGTTTGTTGGAAAACGCGGGTCTCTCTAAAATTGCAAATTATATAAACAATTAAAGTAAGGCTATACCACGTAAACATATTGTTATAATTTATCTGTTTATCTTAGACTTCTAACAACTAATTTCAACGACAACATACAGAACATATTTTAGAATTATATAACAATTCTAACGAAGAAAACATAACTTAAGACGCTAAAGAAAGACAAACAAATCACGTGTATTTTATTAAGAAGTCAAGCTCACAGTTCGTAGCCTTTTCTAACAAAGATTTAATGTTCCATCCTGTCAGGTATAAGAAAAAGTGCACTTAGCTCTTAATATTACCTGCAGCAGGTTGTCGCTAAGTACCCAGAGCTTACTTACCGACGGAGAAACATGAGTCAAGTTGGGAAGGAAAACATTACTTAAACTGTAGTCGCCGTTTTAAATCTGAGCAAGTGCGACAGTGGTTTCTTTAGTTTTAGCAAATATGATGTTTATTGAGTCAGCAACGAAAGATCACCGAGTTATTCTCTTAGATATATATACATATATATTAAAATATTGTTATTACTGTTGATTATAATTTCTAAAAAAAATCCACTAATACTTTTACCCTGGGATTTTTATATTTTTGGCATAATATATGAATTGTCAAATTAGCGTTTAAATAATGTTTACTTGTTTTTTATTGTGAAGAACTTTTAATCAATGGTGTGACTAAAACCTTTCCTCGATGTGTTGGCCGTAGGCCGATAGGCAAGTATACCTATACAAAAAATACTATAGCCGGACACCAGGGGTTCCGAACAGATGTGGTTGGCAGGGCTCCCTAACAAGGCAAGAAAGGCATACAGTAAGCTCACTCACCTGGCGAAGTGGAGGGTTTATAAGAGCCACGCAGCTTCCTTGTTTGTCCCAGCGCTGGGCACACAGACAATACGTAGACAAAGAGTCCCACAATCACGCACCAACGTCTTGCACCACACAATTGTGCCTGATGCTGCTACAGTAATTTCTGGTCTTTCGCAGTCGATTACGAGAACCAACGTTACGAACTCGCGATAGGATCCTTTTGAAGATTTTTAGGTTTTTGGATTCAATGGCGGTTAGTACACGCCACGACGCAATTCACACGACTCAAGCATCGTTCCTTCAAACAGCGCGTATGCAAAGCTCGTAGGATCCGTTCAATCCAACCCTTTCCGTTCGCGCGCTCGATTTGAATCACGAGCAAAGCGCGCGAAGTTTGAGTGAGCTAATTTGCACACAATGCTTACAATGGTAAGAATTCCTCAGAACCACAACTATATACGGCCCAAACATAGCCCCCGGCTTGAAAGGATTCCATGCAAAAAATAAAGTTAAGTATAACCTAATGGAGTATAAAAGTACATAGGTAACTATAATCTCTCATAACTAAGAAATCCAATACGTATTATAAACTTCGTTTATATATTTTTTAACGAATAGAAATAAATAATAATATGGAATACATAAACTAATGACAGGAATAAACTTAGGGTATAGCTATTAATTTCAATCCAATAATTAAGCTTATTCATTGGCATGGCAATGGACACAAACGGACCACTGGACGCTTTAGCACACCGCCTTTAGTTTTTACCAAAACAACACGGGTTCGACGATATGATCCGGGATAAGTTTCCTGAATAATGCCTAACGGCCAATGTAATGGCAGAGCGTTATTTTGCATGATCGAAAACGACAGTACCTTACTGTATTGGGTTGGGGTCTGTCATCCATTTCTCACGCGCTTGCAGAGTATTCAAGTATTCAGTACTCCATCTATTCCAGTACGACTGAACTAACTTGTCGATAAGTAAAAACCGCGAACGTAATTTATCAATACTTTCTGTAATTGGCGCCGACGGAAGCGAACGCAAAGGAACAGTATGTAAAAAGTGTGCAGGAGTTAACGCTACCGGTTCCAAGGGATCTAAACTCAAAGCCTGTCCCAACGGTCTCGAGTTCAAAACAGCTTCTATCTGAATTAACACTGTTAGAAGCTCTTCATACGTAAGTATTTGAGCGCCAATCGAGCGGACAAGATGTGTTTTAAATGATTTAACTAATGATTCCCACCCCCTCCAAAATGAAGTGAATTGGGGGGTATCATTCCCCATCGAATGCGTTGGATAGATAACTCACTATCCCACCTTTGTTTATGTTGTTCCGAACTCAAAAAAACGCTGAGTTCATCAAGGTATGCTCGAGCACCAACAAAATTGGTCCCATTATCGGAAAACAGATTGTCCACAGGGCCGCGTCTACCCAAAAAGCGTTTCAATGCGTTGAGAAAAGCTTCAGTACTCAAATCTGGAACCAACTCTGTGTGTGCAGCTCTAGTGGCGAGGCATATAAAACACAAATATAAGCCTTCTGACTTATTATACCACGTTTACGATTCATAGTGATCTTTATTGGACCACAGAAGTCCAAACCTGTCTGTGAAAAGGGCTTCGTTACTTGCAACCTACACTCCGGCAAATCTGCCATCACCGGCGGTACGCAAGCTTTGGGCCGTGCCCGAAAACAAGCGTAACATAAATGAACCCGGGAACGAACAACATTTCGTCCCGCTAAAATCCAGAAACGTTGTCGCAAAATGGACAGCAGCAAATTCGGGCCAGCATGACAGTTTTCGCGGTGAGTGTGGTCAACGATTTTCATGTCAAGTTTTCCACTTGTGAGGACTAGAATGGATCTAGTGCAAGGTAATAGTGGAATCCGTGAAAGCAAAAATGTGATCTATATGACAACGTCTGTCAAAATTATCAAGCACTACTCTCACCAACTTCGACATCAATAAAGCTGCACACAGTTCCAAGCGAGCTAATGAAACCGTCTTGAGAGGTGCAACACGTGACCTTGCACATAGCAGTCTGACACTGACTCCATCTGGTGTCTGACAATGTATGTAGATTACTGAACCGTACGCCTTCTCACTAGCATCCGAACAAGCCACTAAAGTTATCACACCGTTCTCTACGACACCAACATGGCGCGGTACAAACAAGCGTGATAATAACGGCAGTTCCGTCTTAAAACACGCCCATTTATCAACAATATGCTGAGGAGGAGACTCGTCCCAATCTATTTTTAACTCCCACAAGTCCCGAATTAGCAGCTTTGCATACAATATGACTGGCGCTGCGAACCCTAATATATCCCATAGCCTAGCAACTACGGACAAGATGTTCCGTTTCGTGCAAACGTCAGGACATTGAGCTACCTCAAACGAGAATTCGTCAGATCTCGGATCCCATTTGACACCTAGTATTTTATGGCTATCATCATCGAAACTACGAATCTGCGGGTGTAGATGTGTTTCCGGTATCTGAGTGAGTAACTCGTTGGAGTTGCTAGACCACTTCATGAGGTCAAAGCCTCCAGCCTTGAATAATTCTATCAGCTGACTCGCTGTCTCTTTTGCTGTAGATACCGAGCTTACACTGAAAACCACATCATCCATGTATAAGCCCTTATGCACGGCTTGTACTGCGAGTGGGTAATTGACTTGCTCGTCATCACACAGCTGCCCGATCGTTCTCAATGCTAAGTATGGGCTGGAAGTCAAACCAAAACAGACTCTGTCAAATTGCAGCAATTGCAACTGATCATTGGGGTTGAAGCGATACAACAATCGCAAGTATTTGCAATGTTCCGGGCGTACCTTTATTTGTAAATACATTTGCTTGACATCCGCACAGAATGCTACTGCAAACAAACGAAAGTTCAACAATAGGGTAAATATATCAACCTGTAAATTGGGACCGGCGTGAAGCATTTCATTCAAAGAGTGCTCACGGTCAGTCCGGGCGCTGGCGTCTAATACGATTCTCAATTTAGTAGTAACTTTGCTATCCCGAATCACGCAATGATGCGGTATGACATACCCGTCATCTTCACTAGCACGTCTACTATTTGATATTGGAGTAAGGTATCCAACTTCTAAATATTCCTTCACAACATCATCGTAAGCATTTCGCAATGGCGACGACGCTTCTAGTTTACGTTCCAAAGCAAAGAAACGTTTCTGTGCAGTGTACAATGAACTACCTAAGTCAGTTGGGTTGGCCTTAAATGGTAGCGCTACGGTGTATCTACCAGTTACATCACGTGTCGTAGTGGACTTATAAATTTGCTCACACTCCTGTTCATTGCGACTAAGCCGCGCCGAGGCGGAGGACGGAACCTCTTCCAATCGCCAGAACTTGGACACCTCTTCTCGCAACTGCGAATCTACCACTGCACAATAACTCGCTGTACGAGTTGAGTTATGCGGTAATGTCAATGACGGTACTTTACCCATCACGATAAATCCAAGACTAGTCTGAATAGCATCTGGGCTACCAGGCGGTCCATACACTCTACCAGGTAATAACAACTGTGCAAACAATTGTGCCCCAATCAACAATTCTACCTCACCTGGCACCTGGAAGGTATCATCAGCAAGGGGAACGCTTGACAGGTATGCCAACGTTGACATGTTGACGCTGGCAGTCGGCAAGCTGTTTGTAATATTGTTCACTACCAACGCTTGAATGCAAAAAGCCTTTTTAGTGTCAAAGCGAGATGTAAATTCTAGCTCGGTTATACCTTGGACATGGTTAACCCCACCACCAAAACCTTGAACCGATAAGGGAGAATCTGGCTGTTGTGCCGTCAAAGACAAGCGCTTACAGCACCGAGCAGTAATGAAATGATTCATCGATCCATTATCTATGAGGGATCGAACCGTATGAGACACACCTCGAGGGTCTACAACACGCACCATAGCTGTGGCAAGTAGCACTGTAGATGAAGCTACACCCCGTAATGGTCCTTGTGTTTTATTTGCAGCATCATGCATCGAGCATAACGATACCCCTGCCTGAGGCGAAACCTCCACTTCATAATCACTAACTCCCAACAGCTCCGGGTTACCATCACAAGAATCTTCTGCAATGGATACTGGCAGTGATGTACTTGACTTTTCACTTGGAAAATGTAATAATGTATTGTGCGTTTTTACTTGACATACACTGCAACCTATTTTGGACTTACATGCGGGGGACCGATGATGAAAGCTCAAACAATTAACACACGCATTATGTTTCTTTACAATGTTATATCTTTCCTTAGGTGAGACTTTAAGAAACTCGGTACATTTTGAAAAACCACTATGTTTCGAAGAATTACACAAGGGACAAACTGTACCCTCGTTTGCAGTAATAAAGGAGCTAGTATTTCTTCCAGGAACAGGCACTGACTTGGAGATCATTGGCACTCGAGTATTATTCCATTTTAACGAACTCCTCTCACTCGCATTGGACCCCGAACCTGTCCTTTCTAAAATCTTAGCTTGTTCTTTGACAAACTTTACAAATTGGCTATACACCGGTATTTGTACACTACGCACTGAATTTTCAAATAATCGCGCGGTTTCGTTATCCACCTTTTTTAATGCAATATATAGATACAAAAAATCTAGTTTACTTGCAATGTCTAATTTTTCATAAGCTGCCACCGACACAGAAAATTTGTCAATAAATGCATTAAGTCCATCAACAGATGGCACCTGCATTTTCTTCAAATTGAAGATTTCATCCAGATAGGCCGTAGCCAATGAACAGACATCCTGATATTTATCTACAAGAGTACTGTAAATTAGCTCATAGTTATCACCCGTGGGTGAAATCCCAGCGATTGCTTCAAGCGCTTTTCCAGACAGCTGACCGCATAAGTAAAATACTTTTTCAGACTTAGTGAGATTATTATTATTATGAATGGTGCTATTAAAACACTCGATAAACATTGGCTATGCCTTCCTATCGTTGTCTAATTGTGGTAACTTTATAGCGGGTAATTTTATTTGCGGAGATTTAAAATTGTTCAAACTCGCTTTCGTCAACTGTTCGCTTTAAAGTACGTTTACCTTATTTTGCACATATACATATAAGGTTTCAAAGGCTTCCCATTTTTTTAAACATGGTTCATACATCGGATCCGCTTCCATTTGCAACATATTCCACTCTTCTAACTTGGCAATAAATTCTGACCGAAGTGTTGATATATTAAAAGTTGACACTAAAAATTGTTTCTCTACTGCCTCACTTTCCATACCTATAGCTAGGTCGTACAATCCTTGCATCTTCGCAAAATATGATTGCAAGGAAGCCTCACTAAATTTAATTTTCATCCTTAACTTTCTTTCCTCTGCCATTGTTACAAATACACAACAAGCAAACTGTCGTATCGGTTACACGTACTAAATATGTCAACAATGAACAGCTGACCATGTAAACAAACTTCACGAAATGTCAAACCGGTAGTAGAAAACGTCGTAATTCGAACTTTCTATTCTATGGTTATACAAGTATGACAACTAAAGCAAACGAACGAAAATATTTCACAGTTTGCTCGCCAGAGGGCGCACGAGTGGAGTGAACATTATGCATTAACCCGTTCTCCTGACGTCACAACCGGCGTTCGTCAACAATGGACGTACAGTCGGGGACGTTCGGTCAACCTCGTACTTGTAACGTTATAATGACGAACGTAATAGCGGACAGAACAATTAATAATAAATGTAGGTAGAAAAACAATTCAATAAATGTAGGTAAATTTACGAACTCTTACTTTAAATAAAGTTGTGAGTTATCGCAAATGCACTAAATACTTCCGTTATCAACTAATTATAGTTATGTTATGATTTGTATACCGGAATTACTTAGCAGTTAGGCACTGTTGTGACAACAAATCCCGTTATCTAATTCGACTTGTACCGGTACCTACCTAATACCTGCGTAGTGGCTTAGTAATTATTCTCGTTATTTGTTCAAATGCCTTTATTGGATTAAAACTAATAAACAAAGATAATACATTACATACAACAGGTATATCTAGGTAACTTAGTGATGTACCAGATACGTTATTTAACAAGGAAATTGGGTTTTTTTGAAGTGGACTGTATTAAGTATATGGTATTAATAAAATATATAATATATAATATATAATAGTTTTAACTACATCAAATTAATCTGGGCTTCGAAGAACCAAAGTATGTGTTGGCCGTAGGCCGATAGGCAAGTATACCTATACAAAAAATACTATAGCCGGACACCAGGGGTTCCGAACAGATGTGGTTGGCAGGGCTCCCAAACAAGGCAAGAAAGGCATACAGTAAGCTCACTCACCTGGCGAAGTGGAG
Source organism: Selenia dentaria (assembly GCA_917880725.1). Classification (NCBI taxonomy): domain Eukaryota; kingdom Metazoa; phylum Arthropoda; class Insecta; order Lepidoptera; family Geometridae; genus Selenia; species Selenia dentaria. Next base: position 19,491,685 of record OU862898.1, on the reverse strand, counting down.
GGTTTATAAGAGCCACGCAGCTTCCTTGTTTGTCCCAGCGCTGGGCACACAGACAATCCGTAGACAAAGAGTCCCACATTCACGCACCAACGTCTTGCACCACACAATTGTGCCTGATGCTGCTACAGTAACTTCTGGTCTTTCCAGAGAACCAACGATACGAACTCGCGATAGGATCCTTTTGAAGATTTTTAGGTTTTTGGATTCAATGGCGGTTAGTACACGCCACGACGCAATTCACACGACTCAAGCATCGTTCCTTCAAACAACGCGTATGCGCAGCTCGTAGGATCCGTTCAATCCAACCCTTTCCGTTCGCGCGCTCGATTTGAATCACGAGCAAAGCGCGCGAAGTTTGAGTGAGCTAATTTGCACACAATGCTTACAATGGTAAGAATTCCTCACAACCACAACTATATACGGCCCAAACACTTGATGAGCATACATGAAATGTGGCCTTTGTGGTGTCTTTAGGCCATGAGATATTATATTACTTTTATATACCTACAAAAGTGTAAATGTCATAATTTAATTTTAAAAATGTATAGATTAAGCCTACCTTAAGTACTAGTATTGCAGTGCCCAGCCGGGTTTTTTGTAGTGATTGATTCTCAAGACTTTCAAAGGGATATAGGCTAAGTTGTTTGTAAGAATCAATACTCTGGAAAGCAATAAAATCTGAAATGTGAAATCTGAAACCCCAAAAATGGCTATCGTTGATATTATGAAAATTTTCTTAGATTTGCATTTTGTCTAATACGTTTGTCTGTGTGCAATACTTCGTTTGACATATATTAGTGGTGGGTTAGTAACCGTTGTTCACGCGAAAGCGTGACGTCACCTCAAGGCGTGCACCCGCGCCCGCGCGTTCCGCCGCCGCTGTCCTGCAGCTGTCAAACGACAAGCAGGCGGCTGAGGAGCAGCGCAACCAGTCACCCTTTTAGAGTCGAAGCTGGCGGACGTGTACCGCTGCGCTTCCGCGTAGCGACCGCATGGCAACTGCCATTATCAGCTACGAGTCACCGCGATTGACTTCGCCGCGAGTGACTGCCTAAATCAGCCCGTGTTTGAACACAAACATTGTAACTATCACTGAGCCAGACGCATTCAGCTCGCGCGCACGCTAAATCACGCAAAATCCGCTCTGCGCCGCCGCGTTTTCGCTACGACCCGGATCCGCCCCCAACCTTTACCGACGTAGAAATACGCGTACGCGAGTGCGGGAACCAGTGCATCCATAAGACAATACAAACATTTAACTAAGAGTGAACAGTTCGCCACCCCCTTCAGCACGTCGTCCAAAGCAGGACGCCTCCACCGAGGACTCACGGTCACCTGCTCCCACCAGTTCCAGAGCCTCCCGACTACCCGACGGAACCCAGGTACCAATAACTCTTCCCTACCTATTGTATGGTTGCAGGAAACTGCTCAACCATATTTACTTCGAACCGAGATAATTGAATCAGCCCCCCTTGTCAAAAAATAATAATTCCTTTAATACAGTCCATTGCCCAATATAAATCCCTATCAGCCCTATTTAATTTCGATTACGTCATTCAAATCACCTACTTAACTTAAATTCATTTGTTTGCTTATCAAACAAAAAACCGACTAGCGATTAGAAGCTTCTAGAAAGGTGACGACATCGTATGACATTAGCGCGCCACAGAATACATGAGAGTTGTTAGTTTGACATTCCTGACTCATTAACGGCGATTGGAAGCCGTGGCGATTATTTACGCTGTGTTTTTACTTACGATCAATCGAAGTGTAAAAATAACATGACATGTATCGGAATCCAGGATCTGTTTCCTCCTGTTGCTCCTCCGTATCTGTAATGTATATTAGAGATCTGATAAAGAAAAAAAATACAAAAACTGGCAAATGATAATATAATTACACTAATAAAAAAGGCATGCGTTTGTGATTGTGTTTGTTATGTTCAATACTTCTTCACACTCAAACGGCTGGACCAACTTTGATAAAATTTGGTATGGAGGTAGATGAATTACTGATTTGAAACATAGGATACTTTTCATTATCATCACCACTGTAACCTCGGGGCGCAGCTAGTAAGATGTAAGTCCTCGACATTTCCAGACGTTTACGACATTTTTAGTGCAAAATTTAGTGCGTTTATCAGGCATTAGTGCTAATGCCTGATATTAAACATATAATAGCATATTAAGCGAGCAAACAGTAAAAATAAATTAGTTAAAAATAATCAACTGCCTGCAAAACAGAAATCAGGTAAACAAGCTTTATTTTCCTCGCAAATGTTATCAATCCGTTACGTTGAAGTGTTTTAAAAGACTGTACATCGTGTCTCATCAACAAAACATTTCTGAATGTAATCTATACGTATAATAAAAATGTAACGGATCGCTGTCTGTACATGGAAGATATATGAGAAAATTTTATTGGGACTTTTATAAACGAAAATTAAAAAAAATATTGTTCGAATTGTTGTCTGTTTGTCTGTTTATTTGTGTGTCTGTTTGTCTGTGCGTTTGTGCACGCAAATCTCAGAAACAGCCTATCCGATTTAGATCGGGTTTCACCATTATATAAGTTACATTTAACATTTAGTGTTTGTCAATCGGTTCATAAATAAATATTTATTGAAATTTAAAGAATAACTTTCTTTCTCGCCATTACACCAAGACCAAGCGAGCAAAGCCGCTGGCGGGTGTGTAATAAACATAGGATAAGCCAAGAGTATAGAACTTTTTGTATATTTAAGGCAACAAATACGTATAAGCTAAAAAAGTGGACTCAAAATTGACGAATAAACATCAAAGTCGATCTTTTGCAACAATAAGAGTAAAATAGTATTTACCTACCTTGCAACACATTTAAAGTAAACAAAAAGGTACGAAACATGAGTCTGCAGTTTGCATATACAAGTGCTTGAAGCGCTCGAAGAGTCTGAGTTGTCGTTTTCGACAGAGCAATAACGCAAGCTACCTTCGCTGCGGTCAAGAATTGGATTGGTCACCGCTAGAGGCCATTTCAACTTAGCGCTCCGCGATTTCGAAGGCACATTAATAAGTCGATCCCAGTTGTTTATTCTAGGGACAACACTCGCCAGGCTGTATTGAAATCGTTTGGGCGTTAGCTCGTTAAAGCTTTAATAGTTTTGCGAAGTGCTGTACCGCACTTATCTACCCAATAAGTTTTTTAAGACTAGTTTTACTTACCATTTCATAACATAATAATGATTGTATAAGGACCCATTTGTAACGGGGAAAACACGTGTATTCTATAAAACGAAATCGTTATGTTGGAAATGCAACTAGAGGTTACCCATCTAAGTACTGCTAGCAGGAAAGCTTGCTTTAACATAGTTGATCAGTTAGAACATATTTAAAAGGAACTACTGCGAACGCTTCGATTTTATTAAGAACTTTTTTGATAAATATTTATCAAAACTCACCAAATAATCATACTATTTTGTTGAATGGAGGATATGGGCTCTCTATAGCATTATTTTTACTGTTATCGTCACGGTAAAAAGTGTCATGATTTATTTTGATCCAGGATATAATAATATATGAAAATAATAAGCAAATGCGCTTTTAAAAAAAATAGGCTGTTTTTCCTTGAAGAAATAACAGACATCGAAGATTTTCAGGTAAATAATATAATCGAGTGACCATTATATCGTAACCAAACAAAAAAAAAATTAATTAAATTACCGCAAAAAAATACTTCTATGAAAATATCTAGACCTTTTCTACAGACGCCTCATGATAACACTAGTAGCATAAAATATTACTTATATTTAACGCCAGAAAAACATTTCCTAGAACAAAATTATCACAAGAAAAATGTTACGATGTCAAATGTAACTTGACCCCTTGATACCGAAGTAAGATGGAAATTATTGTTCGGATTTTTTTCTGATATTGATAACGTTTGGAGATCTTTTTACACTGGACGCATGTTTCGTGTTATGTCTGTTCAGTGACCTGACGAATAATATTATGATAAATAAACAGGATGTGACGTATAGGCACCAGTATTATGTCCTTATTGTTGCTTTCCTATGAAGGTAGTATAGTTTACTCCGTAAGCGGATTTGCTCGGTTTACCAACTCAGGGGTGAAATTTCCCAAATTCTTACCTCAGTGGATGCTTAAAACATAAAACGCATCAACTGCCGAAACATCAGTTTGTACCTGCAGTGGCTTAGGTCCGGTTTGATGAATCCATCAACTAGTCAGGACAATATATACTAGTAGTTCTGCGAACAGTAGACGACGCGAGCGCAATACATATTATTATAGTCTTTCAGCGGCAATTTTTCAAAGTACTTCACAACAGGTAAGGTTGTACAACAAAATGTTTGTACCACCTTTTATGAAAATTGGCCGGTTAATGGCACTGCAGCAGACTTCCTCCATTTAAGGCAAAGAACCCATTCAAAATCGCCGATGACAAAAAAAAGTACATTAAGTAGTAGAACATGCATACCAAGTCTTCTCAACATTGGTACTGCGAACTGTACAGGTAGACATACATACAACCTAATAATATGGACAGATGAAAGTCAATTTGGCCAGTTAAAGCAGAGACGCTTCGCTCGCTTTGTATATTTCTCACTTGATGGTGAGTGATGATGCGGTCGAAGGTGGTGACACTAGACCTAGAATAGCGAGTGGCTTTCAAGAACAGGTACCAGAACACACACGTTACAGATTTTCTATCTTGAGGGAGGTTGCTAGCCAGGCGTGGCCCAGAAATTGCCACGCTATAAGACTATCTGCACCCGGCGGTTTCATCCGCGTGTTGATCGATGACGATGAAATAAAATTTGCCTAAGTTATTCCTTACAACATCAGCTATCTGCCAGTGAATGTCCCGTTAAAACCGATCCAGTAATATGAGGGATCCGGAACGAGCAGACATACATACAGTTTTTTTTTATGAAAGTATGAGAATATATATTCTCATATGCATTTAGTAAAAAGCTGTTAATTTATAGAATTAAAATTGTATGTATCTGTATATATAGATATATGTGTTATATTTCACGCAAACAACGCCTACATCAGTATTTCACTACCCTATCTATTTCTTTAATAATATTATGTTGATTCACGGGACCCTTATCAAAACTTGACGTTGTCCAACGCAAAGGTCGTTTGTTTTCGTAAGAAAACTACATTTCCGCAAATATGTTCTTAGGCAACGCAATAACTGACATTTATTTATTTATTATTATAATTTGCTTACACACTAACAGCTACGCCAAGGCGTGTGACAAGCCAGTATATTACCTAATAAACTAAATAACTAATATAAAAATATAACCTAATTAATTAACAAAATAATATTATTCTAGAAATTTAGTACATATATCAACAAACATGAAAAATAATTGTATATGAAAAAAGTCCAAATCTATCTGCTGAGCAACCAGATCATTGATGAGTGAAACGGCTTGTGCCGAGGGAGCGTAGCGTGTGGTGTTCGTGCGCGGAGGCGGAGCCGCGAGCGCAAGCAGGCGCGCACGTACACACGCCCGGCGCACGCGGCTCGGTACTATTAACGAGAGACGCGACAGAGTGGTGGGGTTATCAATTTTATTTTGGAGCAACAGGTAATAATGTATCATTATCGCGCGTTTGCGCCTGAGCTCTAAGGTGTTGATACCAACCATACTTGCTATGAACAAGGACGGATATAGGTACGGATAGTAACCGTATAACTTGTTGTAAAGAAAGCGAGCAAATCTCTTTTGTACCTTCTCTACCATAAGCTTGTATTTTTCTTCGTGCGGGTCCCAAACGACTGAATTGTACTCCAGCTTGCTACGTACAAACGCATAGTAGAGGGTAACGATAGTACTTCTATCTCAGAAACGCCTAGATTGTCTCATGACGAAACCCAGAGACTTGTGAGCTCGTCCACACACCTCCACAATGTGGTCGTTGAAGGTCAACTTTGTATCTAAGGTTAAACCGAGGTCACAAATCTTTTCCACACGATCGAGTGCGACACTACATTGTAGGTTATGACGTTTGTTGTAGGGGTACAAAATAGGTGAGCTGGCACGAGTAAAAGTTATAGTTTTGCACTTATTAATATTAAACTCTAAACGGTTTCGCTCACTCCACGCTACAACATTATCAATATCCTTCTGGAGTGCCTCACAGTCTGCATCAGTTTCTATACCCAAGAATAGTTTCAGATCGTCCGCAAACATGAGACATCTAGCTGTCTTGATGATACTTGGCAAGTCGTTAATCATTATCAAAAATTGAGTTGGACCGAGCGTACTTCCCTGACTTACACCAGAGCAGGTCAAATACGGTTCTGAGCGGTATTTCGAGAGTTGTACATATTGAAGCCGATTTGAAAAATAACTTGAGAAAAAATTTACCAAATTTGGAGTGAATCCTACGGCTGAAAATTTCTTTAGGGGCACATCATTGTGAACTCGATCAAATGCTTTTTTAAAATCAAAATATGCCGCATCAACCTGTTTTTTAGAGTCCATTTCTGCAGCGACGTAGTCTACAAAGTCAATAAGATTGGTTGTGGTGGATCGACCAGCTCTGAAACCATGTTGAACATCGCTCAGTTGCGCGCCGACCTGTCTGGTGATGTCACGGTTAAGGATCGATTCGAACACTTTGCCCAGTACCGACAATACAGCTATAGGCCTATAGTTTTCAATTTTAGATCTAGAACCATTCTTGGGTATAGGTATGACCCTGGAAATCTTCCACCGAGATGGGAACGTTGCTGTACTTAATGCCAGATTAAAAATAAACAACAGTGGTAGTTTAAGTGTTTCATAACAATCTTTTATAATATAAGAAGGTATGCCATCTGGCCCGATCGAAGAATGGGCATTTAGTCGCCTTACTGCTAAAAACAAATCTCGTGCGGCAATTATGTCTACTGCGATGCGAGATTAGCATAGCGAATTGTCTGCTTCGTACTCGGCTACATCAGCGGGTAGAGTCGAGGTATCGGTGAGGAACACCGACTTGAAGTATGAAGCAAATGCGTTAGCGGCGTCGATGCCCGTAAGCCTCTCACCAGCGTATTCAAATTCACGGATAGACTGCCGATCGGATTGCTGATCCTTAATAAAATTCCAAAATTGTTTTGGATTATGTTTTATATCGGCTTCCGTATGAGCTAAGTACTGGTTGTAGGAAACATCGACTAGAGTTTTAATTTTACTTCTATAAAATTTGAACATCTCCCAATTGAATTGTTTGTCCTGCTCTCTAAATCGTTTCAAATGAAAATGTTTATTCCTTATAGTATTTATAATCTCCGCCGTATACCACGTGGGATACTTATAACGCGAGCTGGAATCTAATGGCCGTTTACGGGGAACAAATCTATCAAAACAAGTCTCTAGTAGGTTATATAAAGTGTTTACCGCCGTGTCAACGTCATTTGTTATATATATCTCGTCCCATTCAATAGCGGCTATGGCAGCGTATAGCGAGTGGAAGTCTGCCTTATGAAAGTTCCACCCGGTCGGTATGTGATCGCGCACCGCACGCGGAGGGGGCGGGGATGGGGGGGCGCGCACGGCTCCGTCCCGCGGTCGAGGCGTGCGCGCGCTTCGGACGCTCACCAGCAGCGGCGGGTGATAACCATCCACCTTCACCACCGGCGCAGTATCACCACTCACTTCGATCCACTCACCTCCATGATTGCTCAGCACCAGATCTAAAATTCCATCACATTTATTGGTAATGGTGTTGTGTTGTATTAATTTACAAGCAGAAACCATACTGTCATAGTGCATCCGAATATCCCGACTACACGAATTCAAATTAAAATCGCCTAAAATTATAGTATCTAATTTTGGAAACTTGGCTAACACATTCTCTAGCACACTAAAAGTATTTAAATATTTTTCTTCACTCGAATACGGAGCCACATACACAACACAACACAATACTTTTTTATATTGTAAGGTGATTAACCCGATCACTACTTCAAAATCGTCAGAATAGGCTTCCACGTCGACTACTCGTTGCAAGTTAAGAGATTCCTTTGTTGCCAGCAAAACTCCTCCCCAGCCGTGGTCGCGAGCGCGGTCGTGTCGCAGTATCGTGTACCCTTCTGGGAAAAGCTCCCCGTCGTATACGCCAGATACAAGGAATGTCTCCGTGAATGCGTAAATATCGGCCGAAGACGCCAAGATTCCCGTCTTAGCTTCATCGAGCTTAGTACGGAGGCCTCTAACGTTCTGATAATATAGCGTATAGTTTGTGAGTTGCGAAATCCACTACGCCACGGTTTTTAATATGGATATCTTCAGGCCAGTGCTCAGGCGACAGGTACTTCTCAACGTCTTTGGTCGGTACTGTCAACTTGAATGCGGCGTAGTCACCGCGGGATTTCAAAGCCTCAGTACAGCAGTTATTACCAGGACAGATGTAATTCAGATGGGCCGTTACTTGATCAGCTGTAGTACCAATGTGTACGTAATATAAGTGCAGATAAGATTTACGCTCAGCAGCTAGAATTGAACAATTTGTCGACCCCGGAGCGGCTGTGCCTCGAGTAACGTTGCACAACGTTGACATAGCAGCTCTACAGCACTTATGGTTCATTTCAAGAGGAAAAACTTCTTACCATTTGTTACCCTGCTAAAGTTTCGTGTAATGTTATTATTACTATAATATGTTAGACGTTTAATACCAAAGTGTGATTATTCAGTAAAGATTAAGAGCCTTACTTATAAGCGCTGCTTAACTTTAAATGAAGTTCTTTAGTAATGTGCAAAGGAAAATTGTTCTGCGCCGTACTAACAGCCGTATTTATAACCAATTAATTACTAGTTGCTAAGTAATTTCTCAATGAAGTAAGCAGTTAACGATAGTATACTTCAACATTAAAATTTACTTTATAGTCGAGCAATGAACGTTACTTACTAAAGTATATGCTATAAGGTTATGTCATACCTTATCAAAATTAGATGTATCTTTTTACACTTGTATTAGGTTGTTGTCATGAGATTTTAATTTTTACAGCATAATAGATCCTTCACAGTTCAGACTTGTGTGCTAATGTCATTTATATACAAACTTCACTTATGCAATAAGAACGAAAAAATTACGTATTCTCATTGCTAAGCAAAGGAAATGGCGACTATTACTTGGCTGAGAATTCTAGCCTTTGATAGGTCTCACTGCAGGCAAATTCTAGTCAATTGAATTAAAATCATGCTTAAGTAATTACTTTCTTACTATCGCTTGTTTATAAATATGGCTGTAACTAGCGTTATTTTGCAAAATATATAAGAAAGGCTAACACTTTACAGCTTTTGTCTAGTTTTTAATATAAAAGTATCATGCTTTTAAATTATTATCAATATTTCAAATGTGTAGTTATATTAATTTATGAACCTCTGTGACATACACTCCCATAATGTATTTTATTCTGATTCTCAGAATTACTATGGATACAAATTAACATACTAGGTAGTTACAATCTATCCTTATGTATCTCAGTTGCAATCAAAAGTTAGTTGAAATTTATAAAAACATACTAACATTGGTGCTTACTGGAGTTGTCGAAACTGACACAAAGCCGTCATTTCCATTTCCAAGATTTCAATCAAAATTTGATTTGAATTTGAATATGTAATTGCCCCCCGGTCCTCTCTAGATGTTGACACTTTTTTTTTTGTATTCATGTAACGTATATAGAGCTGGCATATCTGTTTTATTTAATAGTTACTTCTTGTAGGAGTTAGGATGTCCCGAACAATCTTTCGTAACACCTGGTTGGAAAAAAGAGATCCATCACCATTTATTTAAAAATTATTTAATAGAAATAGCTAAAAAAACAAAAGCTTAAGCCCACCTGTTGTACATATTTGTTTTAGAAAAATATTTTAATTATTTCGAGGGTCAACGTGTATTTGTAATGTATTATTCACATTACCGTGTTCTTGTTTGAAGGGTATAGTTACCGGTTAAACTACAGGCATATGAGACTTAACAACTTAAGAGCTCAGGAAGATAGGCGCAGTGCACTTCGTCGTCATCTTCGTCGTGACTGAAAGCATCTGTTATAGGCAAAAGTTACCGCTTCACACCAGACTGACCTCGTTTTTGTTCCGTTAAACAATCACATTAAAAAAAAACCTTCTTTACAAATATACTTTCTATAGTATTACTTTTCAGAGCACTAACGCCTGCTTTAGCGATCTCAAACATTGAAATTTATAGAGAGAAAAATTCACATCCTCAGACGGGATTCGAACCTGCGTTTTCTGACTCTCCGTGTCAGACGCCATTGGCCAACTAAGCCACCGAGAATCTGGTCCGAGCATCGAATTTTTAACTCTCTATTTGACTAACCGTCTTGCGGGGACGGAGCGACATCTATTCGACAGTTAACAGTACCATCCAACCGAAAGAAGCATTATTTAGAAATACTTAAACTTTCGCATTTTCATCGCAACCCTTGTGATTATTATAGTATTACTTTTCAAAGCACTAACGCCTGCTTTAGCGATCTCAAACATTGAAATTTATAGAGAGAAAAATTCACATCCTCGGACGGGATTCGAACCCGCGTCTTCTGACTCTCCGTGTCAGACGCCATTGACCAACTAGGCCACCGAGAATCTGTTCCCAGCATCGAATTTTTAAAAAAATATCGAAATATACTTTCACAGCATGTCAAGCCAAAATATTGCTTACCAATGGAAATGTTTACAAAACGGACCCGAGCATGTTCAGGCTTTCGGGTGCAATCGTCCGAGAAGTTATGAGTTCTGACTTCCTATTTCTCTGCACATTGGACCAGAAATAATAACACCGTATTTGTGGAGACAGCTGTTTGGTCAGGGTGGTGTGCAGCACACATTATATTTTTGTTATCAAAGGCGCACTCGATGTCAATGATGACTAGGTCTCTTATGTGCAAAATGTCGTTTTAGTGGGTATCACGGCAGTGACAGATATTCTGCAACGAAGCAATAGTGCCCAAGCATTTATGTGTCAGGGTGGGAAAGGCTAGTGCCCTTCGGCAGGTGAAATTACTGGGCGAAAGAGACTTAAAAATGGTTTGTGGTGTAGAGCGCGTGCAGTGCTACGTAAAACTGCAGTTGTAAGCTGTAACAGGCACTGCATCTCTCATAGGATCGGAATGTCTAATATCAGGCACACAATTGACTAGTCTTGTCAATTAACGGCATAAAAATGTACCTTAAAATATGCTACGACCACGTTTCAGAAGAAAAAAATGTCTATAAGAAGCCATGAGAAACCCAGGGCCAAAGACCGGGCCATTGTTTTCTAGAAACCATTTAGGTTTTTCAGTATATTACTTTTTAAGTGTACAACTCTTTATATTGTTAAATAATTACATGGATGGCATATCTCGAATTGGAAGTAGTGGAGTATCATGAACAAGATGTTGTTACTCAAAAATCGGCCAAGTGCGAGTTGGAATAGTGCACCGAGGGTTCCGTACATTAAGAAAGCGTTAACTTTTTTCTGTAATTAAAAGACAAACTAGTTTAAAGGACAAACTTAACTATGCCGTTCGATCCCTAGTCACGACTTTTGCACCAACAGCAAATAATAAGTTTGTTAACTCGCTTTTCTTTGACCTACCTGACCCGCCAGCGGCTTCGCTTGCTTGGTCTTGGTGTAGTGGTTTAAGCGCCGTTTTCGAATCTCAGGCTCCTGGGTTCGATCCTCGGGTTGGACAGATACCGGGATTTTCTGACAAAGAAATTCTCAATAGAAGTCTGGAGTGTGGAACTGTATCCCATAGATGCTTGCATACAGGCTTGCCTCCTATTACAAAAATGAATCCAGCTAAACACCAGCTAATTGCTGTAAATCATTGAGAAGTCATTTAGCTCCATCATAAGTTCGACTCCAGATCTTCATTAAATAGTAGGGCTTTAAAATACTTAATTGAAAAAAAATTACAAACGCTTTAGTCGCGTTTCTAAGGTTCCCCTCAATTTCTTTGGAATGTCATCATCATATCCTGGTTTCCTTATTATGGTACCACCCTTGAGAGATCTCCTTTGTAATAAACAAAGAATCTTCAAAATCGGTTTACATACGACGAAGTTATTCGCAAACACACGTAAAATATAATATATACACAGTCAAATTAAGAAGTCTTCTCCTTTTTTTGAAGTCGGTTTATAAAAAAATTATAGTTGAGTTATCCGTGCTCTATACATCTATACATAAACCAAATCTCATCGAAATCTGTGAGGTAGTTTTTAAGTTATGCATGAGCATACACACAGACACACAAACAGTTTTTTTTTAATAACGTCTATATCTTGTTCAGTAGGTAAGTTTACGTCTTCTGACTCAATTTTTTAAAATTTTTCTTCCAAGTACAGACTTTTTGGCCTCTTCTCCTTCATTAAAGTATATAGATAGCTAGATAAAGTACATATTTATAGTTTTCAGATTTTTCCTTTTTATGTGCTGTTAGATTGCTTCTTACCAAATTTCCATAGGATTTGATTCCTTTGAAATCGCAAATATGCGACAAAAACGATCATATGTTTTGGTTGCGTTAATTTTATTTGTTTATTTGTAGACCCGAGCAATTAACATACATTTTAAATACCTCTTTGCATTCCTGAGAAAAAGGTACTTGATAGACACACAGAAGGAGCGACGGACAGACGGACGACAAAGTGGCTAAGGTAAGTATAAAGGTTCATTTCTGTTTTGTAGGTACGGATCTTAAAATACACTATTGAACTTTAAGTACTCTCTAAAAGTAAGGTATATAGCAACTTCATGCGAAGGCAAAGGAAGGTCTCGCTTCCTGGGACATTGATTAGGGATGTGAAGGGCTACACAATAATATGAGAAGGCTAAATGAGGGTAGTTCGAAGAAAAGTCCGATTGGGCGTAAATAGAAATGTTATCCCGTATTATAGATATGCCAACACGTTCTATAGGTATTTGACATTGAGGATATTCTATAGACATGCTATTCATGAGAGAGATCATTCAAAATAATGCTGAAGGATTATATTTGAATATTTTACTATTATCTGCGGGCGACTTTATCGTGGAATAAATATATCGTGAGCTTTCAGAAACTTGCCATTGTATCAAGATTATTAATAGCCTATGTGTTAATGTAAATATACAAGTACTCTTGAATGTCGAGACGCGTAAGTAGTATGCAGATATTCCGATGGTAAGTGTGTAATGATAAACTATTAGCTTGTAAGGTGGCAACACCAGGCTTCTATAAGAAATAAACTAGTTATCTATGACCAACACACATGGTGACAGCGCGTACGATCCGTAAAATTGTGAATTATTCATCATGGAGGAGATAAAAACTCAAATGGAGGTGCAAATGGAACTGATAAAACAGCTGCAACTACAGCTAACTTTATCACAACAGTCCCAGCCAGCATCTGATATCCAGATGGATGCCTCAACATACCTACCCGGAGTGTCCACGCCGGCGCCTCAACAATTCACATTCAAAGCCGCCGACTGGTCTAGCTGGATAACCAGATTCGAGCAGTATCGGGAAACGACTCGATTAAGGTTAATGCCAAGCGAAACACAAGTTAGTACTCTATTATATATAATGGGAACTAAAGCTAACGACATACTAACCTCAATGAAGCTAAGTGAAACAGAAAAAAAGTCATACGACATGGTCAAGGCTAAATTCGACACTTACTACACGGCGAGGAAAACTAAGATGTATGCGAAAGCACGTTTTAATCAGAGGACACAAGGTGAACAAGAAAGCATTGATGATTTCATAACCGATCTTCATAGCTTAGCAAAAAAATGCGAATACGGACAACTAGAAGACGAACTTATACGAGACCGCATTGTTGCTGGTATGAAGAATATTGAATTATCCAAATCTATTCAAAACCTTGAAGATGAACCCAAACTTGAAATGGTAATAAATAGAGTGAGACATGCTGAAATGGTAGATACTAATATGGCAGTACTGACCTCTGCACAACCCAACCTGCCACCAGAGATCAACCAAGTTCACAAATATAAAAAACCCATAAAGCAAAGCCAAACAGACAGTTGCAGAAAATGTGGTCGTACACCTAAACACAAGTTTTCAGATTGTGAAGCGACAAAGTCTACATGCAAAGGATGTGGTATCCGTGGACACTGGTTAGCTGTATGCAAGAGGTAAAAAAGGAGACAACAAGTTCTAAGAGTGTAAATGAGATAGCAGATGAAAACTTTTTCTTTGGAAGTATTGAGAAGGAGAAAATCATCGACTCTGTCACAACACCAAGAATAGCTCGCTCCAAACCCAAATTCGCATGCATAGCAGTAAATGGTCAGAAGTTAAAGTTCAAAATTGACACAGGAGCATCAGAAACTGTGATCAGCCCAGAACTCAGAATCAAGCTAAAATTGCCTAAACCTGAGGAAGTTCGAGAGAAACTTTTGGGACCCTGTGGCATAATACTACCTGGACAAGGTGTATGCAAAAATGTCCAAATGACATGGCAAGGGAGCACTAAAGTCACTGATATTTACATATTGAAAGGCCAACATACTCCACTACTTGGAATTACAGAATGTGATGCTTTTGGCATAATACAGTGGCACAAAGAAGCGCAAATCTTGCAAGTACAAATTGCAAAGAAACCCTTACCTGAAGTGGAGTTCAAGGATATGTTCAAAGAACTGGGAGCTATGGAAGGCAAGTACCAAATAAAATTAAAAAAAGGTGCTACGCCCCATGCAGTCACAACTTCTCGGCATATATCTATACCAATTCGACCTAAAGTTGAGCAAACACTTCAATCTTTACAAGACATGGGAGTAATCGAACCAGTCTCTCATGCCACAGAATGGTGTGCTCCAATGGTACCAGTACCAGATAAAAATAACAATGATAAGGTTAGAATAACAGTGGATTACACATAACTCAACAAAGCAGTGATGAGAGAATATCACCCATTACCCACTGTTGAGGAATGTTTAGCGCAGCTCGCTGGGTCCAAAATATTCTCAAAAATTGATGCACTGAAAAGCTATTTTCAAGTTAAATTAACAGATGACTCTAAAAACCTCACAACTTTTATCACACCTTTTGGTAGGTATAGATTCAACCGTATGCCCATGGGTATGAACTCATCAAGTGAAGTTATTCAAAGAAAAATAGCATTGCTACTGTCAGGTATCAGAGGTTGTGTGAACCATGTCGATGACACCCTAGTACATGGGAAAACAGTAGAAGAACATGACACAAACCTTAGACAGGTACTTAAAGCCCTACATAATGGAGGAGTAACACTGAACCACAACAAATGTATCTTCAGAACAAATGAATGCACATTTCTCGGATACAAAATAACTGGTAATGGAATACAACCCCTTCAAGACAAAATAAAGGCTATAAATGACCTACCTATACCTAAGGATCTGACAGCACTGAGAAGCTTTATGGGAGCTGTAAATCAACACCTCAGATTTTTACAAAACATAGCTGACATAACAAAACCTCTCCGTGACCTACTGAAAAAGGATTCTTCACGAGAATGGAATGATATACACACAACTGCATTCAAAAATATTAAAAGGTTGCTAACCTCAGCACCTCAGTTAGCCCACTACGACCCCAAACGGGATACTAGGGTTTCAGCAGATGCATCTCAGTATGGAATGGGAGCCGTGTTAGAACAAAGGCATGGAGATGAATGGAAGCCTATTCATTTTTGGTCTTCTGCATTCACAGCAACGCAACAAAGGTATGCAATGATTGAAAAGGAAGCATGTGCAACTACCATGGCCTGTGAAAGATTCAAATTGTACCTCCAAGGTCTACATATGTTCACCATACGTACGGACCATAAACCCCTCACATCTATACTTGGAACAAAACCAATTGCAGACCTGCCAACAAGACTTCAAAGGTTCAGAATGAGAATGACTCCATTTAATTACAAAATACAACATGTCCCTGGTAAATACATGTACACAGCCGACATGCTATCTAGGGCACCACTTCCAACCCAAGAAGAAGACCGAGATATTCTTGATAAAGAGGACAAGCTAGACGAGACAACATTTCTCACTATAACGAAAGAAATGCCTTTCTCGGATGAACGTCTAAAAAAAATAAAGGAAGCCCAACAAGAGGACATCATAAGCAAAAAACTACAAAACTACATAATAAATGGATGGCCTAGTTACAAAAATATAGAAGAGGAACTGAAGCCCTTTCTAAAACTTAAAGACAACCTAATTCTACTCAATGATGTAATTGCTTGTGGAATAAAACTATATATACCCACAAAAATGAGAGAAGACATACTCACAAAGCTCCACACTGGACATGTAACCAGCTCTAAAGGCCAACTGCGAGCGAAACAAGCAGTATGGTTTTATATTTCTTTAAAATTTTTATTTTTGTTTACATGTACATGTCTAGATGCTTTAGTGTTTACATATATATTACATATATATATATATATATATATATATATATATATATATATATATATATATATATATATATATATATAATTTTTATTAGTATATTTAATATAGCATTTATGTATTTATAGTGTGTTTACTGTTTTTTGTATTGTTACCGTCCATCTTTTATTGTATACCTATTCCTCTGCGAGTGGGTTGTCTGGAAGAGATCGCTCTGAGCGATAAGACCGCCCATTGTTGCACCTAGTTTTTAGGCATTGTTTTTTTATTTTTATTTTATTGTCTAATATTAAGTCATAAATGTGGTGTCTCAATAAAGTGTTATCTATCTATCTATCTATGGTGGCCTACACTGGAAAATGACATTGTTCAGTTCACAAATAGATGTGAAATCTGCACTAAACTAACTACGCAAAGACCCGAACCTCTAATTAGTGGAGAAGTCCCCGAAAATCCGTTCGAGATAATAGCTGCTGACTTATGCACATATAGAGGCAAAGAATACCTAGTAGTCAGAGATGTACTGTCCAACTACCCAGAAGTAATCTCACTGACATCCACTACTTCATCAGCCATAGTCAACCACCTTAAAAGTATCATGGCTAGACATGGTATTCCAAAGATACTGAGGACCGACAATGGTCCACAATTCTCCTCACAATACTTCAAAGAATTTGCAAGGAAATGGGAATTCACTCACATTACATCGAGCCCACATTTCCCACAAAGCAATGGAGCGGCAGAGATTGGAGTAAAAATTATAAAAAAAATCTTTGAGAGGAACCCAGAAGACCCACTTCTTGGATTACTACACTACAGGACAACCCCTACTCAATTGGGACCAGCACCTGCACAAATAGCCATGTCAAGACTCTTAAACACAACCATCCCATCAACACTCACAGCACTAAAGCCTCAATTACAAGATTTGGAACTGTACAGGGAAAAACTAAGCAAAAGAAGAGAAAATGCAAGGAAATTACATGACCAGAGACATAAGGCAAAATTACTACCAGAATTACACACTGGACAAAGAGTATTTCTACCAGATGAGCAAATACATGGTACAATTACCAAAAAGAGGGAAGAGCCCCGGAGTTATTTAATACTGACAGAAAAAGGAAAAGAATTAAGAAAGAACAGACGAGCAGTCATTGAACTTTCAGACCAAACTACCGATGTCAAGACACAGAACTCATCCCTTTCTTATACTCCAAACCTACCTCCACCAAGTCCAGAACCACATATTCAAATTATTCCTGATGAACAGCATCAATCTTTTAAAAGACACCCAAATCAGTCTCTGCCAAATAACGAACAAACACAACATCAGCTAGAGACTGCTCCATACCTACATCTAAAGGAAAATCAAGTTACTAAACTTATGGCACCAGAGATGGATTCATGTACGTCCACAGAGATCAATGTAAGAACACCATCATATGACTCGAAGACCCCTACAGAGGAAAGGTCTGGCCTGTCAACCCCTTATGTAAGCCCTGCTCTATCAACCACTGCAAGCATTGAATCCACACCAGAGAAGGATAGAGAAGTTACCACTACCAGATCAGGAAGACAAGTAAAACCCAAAAGTAAATGTCTGTGCAAAGACTGTTAATAGATTATATAAACATTGAAGTGATAGTGTGTGAAACCTACTGTGAGCATTTATTACTACCTATTGAATACCTAAGTACTTGTAAATAAGGATATCAGGTTAAGCTAAAGAATAAGTAACTTACACTCTGTATACTAAAACCCTTTATTATAATTGAATTGAAAATTGAAAAATTCATTTGAAAAATCTTGGTAATCTTGATTGTAAAGTCTAGTTTTGGCAAACATCTAACATTTCACTTATTAAACATTGTTTGTCATCATCATTTTGAAACAAAACCTACTTATCATCCAGTTTTCTGTACGGACTGAAAACAGTTTGTAACCGTACACTTATTAACTTATAAGGAAGTTGTTTATTAGAATAAATCAAACATCTTGTGATTTTATATCTTGTAAACACATCTTGACATTCAGTTGACAAGACCGTCAGGATGTCAACTTTAACTAGTGATGTGACATTAGTGAGGTACCTTATGTATTAACACATTCGATTTATGTCAAAATCCTTTATGAAAGGGAAGATGTGTAATGATAAACTATTAGCTTGTAAGGTGGCAACACCAGGCTTCTATAAGAAATAAACTAGTTATCTATGACCAAAACACAGTAAGCACCACCTGAAGCCTGAACCTTAGCACTGAAGTCTTGCGTGGCACTGTCTGCGCTCGTGACGAGAGAGACATTGGTTTTGAGGTTCATTCGTTCAGTGGTTACACTTGATTCAGTGCCGTAATATAATGCCTGCGCACTTTTTTTTCGCAGTTGAATATGTGGTACTGCGGTAGTATTAACGAAGAAGGTGTCTTGCACAAGAAGCCTACGACCTAGTGAGTCGGGTTGCTTCGCGTTATAAAGTTTGTTTTCTGGCGGCAGAAAAGAACGAGTGAAGTCTTGAAACAGTATAAATTTATCCAGGGTGTAAGCAACCTTCACACAAAATATAAAACAAATATTAAACTTTTATACTTCACTAGCTGCGGTTTCAGCCGCGTGGTGGTGGATGATGATGATGATGATGATGAAAAAGTAACTGTCATGTTAATCCAGCGCTTCATCTACTTACATACCATAAATCTATTTAGTAGTTTTAGCATGAAAGAGTAACAAACATCCGTAATTGCCCATTTTTAAAGTATGAAAATCGATATAATATCATATACATAAGAGATAGATCAATGCTATTGAAAACTTTTCTGTAGAACTATAAGGTACACAATTCCACTTTACATTATTTTGTTATATCTCAAAGAGTTTAGGCAGCGTTTTCGTTTAATGCTCCCAGACGGCTTATTTTTTTTCCGATACTTCCAACAAATAACATTTTAGCCAATGTATAAAAAACCTTAACAAATTACTTAAACCTATTCATTGATGAAAATAACATAAAAATCAGTGTAGTAGTTTTTGAGTTTATCGCGAACAGACAGACATACAGATGCGGCGGAGGACTTTATTTGTTTATTCAAATTTAAATTCAAATATATTTATTTCAGGCAAATACAAATAATAATACAATAAAATATATCTTGAGTAAAGTCCATTAAATACAAAAATGTTCAATAAATTTTGTGCACAATAAATTACAATATTCCAATACTCATAAAATAAAAAATAAATGTCAATAATACAATAGCAATGTCTAAATTATATAAAATTATTTTATTGTTTAATAATATGTAGTGACGAAATAGTGTTTGAGTATTTTATCTCACTGGATAGACAGTGATGATGCAGGCAAGATGTATCATAATAGATCTAGATTAGCGACTGGCTCTCAAGGACAGGTGCTTCGACAACAAGTTTGGTGCTTATAGACAGGTTTTCAATCTTCAGAGGGATGAGAAATCAAAAATTATTTAAAAATTAAACTGAAAAGTATCTGTATATTTTTTTACTTAGTCAAACGTCGGTTCAAGCACCATGACATAAATGTTTCAGCCACCATCAAGATCTCAGATCTCAGTTATTGCAACCATTGTTGATGTGACCCGAGCTTACCTAATTAAAATATATTAAACACAAACACAAACTATCCTTAAAACTTATAATAATAACAGACTTTTTATACAGAAAGGAATACATTGATACCCAAACTAGGTGAGACCTGTGGTATGGCATACCAATGCCCTCCGCCGGACATACGAGTAAAATGAACTTTCATCATTATGTATACATAAGGTTACAATACAATACCATATTATATAAAATAAATTACAAGAGAGATATTTAATTTAGGTACACAGCTATATCAATTACCTCCCATATTATGAATAGTGTTTATGAATGACCGTGTATGTGTGAATGTCAGTTTGTATAGTATATGTATGTGATTATTGTGTATAGGGGTGTGTTGTAGAACATTTGGTGATTGACAGTGAAGGGATTCCATTAAACTATGATAAGGCGTAACCGATTAATAAATTATGACAGAATCGTTATAATAGATTCTGTAGAGACATAGTCTTGTTGTAGTAACCACTTTTTCACTGTAATCTTACAATAATGACGTGTCATTGGATAAAAGTTTAATATTTTGTTAAGTTTGTTGTAGATGTAGGCCCCAAGAAAGTAAGGTTGTCTTCTAGCAAAGACAGTGGAACAAAGTTTAGCTTTACAGATTCTGTTTGTCGAGCGTCTTATTAAGTCAGGATCATATTGTAGGTTTTTGTGGTAGGAGAGAACCAGATATAAAATAAACAATTGTCGCACATGTAGCACTTGACATTCAGCATATAGCCTTTGAGTTGGATACTGAAATGGTTTGAATGTCATGACTTTAAGCACAGACCGTTGAGCTCTTTCTAGCTTGATAAGAACAGTCTTGCATGCACCACCCCACACCGATACACAATACCCGAGGATAGATTGACATATTGCGAAATAAACTGTTCTCATCAAATCAAAAGGAATAATATGTCTTAAGTTTTTAAATACCCAAATCAACTTCCTAAGACGAGATGTAAGTGTTTCTAATTGAGGGACCCATGAAAGCTGTTCATCAATTGTAACTCCAAGATATTTTATATATTCTACTTGATTTAGAAAAACACAATTGCAGATTGTTTGTGGTTTGTATGTGCATGAGTGTGCCTGAATTCTAAATTTATCATTTTCCGGTAAGCTTCTTTTAAGGATTCCAAATGTAAAAAATTTGCTTTTATCAAAATTTAGGGTTTCTTGCAACCAAGAGATTACATTGCAGAGGCCAACTTCAGCATATTCACGAGCTTGTTCCCAAGTATCTCCTTCAAATACCAGCGCTGTGTCGTCAGCAAATGTGAATATTTGACCATGCGCTGGATTATATCTGCATAAATCATTGATATATATAAGGAAGAGACTTGGACCCAAGATAGACCCTTGCGGAACTCCAAAAGTTACAACTAAATCGTTACTTGAAATATTGTTGATGGTCACACGCTGAGTCCTATCTGTGAGATAGTCTTTAAATAGCTTTAGAGGAATATCGCGTATCCCAATACATTCTAGCTTCTTCAAGAGAAGGGGAGTGGAGACGGTGTCGAAAGCTTTGGCCATATCTAAGAAGATTCCAACACATTTTTTCTTCTTGTCCAAGCTACTGATTATATAGTCTGTCAAATTAGAAACCGCCTGCTCTGTAGATTTGTTAGCTCTGAACCCATATTGGGAGTCAGCAAGCAGATTTTGATGTTCTAGGTAGTGCATAAGTCTCTTGTTCAAAATTTTTTCAACCACTTTCGATAACGCCGGTAGAATTGAAATAGGCCTAAAGTTATTCACATCATCACGTGACCCGTTTTTATGAATGGGATGAGTTATGGACATTTTAAAAGGTTTTGGAAATTTACCAGTTGAAAAACAAAGGTTTATTATATGTGTTAGGGGTGATACGATATGACCCTTCGCCAGTTTAAGAAAAGTTGTCGAAATCCCGTCCCAACCTGCAGCACAGTCATTCTTTAGGCCAATAATAGTTCTTTCCACTTCACCTTCGTCCGTATTAAGTAACACAAAAGAATTAGTATTTGATTGAGAGCCAATATTAGAAAGACAGTCATTAAACGAGTTATTTTTACATGAAATTTCATTAGCCAATCGTTTGCCAACATTTGCGAAAAACGAATTCACTTTATTGACAGCAGTATAAGGATTAGATTCTGTTTTTAGTAACTCTACCGGAGGCGATTTTTTTTGTGATAAATTAGCTATTCTTTTAATGACTTTCCAATTTTGTTTGACACTAGATCCTGCTTTTTTGATTTCTGAACGTTCAAATTCCGTTTTTAACTTTCTGAGTAAGCAATTGCAAAAGTTTCTATAGCGACGATAACTATGTAAAAGAATTTGATTTGTTGGCTGTTTTCGGGTTTTAAGATGCAAATTATTTCTATGTCTGATACAACGCAATAACCCCTGAGTTATCCAGGGTTTAGAAGTGCGTTGTCGGCATGGTAATGTTTTAAATATTGTATATCGGTCTGTAGCGTCCATTAATAGCCTAACTAAAAGATCTGCTGCAGAATGAGCATCATTCATTAGTAGAATAGACGATAAATTGGATTCACGTAAATATAAAACTGCCTTAGTATAGTCTGTCCTCTTAATCAAGCGTGGTTCAGCTTTTTTCCTAAATGATGATAACGGCATACATACTAGTACAGAAAAATGATCTGTAACAGTAGTTTGTAACACAAAAGATAAATTAGATGATTTGGATTTGATTAAGACATGATCGAGACAATTATTTTCCCTTGTTGGGAACGTGTGTGCTGGCAAAAGGCCAAATTCTGCTGTAAGATTCAGATAACCTTCGCTTTTATTATCATTACTATCAATTTTTATGTCGATATTAATATCGCCAATTATGACTATATGTTTGAATGATCTAACTGATTGCAATGTAGATTCAAGGGACTCCAAAAAAGATTTAGTATTATGGTAGGATGGAGAACGATAAATACACAAAATTGCTGTTTGGTTCCCGATTTTAACTAATATACAATTTCCTTCGGTAAATAGTGGCTCTTCAATAGTGCAAGAAATATTATCTCGAGTATATACAACAACGCCATCGTTCTGATTAGAGAGACGGGCAGAAAATGCGGCATTATAGTTAGAAAGTTGTTGAGGAGTTTTGTTGGTATTTAGCCAACACTCCGTAAGTACAAGAATGTCACAGTCGAATTTCAATTTCGATAGCGTGGCACAAAACATATCAAAATTTTTGTAGATACTTCTTATATTCTGCGTAATAATTTTGAGATATTTGTCTGGCTGTGGTACTTTGCACTTGTCCACGGTGCAAGAGTAAGAATCTGCAACCCTAATCCCATCTACATCGTTAAATATACTGTTAGGGTCGTTATCCATTACAAAATGTTAAACTGGTAACATAGTAGTATGTCATTAATTCAATTAGTAAATATATATCACAGAGAGACTTGTAATTGAATCGGTGTATATTCGAGTTGGTGTGAGTTTGAGTTTGAACGGAGCATATTTGAGTGTAATCATAATTGGTGAGGTGAAAGTGAAATATTATGTACGTGTATGTACGAAGACTTAAAATAATAATAGTTACACGCAACCACAATTGATATTGTGTACCAATATAATAACTTTGAATATTCACAAATAGTCAATCATTGTGTGTTTTCAGTGCTGTTATCTGTTCTTCGCTCTTTATCAGGATGATTGGGGATCCTTCAGTCTTCCTCAGGAATACCTTGCCGTTGGACGTCCAGCAGTACTTGAACTGACCTAACTTCATCAGGTCTCTAGCAAGAAAGTGTAGACGGTTAGCCCTACTAGTCAGATGTTCGGCTACATAAACGGGTGTGCTCTTCCCCCGCAAGCCCAAATGAGAAGCATTTAGTTTGCTGTTATATATTGTTTCAGGTACAGTATCAACACACATCACTCAGTATTTAAAATGAGGAACTTTAATAAAGGTAACAATTACAACAAACTTAGCATCTCCTTTTATAAGGTTTTTTACATATGAGTTTAAGAAATACTACTATTAAGTATTCTGTCATCGTACAGTCTAGGTCGTCCACTGACAAGGTGGACTGACGACCTGACAAAGGTAGAACAACGACGTTGAATGCAGGCCTCTTCCCATTGGTCCTTTAGGAAATTTCTAGAGGAGGCCTATGTTCAGCAGTGGACGTCCTATGGCTGAAACGATAATGATGATGCTGATACTGTCATCAAGTCTACCTGTGACCATGTTCATTAAAAAGTTTTCGAATCGTTAGAAAATAATTGTTACTTATAAACGCGAGTCAGTTTAATTTCAATACTGTTATTAGAAATCATGCAAACGCAATATTGGGCTGATGCTTGAACCCTTGCGGGTCTTATGCTATGAGCTTATGAGTATGCTATCTAAGTGATAGAAACAGCCAGAAACATGGAGTGTCTACGGTAGGTATATATCTATCTATGTCTATCTACCTACGGTAGCATCTCAATATTGAGCTATTATAGGTCACGATTTTAGCTATTCTACGTAAGTAACGAATGAAAGTACTTTTCAGAACTGAACTACCAATATATTCACATTTAAATTAACGTTTTGATTTAATACTTCCAGATCTATGTTCTTGAAGATTGAAAAGTGACTACGTCATAAAACTATTTGATCCTATGTAAGGCTATGACAGTAAAGCCCTGGACATGTCAGCTAGCAACAAAATAATATTTGTTTGTTAGCTATTGCTATAATAACTAAAGAACAATAATAAAAAAATATGTCAAAGAGAACCTTAAAAGTGTTTAAAATACACAACAGTTGAGACGTGTTCAAATCATTTAGCTCATGACCACGCAACTAGCACGACGTCTCGATGGCTAAGTTGAAGAGTATGTATGTAGATATAGATATGTCTGTTACACTCACGCATTCTGCTCGAAACGACACAAATTGAAGATCTGAAAGTGTAAACATTTTTATGTATAAATACCAGTCTATACTAATCTATATCTATACTAATATTAATATTAAAAGATTTGTATGTAGGTATGTTTGTAACGAACTGGCTCAAAAAGTACTAACTAGACCGATTTCATAAATTTTTATAGCCATTGGAAATCTACATTCACCCTGAAATACATAGGCTATATACGATTTATCATCATCATCATCATCCATCACCGCGCGAGTGAAACCGCGTAGAGCAGTTAGTTGACAATAAAGCTTTAAGCATTATAGATCTTAAACTCTTAGTACAGGATTAAATACAATTATTAAATAATTTAATACTTTAGTATTTGGGTTGGATAAGATTATTTACGGACGAATGAAACGAATGTGTCGATACTCACAGAACTTAAAATAACCACGAGGTTATCATCCATCTGCCTTCAGCAAGTTCTTGAGTATTTCGGCCACGTTGCTAGGAAGAGTGGTGACAAGACAATCTAGAGAAACTTGTTATCACTGGTAAAGTCGAAGGAAATAGGCCAAGACGGCGAAGTCCTTTGCATTGCTCTGATCAAATCCGTATACCATACACTAAACAGAAGAGTACACGAAGCCATTCACGACGCCGAGAATAGGACCAGATGGCGTAAGGTCATCAAAGAGAATATTCCGTGGAGGGGGTCACGACCCGCGGCATTGAGGAAAACGACGCAAGGAGGAGGACTACGACTCACTTTGCCTACATCTACGAGAACATTTAATTTAATATTTAGTGCAACATAATTATATTTATTTGAATAAAGTTTTAGGCCATCTGGCCTATGTATTTCCGCTTCAACAGGCCATGTGCTATGAATCACTGTGTTGTCTCGTGGCGCGGAAACGAAATGAACGTAATCCACGCATTCAACACAACAAAGGGCATTCCAATAAAACGTGTACTTCTGTCACACAGATGCGTAACACGTAGTACGTATTATAATAAACATAAGAGTTCCTTCCATTACTTGATACTGTAAGCTTCATTTATAATTATAACTAGTCGAGCCTCCTCCTGGCGAGCACAATCTTATCAGCAGCAATATTTCGCAGTCTATTATCTCAGCAGCCACTTCTGCTCTTATGCGCTATTCCTCTTTAAAGTTAGGTACCTGTATGTACCAAATTTTATCAAAATCGGTCGATAAATAGCGCCGCAGCGAGCATCAGCTTCCCTCTTTTTAGGAAAAATACCTTTAGTCAAAAATCGCCGATATAAAAAAAAGAGTTGAGGTTGACCATGACTCGAGTTTTAGGTAATGATATGGTCACAGAAGATGTCCAGGATTAAGAAACCAGTCTAGGGACCAGAAGAGTATGTAGAATCTATCTCGCGAAAAAACATAGGATGACTAACCATGTTTGTGTTGGGTGCAACAAACCTATGCAATCTCCAATGTTGTAGATCTTTGTGCACTGACTGCCAATAAACCGTAATTTTTGTAATTTTTTTTTATATTTGTTACCTTTATTATATATTATATTATAAGAATCAAAAACTCATTCGATTATATGAATAATGTTTGCTGTTCTAATACCTAAATATGTAACCTAAGTAAATTAAGACTGAAAAGTGCCACAATATTTTATTTTTAAAATTTCTGTAAACTTTGTAATAAAAGTTGATTACACAAGCACGTTATTTTATTGCTCAATCCCATAACTTTAGTACTCAATTAGTTTAAAGCGATTTTATATCAAATTCCCCAAAAAACATGTGTGTGCATATACAGGATATACAGGAGCCTGTGAGACTCCACGTCCACAGTAGTGTTAATAAAAAAATGACACACACAACACCTAAAGGATACTAAGTTTTTCATTCGTTAAATTTACTACCTATTATGTCGGCATCCACATGATCAATTTTGCTCACATTCAAAATTTCTGTAATGTGTGTACAAAATTTTATCAAAATTGGTCGGTAGATGAAAAAAGGAGAGGGAAATTTGCTGAAATTTCCCTCCTTTTTATGAAAGGTATATAAAATTGCCGACGACAAAAAATACATTGAATAGTTAGATTATGCATACCAAATTTTGTCAAAATTAGTCAAAAATGGACCTGCACAAAAGGACCAACACACAACCTAACAAACATACAGACAGGTGAAACTCAATTTGACCAGTTAACGCAGAGACGCTTCGCTCGCTAGATCAATAATGTCTGTCATAGGCATCAGGATAACATAATTAAATTGTAAAAGTATTACTGAAGAAAATTTTTTGTATGAAAGCCATTGTAATCCATTCAATTCTGTGTGACAGCAATCCACAAACCCCGACATAAGGGGCACTCCACACGTCCCGTGTCACACGCAGATTATTTATCGCCGTTATTTATCTGCCGTCTGCTCACATGTACAGACCTTTATGGGTAGTTTGTTGATGGGAAAGTTTTAAAGCCTTGCGATCTTTAGGTTTGGTATATTTTGATGAGAAACGTTATCCACCTATTACATAATTAGATAGTTTACTAACCTTTATAATGAGGTTGTATAAACGGCAAAAAACTCCGGGATCATATTCTTTAAGTAATATATAGCCTTTTGATTTATTATTTCTGTCAAAATTCTTATCAAACTACATGAAAGGCAGATGAGTACTTGGCATAAGTGTATTTTCATAACACTTCAAGGAGAACACGCCATATTTTGTACTTATTTCAACCGGCTAAAAGAGCCTTTTTTAAAGACCGATGGCGTAGGATTATCAATCGGGTTACGTGCGGAACCCCATAACATTATAATATGTGCAGAAATAAGCTTGGTGATCTGATTAGAACGACTTATCAAGGTTTTAAGCACCTGTACTCGAGTCACTAGACTAAATATTGGTTGTCGCTTGTTACGATCTACCTGCGCACCGCGGCTTTATCTTCGTGTTGACTGAATCCTGATGATAAATGTAGCCTTAGTTATTCCTTACAAAGTCAGCTATCTGCCAGTGAATGTTCCGCCATAATCGGTGCACCCATTTTGGTATAAGCCGGAACAGACAGACAGATAAAAAAGTGTTTTTTTTTTGATTAATTTTTTATAATAAGTCCCGTATATCATTTCATGTCTCATCATCTCATCTCATCTCATCCGTAGGACATTCACTGCTAAACATAATATGGCTCCCCCAGAAATTACCAAAAGGACCGGTTGGAAGTGAAATGCATCCAACGTCGTCCTGCTAGCTTTGTCAGGTCGTCAGTCCACCTTGTCAGTGGACGACCTAAGCTTCGCTACATTTCATGTATCATATACAATGAATAAAAAGCTGTTATTTTTAAATTAACAACAAACACATGAATAGTATTGATTTTGATTATGAAATTTCGATACATTGTATACTTACGTACAAAAATGGAATAATCTTTTTTTATTATGACACACAATAAGTTACGGCGGTTTTCTATATCTAAAAACGGACCGTTTTGCTTACGACTCGTTACTTTTGAAATTTATAGAGAGAAAAATTCCATCCTCGGACGGGATTCGAACCCGCGTCTTCTGACTCTCCGTGTCAGACGCCATTGACCAACTAGGCCACTCGTTACTTGTTGACACTTTTTGTATGAGACAAATGTCAAAAAGTAACGAGTTGTAAGCAAAACTGTCCGTTCTCTACCGTCTTGTAAAAAAAAGAGGAGGTACTCAATTCGACTGTATATTTGTTACCTCATAAATTTGGACTGGGTGAACCGATTCTCAAAATTATTTTTGTGTTTAAAAGCTTGTGCTCCCATTTAAATTTTATCAAAATTCGGTCTAGTAGTTTTTGAGTTACACTCCAATAACTGAATAGAATGGAAGTAGGTATTAAATTTTTCAAATTGTACTTGTTAGATATAGAAGACCGGGCTTAATCACGATGGCTTCTCATGAAGTAATTTGATTTAGAAAATTCCGGGCAGATTGTACCGGAATTTGTAACGGTCAGATTAATAATATCCGAACCGATGGCCGTTTCGATTATGCTCCAGATTGCCTGTAAATTGATGCAAATTGGAATAGGGACTCTGTAGCCTTTGCCCATGCGTCAAAGTATTCTTGAATTCAGATTTTAAAAGTGATACTAATTGTTTTTTACACTAATTTTATTCGTAACTGGAATTCATATAATTTTGAAACACTCACAAATGTCGTTTATAATAAATCGTACCGCTAAATTATTGAATTATAAATAAGAAGTGGATTTTAATGTTAGATAAATATTTTATTTTTAGTAATTAAAATAACTAAGTAAACAAAATATATCTGGAGAATACTGTAACGGTTTGTACAGATTCAATTCCCTTTGCGAATCAATTTGAAGATAATCAACAAGGAATTTAACATAATTTGAAGGCTCCGTTAGCTCAGTTGGTAGCGACACTACCTTAGAAGGGCAAGGTCCCAGGTTTGATCCCTGACCGGGACAATTATAATGTGTGATGAGCAGAAATGTTTGTTTTCGGACTTTGGATGTTGTTTTCAGGCATTGTGTGTGTCCATGCCTCCCACGACACAGGAATTCTAGTTATGAGTGCGTAAACGTGTGTGTCTTATTGTCCTTCATGTCCCTACGGACATGATCCCAAAGGTAATTAGGTTAACTACACATTTCATATTAACCTGGTGTGTTCGAGCGCGGCTTCATCGCCGATTCTGTGTAATTGATCGAACACCTGGAGATATAATTTGCTGCCAAATTAATATTCGTCCTAGAATATGTACACTTCAGGCCAAATAACTTGGCCCTTTCAGCCGTCATTATCTAAGGTGACTAGAATACTCCTGGAGTTTCAAGCAGAATTTCTACCTTTTTTTGAGGGGGGATGGATAATACAGTCGCTCTTCCCTCCCACCTCAAGGGTGACGCGCATGGCTCGCAATGCATGCGGCTTGCAACCAGCTGACTAACGATCTAAATGTTTCTTACATATGTATACCAATCACAAAAATATTATTGCGTCTCCAAAATTCTTTACTGAGAATTTTCTTCGTGCAAATAGTGCCGTACGAAGCTTTGGACTTTTTCGAAGCGTTTTAAATCGACATAGTTCTAACTAAATAACTGTCTTATGTGTACTTTATCTTGCTACCAAGTGTACGTGTATCCAAGACCTAGTTAGGACAGTAAGTGCTCCAATCAACGCTTTAACGATCTGCCTCCTTGGCGAATACCTGCGTCGCCGCCGCCATGTTGATGACGTCATTATTGCCTAGTAACGCAAAATACGTTAGATATCCACTTTGATTTGTGCAACCGATTCATTCAATTTCAATAGCATCATAGGTAATGTAAATAGGACGAATTCTGTGAATAGCAAATACAAAAGTTATCATCATCATCTCAGCCGCATAGTAAGAATTATACGATGTCTTACTGTATTATTACAATATATAATGATAATGATGAAAACTTTGATTATTTACTTATGATAATCAAAGGATGGAAGTATATAGATTGATGTTATTAAAACTTCGTTATAATAATAGAGGTTTAAATGTGACGTTGCCGATTCATCGCACTAGCCACTTAGAATTAAAATTAAACCTTCATAGTGTCAGACTTCAGAGTTAAACTTTTCTCACACGAAAACTATAACATTCTAAATTGAAAAAAATAAAAGCATTTGATTGTTTGACTTTCAATTGTTTTTACATTTTAAAGTTAAGATGAAAACAGCGAAAATCATATTAATTTTCGAATACGAGTTCCGACGTGGTAGCGCAGCAGAAACTGCTCGAAATGTCATTGCTGTGTTTGCTCGAAGTGTTATCGAACGCACCTTGCGTTTTTGGTTGAACTTTTAAAATGGGTACCTCATAATTTGACTGATCTGCATAGACGAGCGTGCGTTGAAGTGTTTCTTAGTGTGATATAAGACAAAGAGCAGTCAACGCGTTTACACATTTTCGCGGTCAGTTTTGCGTTCGTTGTATTGTATTACGTTATATAAATATCATCATCCATCATCATCTCTGCCGTAGGACGTCCACTGCTGAACATAGGCCTCCCCATGCATATGCCTCCCCCATATAGTTATGTGAGTATATTGATATACCCACAGTCTACCCACAGTTGACCGACGCGGTCGGAACGCCTTCTGTTTGGTTATACCTATGTGACACAACACAACGAACGTCAAATTGACCGCGTGAACGCGTGACCGCTCCCTGTCTGATAGCTCCCTTTCCTTGTTAAACCGATACAGAAATGAAGGGACTTTGGCTGAATTGTGACGTGTGATGTAAATTGGATTCTTCACGATATTCGCAAGCGGACAACGTGATGGTTTACCCCAGGTCTACGCCAAAACAATACACTAAAGCTAACCTTACCCACAGAAAGGTAATGGTAACGGTATAGTGTTCATTTCATTGTGTAATTCAGTATGGCTTCGCCAGATCCGGTCGTGCAATAACAGCAGATGTGTACTGTGCAGAACTCCGAACAATGATGGCGAAACTCGCATAAAAACAGCCCTGACTTGTCAATCGGTCTTCGCCATTATTGTTAATGAGAACGCAAGACCTCACATGTCTCGACATTCAGTTTTAACACTGCATGAGCTGCAGTTATCACCCATCTAGCATGCACGGGAGCAAGTCTAAATGCTTTCACACAGTTTGTGGAGTCCAGGTCTCCAGAGTTCTATCGCAAAGGTTTTAATGATCTTCCGATTAGATAGCATAAATATATAGATAACAAGGGTAACAACTTTGATTAAATAAATATATTAAACAAACAAAAAAATTTCAATTTTTCAGTACCAAGAGCCGATTTCATACTTTAAGCCCCTTATATTACAAAAGTAGTAAGTAAAGAGGCTTACAATAATAACGTGAACAGATCAGAAACGTGATGCATAACGTTGTTGTAACAACGAGCTCAACGCCTCAAGATATTGCGGAGAGAAAACTTTTGGATGAAACCAAAACAAAGCTCGATCGTGATATCGACAATGCACAAGTTTCACGCTAATCCCATTTTCAATCGACTTCCAAAAAAAGGAGGAGGTTCTCAATTGGCTCAATTTGAATGTTTTTTTAATGTTTGTTATCTCATAACTCTCTACTGGGTAAACCGATTTTAAAAGCTGGTGATTCTCGTGTCGTCTCATTTAATTTTTAGTGTTTTTTTCGAAATTCGGACCAGCTTTCTCTTAGATCTCTCTCTTTTGTTTCTACAGCGTTTGCTATATAAGGTTTTTTATTGATTTTTTTTCACTTTGCGAAGGTTTACGATTGTCTAACTTCATCAAGGATTTCAAAATAGGTCTAGGAGCCAGGGTTTCGGAGCCTATTCAATTCAAACAAACAAACAAAAAATCTTTCCTCATATTAACCTTTCTTCAAATTATTAGTGTAGATAGATGAAAATCTCGGTATTATTTATCAAAAATTCGGTACATTGATGGACGAACGTGTAAATACTTACCTACGTTCATCAATGCCTAGTTGTGGCCAAGGCTAGTATAGCACTTTTCTCTTAATTCATCATCAGCCTGTAGCAGTCCACTGCTGGACATAGGCCTCTCCAATTGCACGCCACTTAGGTCTATCTTGGGCTTCTCGCATCCAGTTTTTGCCAGCCGTCTTGCGCAGATCGTCACTCCACCGTGCCTCAGGACGTCCTACACTACGTTTGCCGAGACGCGGTCTCCACTCTAGAACTCTCTTAATTAGATATATTTTATTTTATGAATTAGTAGATTTCCGCGTAAATATCTTTTGTTTTTAAAAACGGCTTTCTATTTGCAAGCCAGTTCAACATTTTCATAAAAAGTTTGATACGTTACCTCCTTAGTTGCCACGTTTTGGAGTAAAAGTTGGAACCATTTTAAATTACATGACAGGTATGAATTTACTCGTACTATGTAATTTATTTGACCGGTAAACCACGACAAGATATGGATTTTATACTTTTCTTGCCGGAATCACATGACATTTTTGCTACTAAAGTTTTATCCAGCAAAATATTACTCAAATTCGTATGTACGAAATAGCGCCAAAATGGAAAAGTCTTCTTCTTCTTCTTGTTTGTATGGCTTGTGCGGCGTAACCACAATTTAGCCAATATCAGTGGAAAAAGTCTGTTATTGGTTTATTGGCTCGGAACCAGCGCGCTCACCACAAATAATGTGTACTTAAATTGAATTGAAACCTCCTTGGTTGGGACACATTGTATGTACTTTAATAATTAAAAAATTGTTTAAAAGCATTCTTTTGTTAGAATAATGCTTTAATAGAATTTTTAATTTTCTTAAAGAAGTATGTAAATAAAATATGACAATATTCTGTATTTCTTTTCATTATTAGAATATTACCAAATGAGATTATATAAAAACTATTATCTCTTTTTTACAGATCTAGACAGAAGAAAAAGACTGGCAGGCGGCCGTGTGATCATCACGCAGCATTTCACAGAAAGGACGGTCACGCCTGGTGGGGACGTAAGTAAGAAAATATTAAGTTATATAAACATATTGTTGCTTACGACGGGATGAAAACCGTGGTATTTATTTCTAATGAGCTCCCGATATTTCGACTCGACACTGTTGCAAGCGCCATGATCGCGGGACGACTGGAGAATGCGGTCAACGTACTAGTACTAGTACATATTGATAGATAGATAGATACTGGATTTACAATAGGATACTCTTCATCCACATGATCATCATTCATCGCCACGCGGGTGATACCGCGAGGCGCAGCTAATATACTATGTTATAATAATTTTTTTTTAAATGGTATGTAATTTTGCCGTAACATCTTTAAAAAGTATCCAGAAAGTGAACTCTACCGGAGACTTATTCACAATTGTCTAGTAAGAAGCGAAATTAAGTAATTATTAAATTAGGGAACTCCTACTGTCCAGTAAGTAAGTATGTCATTTACTTACTGGACAGTAGGTCATCCTCTTTAGATTTGCTTAGAAAAAAAAAAAACATAGTACCAGACACAGATCAGAGTCATTATAACATGGTTATATGAGGGAGGCTCCTGCCTTGATGATGATTGATGGATTTTATGTTTGTATTTAATAATTTCAGTTTATAAATCATTTGGATTTAGGGTTTTTATTCTAAAATAAACATGGAGGTTCGAAAACAATAATTTACATTTTATTACTAAAACATTCATGTACTTAATGTAAAAATAGAACAATGTTCAAAACTAAATGCAAACTTTTTAGTAACACGTTCAATTTGAAAAATTTAATACAGACTTCCATTCTATTCAGTTATTGGAGTGTTTTTCAAAAACTACTAGACCGAGTTTGATGAAATTTGACCACAAGGAAAGCACCACAATTCAAATAAAAAATAATTTTGAGAGTCGGTTCACCCAGTCGAAAGTTATGATGTAACAAACATTAAAAAAACAGTCGAATTGAGTACCTCCTCTTTTTTGGAAGTCGGTAGGAGAAGGTAGAACAAAATAACGACTGGCGGAATTTCAATTCAATTGCGACATTCAATTGCGACAATTGTGCTTTAATTAATTTAGATAATCCCAAAAAATGAGTTCAAGCTAATCTGATTCAGAAAAATAGATGGCAATCCTCCTGATATATAAGCTGAGGCCGAATTAGCAAAAACTTTCTTTCATTTTTGAGAAAAGCATTATACAAGCCTCAACGAGTAAGAAAGCTCTCCTGGCCTCGTAATATAATCGGACCTCACCTGCGGTCTGGTGTTTTTTCACGTGTTGATTCAGTGGCGTTTGGCAATTCATAAAAGAAATTACTGTCGTGATTTTTGGGTGGGTAAACGTTTCCAAAAGATCTATATAAGAGAAGAAAAAGAATTACCCTAACGCGCATAACAACCTCGAGTGCACGTGAGGAAAGTGGCTTATAATAAGCGAAGCGTATATTTCTATTCTACAATTACCCTAATTATGTATCATATATACTATTCAAAAGCATAAGTCATATGATATTACTTATTTGTTTATTTATGAACAAAATCCACAGCTCTTTTATGTAATCAATATTTCTTAAACATTGAAATTTATAGAATAGAGAGAAAAATTCACATCCTCGGATGGGATTATAAATATATATCTATAAATTTCAATGTTTGAGATCGCTAGAGCAGGCGTTAGTGCTTTGAAAAAGTAATACCATAAAAATATTTCTTAAAATTTAAACTTAAAGCCTATGACGGATTTACATTATATTCGTACGATCATAAATTATTAATCGACGATAGTCATCAAGCAGGATGTAATACTACTTAATATTAACCTAGAATAATTTATACTCCTATTACTTATACTCTTATACTAATGATGAACCAGAGGATTTCTTCAATACTCATCTAAAGCTAAATGTAATTTATTTCAGATAAGCATGCAATGTGCAGCCACCGGCGACAGGCCACCTCAGTTCGTGTGGGAAAGAGATGGTATTATTGTTACCAGTAACACAGATGCCAGGTACAACATTTTTTGTAAATAAATACGTTTCTTGTACGAGATCCCTTTGTGATATTGTTTTTGATTGTTTTATCAATGCTTGGGAAATCCCCTATAACAGCACATAATAATATATAGGTATAGTTAAAATTTCAAGTAAGTATTTCCAAGTACCTATTTCGGTACGAAAGATTCAGCCCTCGTATGTTAGGACAGACAAACATACAGACAAATGTAAAGCGTAACCACAGTATATTATATATATTATATTTATATACAGTATTGTAACTCGGGCCTGTCCTTTGTTTTAAATACCTACAGCCGCGCGGTACGTAAACACGCGGTAGGGCTGCCTGCGTACAGTATTTTAATTTCATTAACCTACTTGAGTTTCTTTCTAGTTTTGTCATTGTAAATATTATATTTATTATTTAAAAAATACTATTTGTGAAAGGATTAGGAGAAGTTCAATAAAAACACGTTGTGGTTTTTGATTACTAAGTAGATTTAATAAAAAAAAAACAACTCATATAAGTTATAGACTGAAAAAATATTTGCGCCACCTGAGACGTTCGAAAAGATTTACTCGAGCGTATGCCTAGGTAGGCAAGTTGGTACTCGTATGTCATTCACATTTTTTTGTTTAGGTATTAGTCCGCGCCTATTTAAGCAATGGGTTCGAAAACCCATGGCTCAAACATGCAGTTGCATTTAGGATACAATTTATAATTATTATCATTTATCATGTAGGTACCTTCGTAATAACTAGTGTTTAGTACATTATTATAATCAATAAAAAATAAACCATAAAGTTCATTAATCCAGATATTTTACTCGGTGGAATAAGCGAAATACCTACCAATTAAAAGAAGCAAATTACGTATATTAGTATTTATGTAGGTATTTAAAAATATTATTTTAGTTTCCAGGTAATTAAAAAATATCTCTTTGGTATATTTATATTATTGGCTATTGTAGAATCTAACAAATAAAGCAACCCATAAAATCAATACATAATCTATGTATAAGTGCATTAAGTTACTACCTACTTGTACTTATTTCAATAAAATATTCACAAATCGCACGCTTACTGCTTACAAAACGATCACACAGTTCGTTCGTCACAGCGGCGCATTCGCGACTGGCTGCAAGCCGAGTGCACACCAATATCGAGGTGCATAGGCATGAATCGTGTTTCGGCCGTTTATATGAAGACAGAATACTGGTAGATAATATTACCGTTGCGTAAGATACTAAGCTTTAATATTAGCTTATTACTAAATAAGGATCCACAGCCTAATACGGAGCCCTAGTAGGTAAAATCAGTAACATTCACCAAAATAGTAAAATAGTAAAAAGAATGGCTCCGAGTTTCTTGCCGCTTCGGCGGTTGAGTCTTTAAAGTACATTATAATGAAAAATTGACGTTCATAAGTGCGTCTTTGATGCCTAAATTTAATAAATGATTTTGACTTGACGTTTGACTTTGATAGTAATACAATTATTAAATAAAGTTTGTATTCGATTAGCAAATAGTCGAGATAAACTTGACGCAAGTCTTTCTATAGTAACTGACGGGTATCTAATTTAACTTTTTTGTTTTGTTTTAGGTATGCGTTGGGGCAAGTGATGACGTCAGACAACTCAGTGGTAGCCCAGCTAAACATAACTCGAGTAAGGGTCGAGGATGGCGGATTGTACTCCTGCACGGCGAGAGAGGGCGAACATGCGGCCAGTCACGAGAATAGACTCGACGTTTACGGTAAGAGTTAATACTACTTATAATATAATGTATATATTTATTACAGTATTGTCATGTGTACAGTGACAGTATTGTGACGACTAAATCAAGATGGGCAAGTCAATCGTCTGATGGTAAACGTCAGCCCAACCCATGACATAGTAGTTGCTTTCACACCACATAAAGCTAGTGTAGAGGATACGTGACAGTTTGCAAGTTTAAAAAAGATAGATTATATTTTAATTATAATAGATCAATTATAATCTACATAGTGTGATTGTCGAGCGTCCTTCGTTCATCTCCGAGTACCTGTGTTTAGGTTTTAAGGGTACTGTAATGCAGTAATTGGACGAGTAAGACTTAAGGATTACCGTTTGTCGTTCGCAATGACGAATAAACAGATTGTATACATTAAACTTTTAATGGATGGAATAGTTCTAAATATTTTGGATACTATTCATACTTTGCTATTGTTTTTGTGCACATTTGCCTTATTATATATGTGTGTGTGTGCACATAAAATAATTATTACATTCAATTATAATTAGGCTTACATGTTCAAACTATGATATGTGTGTACTCGTAATATTCTCTCAATTGAAACGTAATTTTTCCTCAGTGTTATCGTAGCCAGGGTCGATGTTACTTGATTAATATTAAATAATAATTGTAATTATGATTAAAAACGTATCTTTGTGTATTTTTTCTTCTTCATTCAATTTTGATTCTTGCTTCTATATTGTGTAGGTATAGTCTATCAAGATAAAAGGGACATACCTTTTCAGGTCCACCATACATCAGATCATTACCCCCAATCAAGGTGCAAAGTGGTGACTCTGTCAATTTGAGATGCCCTTTCTACGGATATCCTATTAGGTAAGCAGCTCAATTTACAACGTCATTACTTCTACCAAACGTAGCTCATTATCAATTTACGTATGCTAAATGTGTACATTATTTTTACTATATTCTAAAATAAAGACCTTAGAGGTCGGTTGCGCAATGACAACGCCTTTGGTGTTACCGTTGCGCTACCGACTAAAGTTTAAATGCTAAAAGTTTATAGGCGACGGAAACCACTTTCCTTCAGGTGGACTGCCTACTTTTATCATTAGTAAAAAACTTAAAAAGCAAATTGTCATGCTAGTGAGATTGCATAAAGTTATTATTGATTGGTGAACAGCCTTCTTATTAAAGTTTTACTTTTCTTGCAGCAAAACAGATTGGGAATATCAAAGCAAAACTCTCAACACAAATAGTCTTTTCTCTACTCGATATAAAAGACACAAAACCAGAAGAAACGCTCCAAGCATCAATATAAACGGGGTGTTGTCGATCACCGAAGTTAGCAAAGAGCTAAATGGGGCTATATACACCTGCATAGTTACAAGTCCCAGTGGAGAGATGGCTAGAAGAGCCTTTGAGATTCAGGTGATAGAAGCACCTGTTCTAGATGACCTTCTGTTAGGCAGCAACCTGCAAGAAGGTCAGGTAGCTAACATATATTGCAATGTTAGAAGTGGTGATCTGCCGATACATTTTGAGTGGTTAAAAGATGGGAAGAGGATTCCGAGTAATTTGAAGGTGAGTTTATAGGTAGAATAGTATTCCTCTTGCCAAATAGCTGAAGACCCAAAAAGGCATTTTTCCTTTAAATATCTTACATGTGATAGTCAAATTAGACGCATTTATAAACGATAACTATTTTACAAATAATTACCACTTTGAACTAAATACATTTAGCCCCCTAAATTCCACATTATGTTGCATACAACAGACACGTGCAAACTGCAATCAGGCCTCAACCTGGCGCCCATACCCGAGTCTCGGGTATGAGCTTTGGGTCAAGGTTCACAAACATTTACCTTGAACAGATAATTCGATATTTTTTTCCTTCGGTTATAATTCGATTTACAAAACTATATTATTTATTTAACAAAATTTTCTTAAAGCATTAATCCCTGGTTATATAATACCAAACCAAACATAGCAATTTTAGAGAGAAAAATTCACATTCTCGTTCGGGATCCCAACCCGCATATTTCTACTATCCATGTCAGACGCTATGAACACTAGGCCACTGACGCTTACCGTCCGAGGATCGATTTCAATTAGCTATACGGTTAAAATTATTAACCGTCGTATGGAGACGGAGCGACATCCATTGAACAACTTGACAGCATTTTCAAACCACAAGATTTTTTCAAATACATAACTTTCGGGTTGATGTAACCCTTCATGATTTTATTAATACGATTTTTTAAAGCACTTAGGCCTGCTAAGCGATACCAAACATTGCAATTTTAGAGAATTAGTGGTCATGGCGTCTAACACGGATTGTTAGAAGACGCGGATTCGAATCCCGTCCGAAGTTGTGATTTTTTCTCTTTAAAATTGCAATCTTATATTATTTTCATAATGTTACTTTAATCAATACACCAAGCGGGTGTGTTATAATTATTATTTCTTTCGTTATTTGTAATGATTGTGCAAAATATTGAACCTTAATTTATACAACATACTCAATTTCAGAATTTAAAAATATTTTAAATAAGCCAGTGTACAGACAAGTACAAAACTATGGTATAAATAACACATGGCTATTCAAAAACTAGCTCACTTGTTATTTTTTATTAGTATTAATATGTACGAGAAGAAGTTCCGATATTTGGTTATAACAACAATCAAATTCAATTGCAGGTAGTGGAACGTAATTCTGAACTATTCAGCGCTTTAGTGATCAAGAAAGTTTCGCTGGAACATTGTGGAACTTACACTTGCGTAGCTTCCAACCACGTCGCTAAAGTGAACCGATCGACGGAGCTTTACATCAAAGGTAACAATATCTGAAGCTGAACAAATACAGTTCATTGAGTTCGATCTAATTGTGCGTACCAAAACTGAAAGTGTTTTGGGATATTTCGTTTATGAAGTGAGGTTTAACATGAGCAGTACAATAATTAGAGAGTTAGAACAAGTACTCCATGGACATACTGACTTGTACTTCACGAGTCTTTGCCTTTAAAGCCTTGTAGTGTTTTACATTTTCGAAAAGTATTGATACCCTACACATATTATAAAAAAAAATGTTCACATACCATCGCACCAGGATGACCTTCCTCACGCATGGCATAGATGTTTTTGATGTGTCAATGTTGTCATTGACACATCAAAAACATTCAAGAGCCCTGTTTAAATATCACATTTCAAACATCTGGTCATCACACAAATATTCGCCCTGGCAAAGGATCGAACCTGTTACCCTTCGCTTCGAAGGTGACGGCTGAAGGTTGACGGGGTCTACGCAAATCCTTTCACTATATAATAAATCTTGCATTTTTTTATGTATTTTTCATTACATGTTTCAGTTGCACCGAAGTGGCTAGAGGAACCATCAAACTCATCCCTACTTTTGGGGAGGAAAGGGAGCGTCTCTTGCAGTGCTAGTGGATATCCTCAGCCGCAGGTCCATTGGATGAAGAAAGACGGTAATTATCTCAATATTCTTTCTTAACTAACATTATATTAATTAATTAAGTTGGTTGAGACTATTGCCTATGCCATTGGTAAAGTTGATTTTGAAGTGATGCTAAGGAGTAAAGACAGTCAGTCGCTATCTAGCAGTCGTAGGTTCCGATTCTCCCTTGGAATATATTAAGCATTAGGGTTGAGTATTTTTTCAGTCGTCAAGCACTTAACGAACCATTAGAGATCTAGACGGTTGCCATGTTTGACCCTATTATGATCATATCAAAAAAATACTTTGCCATTTATGTGACGCGTGGTAGTTATGTCTATTTGTCTCGAGTTGTTGTGGTATGTTCAAAAGAGATTATGCCCCCGACAAAACCTGGTAAATATACAATAGTGAGTACATTAAGGTTAATTTTATTGTTTACCTACTTGATAGCACTATGTGCTTTATTTCTTTTTCAAATGTGTTGTTATTTAGAAATAGCTCGCGGGAGCCTAAATATCCTTCAAATTTGACAATTCGTCCTAAGGAATATTTAAAACTAGAACTTTTGAAAACAGTTATTTGGCATTGTTTTTATGAGTGATAAATGTTCAGAAAATACTTTATTCGAATATGCTAAAAAATACATTATTGAAGAAATTTGACTCCCAAAAACATCCTTGAATCCCACGTCCCCCGTTATCCCGTCGACAGAACGAATCAATTCCATTCAGTTTCTATGGAAAATATTTTCACAAAAAAACAGTGTTTAAAACCAGCAAACATCTAAATACTCTAGTTAGTCATTGTTTCTTAAAAATGTTATATATTTTTAGGAAGTCTTATATAAAATAAATGTTGATTAAAATCCACGCTCAGTGTTTAATACAACTTCTCTTTTTAATATTCTTTCGCCTGAATGTAAATTTGTAATACTAAAAAACCTGCCAAGTGCCAGCTGGACTCGCGAACCAAGGATTCCGTACATTAAGAAAGCATTGAACATTATTGCTCTAACTAAACTCTAACTAAAAAACAAACTAGGTTATAGGACAAACTTAAAATAGTCGTTCGATCCATATCCACGGTTATTGTATCATCCGCACATAATAAGTTTGTAATAGTATTTCAAATTGTTTCTTTTTTTAACTACATATTTTCGGATTTCAGTTTTTTTTCCTTTTTATGTGCTGTAATACACGGATTCTTTCCAAATTTCATGATTTTAGGTCAACAGGAAGTACCCTATGGATTTGATTCACTTATAAAATCGCATAATATGCGACATAAACGGACAAAGAAGTTTTATTTTTTCACAGCTGGAAGAGACCTAATTATTTTTTTATAAATTTCAACTCTATTCCGGTTTTCATTCCTCAGAAAAAGGGTCTTGACAGACTGATGGACAACAAATATACTATTAGGATAGACTATGGGTTCCTTTTTTTCCTTTTTTGAGGCAAGCAATGTACTCGTGTCTAACACACATGTAATACTTTTATTTTTGTATTACACTTACAGCACTACTTGGCACATGGCAACCTGTCCTAGAGCTAGCTGGAGGTGGCATTCTGAGCCTTCCAAACGGGACCCTAATCATAGAAGAAGTGTCCCTTGCAGACGAGGGTTTGTACTCCTGCAATGTCGAGAACGGCGTGGGACAGCCGCTAAGCAAGACTGTTTGGATGAGTGTTAACAGTAAGTATTAATACTTCAAACAAATTGTTTTTTTATTCTGGCGGTCATGGTATCTGACGCGGTTAGTCAGAAGACATGAGTTAGATACTACATGATCGTATGTAATGTCTATAATTTTTCCCTCAAAATTGCGAAGTTCCGCTAAGCAGGCGTAGGCATTTAAAAAAAACATATTGTAAGAAAAATCTAATTTGAAAATGTACGAGTAAAAAATGTGATAGTATAAAAGCAAATAGCAAAATATTAGTAGCTCAGGGCTTTCAAATCCAAGGCAACGGTGTGCATGATATCACAATATATT
Source organism: Selenia dentaria (assembly GCA_917880725.1). Taxonomy (NCBI): domain Eukaryota; kingdom Metazoa; phylum Arthropoda; class Insecta; order Lepidoptera; family Geometridae; genus Selenia; species Selenia dentaria. The sequence goes on along the minus strand of OU862898.1, from coordinate 19,449,090 downwards.
TCTATAAGTACTGATTTTGCATATGTTTGCTCTAAATACTTACTACACTAAATTTATATAATTCAAGTCAATTATTGAAACAGCTTATACAAAGTTACGCTGACCAACAAAAGTGTAACTGGCCACCAACTGTAACTAACTTAGTTATACCGGATTTATCCTTTGAAGTACTTACTACATTCAACTTTGCCTTTGATGTCGGACGATCGAGGTAATTGGTTCTATAGCTACTTTCCCGATCAATAAATTTTAATCAGTGGTCTTACCGCGAAATAACTTTGTAACTCAATGTTTGCTTCCAAAATAACTTAAAATAAACCAATCTACTTTCAGCGACACCCGTGTGGTTATCACAATCCTTTATGTATCACCCATTAAATAGGATTTAAAATAAAAAAAAATGTTATAATTCAGGGTATATACCGTCTCCATTAAAAATTTCATCCAATTCCATTCAGCCCTTCTAACGTGAATAAATTATAGATGGATCAGATCGTCAGTTGTTACAGCGTAATATATCGGTACATATGCAAACACAGTGTAACACAAAAGTTGTACTTATTAACTACTAAGATCCGCCATATTAAGTACATTTTGCGATAAATGTGTTTTAAACGTAATTATTTTCTAAGCTGAAGACAGAAATATAGAACGATGTCTTTGCTATATTGAGCGTACTAAATTTAGTTTAATTAATAATAATTTAATGTTATTTAGGTAGGTGCTAAAGAGAATTGGGCTTTAATATACGAGCTCGTAGTTGTGTATTAATTACTTACTTAATCTAACTAATTATGAAGTCAAATTCATCTAGAGCACAGATAACTACTGTAAATTCACCCCAAACCCAATACACGTCCTGCGACCCAAAGCAGGTGGTACATCAAACCCATTGCACAATCAGCGTCCTACAGCAGGTTGTGCGTGTCACCCATTACACATCCTGTGACCTGCAGCAGGTTTCGCGTCATATTCATTAAGCGTCTCACGATCTGCAGCACATTGCGCATTACAAAAAATATATGATTAACATTACAGAGCCTGTCCATTTTGAGACGTCATCGTCAAATGTTACGTCACGGTTGGGACATCCAGTCTCGCTGGAATGCCGCCCGCTTGGAGATGAGCCCATCAGGGTGTCGTGGACTCATGATGGAGTTCCTATAGATGCACAGACTCCAAGGTAACCATAACTTAACGTGACTTAAAAAAATTAGCGTTTATTTGTCTGCATTCATTAACTATGTCAAGGTGGAAACACACATCAGTGGTGAGAATTCAACACATAAACCGTTTTGCTTGAGTCAAACAGTGAGAAAAAGAGAACCGTCGTGTCGTAACGGTGGACTAATATTACAATAATATGGCGCCCAATCCAGCTATTATCTGTTCGTCACGCAACTGTCAAGTGTGAACTTTGACTCGATACGACTATACAACGGTAAATTAGCACACGCGCGACTTTAATAAAATTCCTAGGACGCTTTTCTTCTTGCACAGACTTTATCTAGATGGTTCTGTTAGTTGTCGGTAGTTACTCTGCCTTCGAAGCGTAGAGTCCCAGGTTCGATTCCCGTTCGGGACAAATTTTGTGTGATGAGCAGACATGTTTTTTCTCGGGGGTTGGATGTAGTGATGTGATATTGTGTGTCCATGTCTCCTGCGACACATAGGGAATCACAATGCGGCGGTATGTGCATGTTAATATTATAATTAGTTATTTTTTACCGTCGTAATGCATTTTACATTAATGCAGCTCATCGCATATGTATTTGTTGAAATCGTCTTGAATATGTATCTTCTGTTACAAGTGTAATGTCTGTAATGTGATACATTGTGGTCTGGAATAAATATTTCTCTATTTCTTTCTCTTTCTTTTCTTATAAACGCACTTGAAATAGTGTTAAAAATACAAGACAACGTAAAGAATATTCTTCAAATCTCGCATATCTTATTATTAAGTCGAATACCTATTTAAGTGATTTCTCATGACCATAAAATAAAACAATAAAATAATAATATATAAATACAATAAATAATTTATATGTATAATTTATTATTTCTCTATTGTTAAAAGGATTATCTGAAGCAGTATAGGATCATTAATATGGTATAAATGTATCGTTTCAGGTTAAAACTATCAGAAAATAAGACACCCCTTGGATTAAAGAGCACCATCAGTCTTCAATACTCGGAGACGAGAGATGCGGGGGTCTACCAGTGCAGAGCCGGTAACCCATATGGGGCGGCTGGTTTCAACATTCACCTTACTATATTAGGTAAGCACTTAACTTTAATTGCAAACCGTCATTTTGGTGGATACCACCTAGTAATAGATAGTTTGCACGTTATCGTTTTAAAGTTCTGGTTGGGTTAGACGCCGCAAAAAGTGATATTACTGGATAAATCACAGGAATCTAATGGATTTCTGCAAGTGACTAGCCAGTGTCAGGACCCACAAAGGTTTGCTTTAATAAGCTCCGTGTAGTACTGCAATTGTTATGGGCACGGGTGGCACTGACCTGATCAATTTGCCGGCCTTGCACGTGATGATTTTTTTTTCTATACATATAATTACTTGTTCTGGCTGACTGACTGATTCCTCAATGCAAAACCTATAAACTGCAGCGGCTACTAACTTGTACCGTTGGCATGCTAACTGCCAATGTTGCAACAACTAAGTTTTTTTTTTTGGAAAATTCAGCCCTGAGGACGTTACATTCAATTTATTTATATAGTTTCATATCCCATGCACCTAGCGAGCAAAGTCAACTAGTTATTTATATAGTATTAGTTTAAACTGAATATTTGAAAACAATCTTTTAAAATATTTAAGTACCTATTCATGACACAGTCGCACTGTAACATAAACATAGTTGTGGCATCACTTCTGACCTTGGGAAGATCATAGACTGTTCTTGTAACAAATGTGATTGATATTCAAGTGTCCCAAGTTTTCAAATTCTAATTCTAATCCCACAGCAATCAATCACACACTAATTTGTCCTAATTAAAAATGTTATAGATTCCTATACAGTTAAGTTTATTATTGTTACGTTTTCAAATTTTCCTACTAATTGTAGCAACGTTTGATAAGAAAAGCTACACTCATAGAACACCTTTTAACTACTTTAGGAGCCTACTAATCTGTTTTAACGGTTTAACTAACGCTGCTAGATAGTGCCTACCGCGTGATAAGTCAATGTATAATACTTACAAGATTGCAAAGCTTCAATGTGTTTGTTTAGTTCAAGTTCTTATTTGAGTGGGTTGTGCGCCGTTATTCTAATTTGCTAGTATTCTATTCATTTACATTTTGCATGTAAAATTCTGCGTCAATATTTACGCAAAGTTTGTACTATGCTAATGAGTGTCTAGTCTAATATTGACAAGCCATTTTGAATCCTGGAGTTAGTTGGAGTACAAATCTAGTTCAGATAGGTTTTGAGTGTAAAAATACTCACAGTCATTTGTAGCCTCTTTTAGTGTCCGAACTCGGGTTGACGGACTATCGTGCACGAACTTGTTTGTTTCCTTTCATTCAATTTCCGCAAAATTTTAATATAATTCTGGTAACAGAATGAAGAGTAATTCTTGTGACAGAATGGATCTGTTAAAGGCCGAAGTTACCAATTAATACCAGATAGGCTTAATCATTGTACCTTTTCCTAATGTCATAAAAAACTCTCTTGTGAACGTGAATTATTTATGAACATACCAAAGACTACCAAGACCATAGGTTTCAAAATGTCTGAAATCTGGTAACACTATATCCAATTGTAATTGTTCCTGCATTATTGACTACACGAACATATATATTTTGTACAATGGTTTGGATCGTGTATTCAACGATGGCGAAAACTTAACGTTGCAATAGGCAGGCAGTATAGGAATAGTTTCTAGGCGATAAGTACAACAAAATAACTCTGATCAATCTTGACTTTCAGAACCTCCAACGCCCCCCTCAGATCTACGTATAGACTCGGTCCGGTCTAGGAGAGCAAGTATATCTTGGCGCGATATTCTCAGAGCACATGCGAGACACTACTCTGTGCAGTACTCACATACACACTACTCTGACACTTGGGAGCATGCTGCTACAGTCAATGTTACCAGGTAAGAACTGAAAATTAGTTTTTGGAGTTTCCTCTTCAAGGATCGTGTACATGAACAGCAAAAGATTTTCGAACGAAGCCTGCTCCATTGACTCCGAACCAGATAGCAGTACAACTCTAACAAGAATGGGGTTGACTATTATATATATAACAGATTATTTTTATTTTTTGATACTGCTGCACGAATTAATGAGGTAGAAATACGACGTACTACTCCCTTGGGATTTGAACGAGGACTGTTTCTGGCTGTTGAGTGAGGGTTTTGCTTGCACGGTGTTAGTATGTAAGACTTTTGATAGATGTGGACAGACTAGCCATCAGTTAGTATCGCAAACTATGATGAATTTGTATTTAGCCATAACAGGACGTATAATCACAAAAGCCTACGGCTGTAAACCACTTTATTGTTTTTCAATGCAATAATTGATCTTCATACCTTAGTACAATCTATATGCCGAAATAACTGACTTTAAAAGACCATTCTAAAATAATCATAAATTCTTTAATACAGAAATGATCTTTCTATTTCAGAAAAGATAATGACTTGAGGCAGTCCATTGATCTTCTGAATCTCCGACCAGCAACATCATATGCCGTGCGCGTTGCCACTGGCAACCAGGTTGGCGTCAGTGTCTACACACCAGCTGTGCACTTCACCACCCATGAGGAAGGTAAGACAGTTATGTTGCTTAGATCTTGTTTATAGAAAATATTAACCGTCCGTGTTATATCAGTCCATCGACCCGCAGGACTTTTAACATTTAAGTCAACGTCACACCCCGTTCGCGTTGACCTTGGCGAGCCACTCATCATCATCATCATCTCAGCCGTAGGACGTCCACTGCTAAACATAGGCCTCCCTCATAGCGAGCCACTAGTGGCTTAATATATATAAACTCATGTACATAAAGATGTCCCTTCCCGGGCCGCCTAAGTGGAAACCAAACATAGTTTGAAGGCTTGTTTCCTGCAACGTTATGCTGAAAAAGTAGCAGTACGGCAAAAAAGTACGACTGCGGCAAACCTCTAAGTAGAGTTTCCCAACAGTTTGGGCGTAAGATGAATATAGATAAGATGAAAATCATGTCCAATGTCCATGTTCCACATATACCGGTAACTGTTGGACGATACACTCGAAGTTGTAGACGAGTACGTCTATCTGGGACAGACTGTCCAACTTCAACAAGGAGGTCGCACGAAGAATCTAACTCGAATGGACAGCATTTGGGAAGCTTCGATCCTTCTTTTCATCCCATTTCTTCAGAGTCTAACCAAGGTTTTCAACTAGTGTGTGTTACCAGTGATGACTCATGGCGCTGAGACGTGGTCCCTTACTGTGGGCCCCATTAACAAGCTTAAGGTCGCTCAACGAGCAATGGAGAGGGCTATGCTTGGGGTTTCCCTGCGTAATATATATATATTACGCAGGTAATATCCGAAGATACTCGTATATCTGAATCCGAAATAAGATCCAAAATGTGGAGATCTATAAGGAGAACTAAATACCGACATAGCTCTCAAAATTAGAAAGTTGAAGTGGCAATGGGCAGGCCACATATATAGCTCGCAGAGCTAATAACCGATGGGGAGGAAAGGTTCTCGAGTGGCAAACACGCACCGGAAGACGATGTGTAGGCCGGCCCCCCACTAGGTGGACCGACGACCCCGTCAAAACTGCAGGGAATCGCTGGGTGCAGGTAGTGAGTAGCCGGTCCAAGTGTCATTCTATGGGAGAGGCCTATATTAAGCAGTGGACGTCTTCCAGCTGATAATGATGAATGATCATAATAATAGTGCAGGCATACCGCCAAATTCCAGTATCTTATTTTTTCATCAACAGCTCCATCATCACCTCCGATGAACATACACGTGGAACAGACGGAGAATCCTGGCGAGTTGTACGTGTCTTGGCTGCCACCGTTAAAGGAAACTCATAATGGAGTCGTCTTAGGGTATCATGTGAGGGCAGTACCACAAGATATTGGAACAGGTAAAGCTTTAGTTGTAGACACGGAATAACTACGTGTCTACACTTTTAGCCACATAACTCATATGGAACTCTACGTATTGAATGATATGTCTCCGTCTCGCGCAATATGCGTCCCCGCAGAATACGCGACCACGGTCTGCCTGTGTTTTCATCCAAATCCGTTAAGCTGTTGATTGAGTAACAAACTCCATAAATAACATTTGCATCTAAAGTATTAGTAAGTTATAGTGTGATTTCATCAGAAAAAGGCAACGACTATTTGTTTTATAAAAGACTTCTATTTATCTTTTTTTTCAGTGAGTGGCGACGCAGACTCGAGGATAGTTAAAATTTCTCAGCTCTCTGGCAAGCAAGAAACATTGCTAAGTGGACTGTTAAAAAACACCAGGTTAGAGATGACAGCTTGCTGATTTGTTACTTGGGTGCCTCGGCAGGTTTTTTTTCATATGCGGCGCTATTTACCGATCAATTCGGATAAAGTTTGGCGCACATTTTAGGTACCTTACTTCAAAGTGGAATTTCGATAATGAATATAATTAGTCAAGTGGTTGCCGAGATAACATGATGTGCAATTTATAAAGTGAACGATTTTGATAATATTCGGTAAGAACATTTGGTACCAACAACATAACATTTTAGAGGAAATTGGCAAGTTCTTATCAAAAAAAATATTCGTAAAATTTTCTGAATTTCGAAACCTGCATATAGCATAGAAATTGGCGCTGATAAAACTGAGCTCGCGAGGTTAGCTTAATTAACTACTAGTGTAGTATAGACGTAGGTTATAATTGATGTTTTTACTAGGTTCGAGTAATATGGCTCTTATTATATGAACGGTAGAACGAAGCATGACTGCGTGAATGAGAATTAAAATATCTCAGAGTCAAACGCAGTGCAAAAACGCAGCACACATCAAGCTCTGGGTCACACTGAAACTATCAGGGGCTGGCGTGACGCTTACGTCTTCCATTAGGGACAGGGCTTGTCTGTCTTTTCATTTTGTAGTTTATGATAAATGTCATTTTTTCGCTGAAAGAAGAGTATGTTTTCAGGTACGCTGTCTCGGTATCGGCTTACACCAACGCTGGTTCAGGCCCGTTCTCATTGCCAGTATTCCAAAATACCAGAGAAGGAGGTATGTTACCAACACTAGCATGGCATCTCACTCCACACCTATAGCGCTTTTAAAATATTGTGGTGTGTTTGCTTTTATTTGTTATCTGATAGAGACAGAATTAATTTTTGTATACTTTGATTGTTTTAGTTTTGTTTTAGCCATGCAATACGGATATCTGCTCAAAAAGGGTTTCTAAAATAGACTTCGGCCCGAATCAATATCAAAATCTGTCTTGCACAAATAATGTTGTTAAAACCACTTTAAATGAATATTGAATAAAGTCAAAGTTAAGCTAAAGTTTTTACAATTAACCGAGTTTAATAAATCATTTTCTATGGTTTGCAGGTTAACTCAACATTATAATTAAACGATTAATTTCATGATACTAGATTAAAAAATGATCGTGTTTAACGCTACGAGTAAAAAGAAAGTTACCTTATCGAACGGTAAATTATCTTTTTAATTTAACTGCAGTTGAAGCCTGGTAAGCTCATTGGAGATGACATACTTCTTTATATACATTACAGCTCCAGAACAGGCTCCATCATCAGTAGAATGCATGGCGGTGTCTTCTACCTCCTTGCGGGTAGGATGGCAACCGATAATCTTGCCCGGACAGGGAAGTTCACTGGTTGGTTACACAATCCTGTATGCTACTGAAGGTAACTACTTGTAGTTATAGTTACATCAAAGAAGATGCCAGTTTTTTATCATATAATTTTTGAAGCACTTACACATGCACAGACACGAAAATAAAACAAACGAAAAACCTATTTTGAAATTTTAAGAAAGTTACTTGTTCCCGGATGGGGTTTGAACCTGTCTTTCGACTGCTAGGCTAGGCAAGCATCTCTCTCTCCATAATTTTAACCATCGTATGGGAAACATACTTAACTTTCTTATTGATGTAGCAATTCTTATTCTTATAGTTCATGTGTATGTTTTTTTTATGTGTATGTTAGCCGATTTCTACCTCATTTTGTGTTTGGTAGAGTATACTTCCAAGGTCCCATTTGAATTTCACCAAATTCGGTCAAGCAGTTTTTGAGTTACACTCAAAAAACTGAAAAGTGTCAAGCCTATCTTGATGATATCATCATTAACGGTGAATGACAATCGATCCCGTAAGTAGCAAGGGTCACTAAAAATAGTGAAAAAAATGTTTTTATTTAAATATAGAACCGACTTTATTACCAAAAAGTGTGAAATAATTTGTCGAAGTCGGTACCATGCGCACACTGTTGTGATAAAAGGTACTTTTTAAACTATCATGGTACCGATTTCAACAAGTTATTTCACACTTTTTGGTAATAAAGTTGGTTCCATTTTTTTGGTAAAAATATTATATGTGACTTGTTAAGCATTCAAACCTGCTAAATCAACCCTTATTTTGCAATTTAGACAAAAAATTTACACAATATCCTCGGGCGATCCAAGTCAGACAAATCTTTGGAAGAAGCGAATTCGAGCCTTGTTCGAAGATATATAATTTTTCTTTTTAAAACTGTATGGTAGTGGTTCTTACTGGCGTCACTCTTGAATTGAGAAATTCATAACATCTGACCTTTCTGAGATTTCAGTCTCTTCATTTTGTGTATTATTTAATTTTTTCCTTCATTATTCTACATTATTGCATTGTATTCCTTTAATCTTTCCTCGTCAAGATTTTATAAAAGAAAGCAAATAGAGCAAACCACGCGCGGTTTGGGTGGTGAATAATGTGGTCCTCACTCCTCTCTCTGAAAGAAAGTGCCGAGTGCCAGAAGTGGCAACATAATAGACTGATTATGCTGAAGTGCACAAACGGCACTTATAAAGGAACAAAAATGTCACGGTTATATAATATCTACACATAAAAACACTTTTTTAACAAACAAATTAAAAAAAACTGATTCTCAATCTATCATAGATATATACATATCATACCCCATGTTGATGATAAATTATTATCAACAAAATCTCACTGATCATATATTAACCATAATAAAATTAAATGGATCCACATGAGAAGCACCAGCTTTCAAATAGAGAAAGAATCATCAACATCGATTTCCTAGATAAAAAGTTATGAGACCTCGGATAAGTCGGTTAAAAATAATAATAAATTAATGTTTTGAAATGATTTCATTTAACAGAGGGCGCTTGGCAGAACCAGACGTCTCTGCACACGGAGCTGTACCTCCAAGGTCTGCTGAAGTACTCCAACTACACTGTCAAAGTGGCGGGGTTCTCCAACTTCGGGATTGGACCGTTCTCATATCCAATTGTGTGTGCTACTTTACAAGATGGTTTGTACCGTTTATTGTTACTACACTACGTCAGGGAATAAAAAGCTCCTCCGAAAGTTGTCGATATGCAAACCAAAGAGAAAACCTAAATTCGGGATAGTAACATATGAGAGAGAGCTGTTCAGAGACCTTCAAATATTGCCCTTGCCGTGTGAGCTCATTTACCAGGTAGCCCTGTTCACCCACGTAAACATAGGAGTATTTAAACGTAGGGGTGTTAACAGTAAGATAGATTTACGTAGTAACAAAAAGAAAGACCAACTAATAACCCCGTTGCACCGTCTCGTCAAGTCGGAGAGGTCAGTGTATATTTTAGGGCCCGCGATCTACAACCGTTTACCAGCGTCCATTCGGGATGCAGCTACCAGTGCCTGCTTCAAAACTAAGCTAAGAGTGTGGCTACTAGATAAGTTATTTTATGACATTGAAACTTACCTACTTAAAAATAAGTGATTATTAATTCTTCTATTTTAAAATTGTTACCTTATGTTTATTTTTTTATATTACTGTTGGTAGTATGACTATATTTTGTAATTTGATCAATTGTGACCTGTAACTCTGGAGTTATCAATAAATTATCTTATCTTATCTTATCTTATCTTATGTGTTTATAATATTTGTAACCCTATTTATACTAGGTAGGGTTTACCGTCTTGGTTGGTACCACTGCAGTGCCAGTTGTTTTACCGAAGCTATAGTGCGCAAACATTACTGTCTTAGACTCTGAAGGGTGGACTTGACTTTAGCAAACGACACTTGCGTTATCTATTGTACCTACATCTATCAGTGGTGCGAAGTTTCTGAAAGATGGTCCGGCGCTCATTGGAATTGTTCTAACAGACATTTCTTATAAGTAGGTTATCGAATGAGACTAATGAGACTCAATAACGAATATCTCAGAGTGACCCTAACACAGTAGTGCGGTACACTACCGTATTGAGGAAGAATACCTGGCACTGCGGTGGTACCTTCCAAGTCGGATACAAGCAGAAGTGTCGTAATATTTTCATCTGAAACCTTTCGTTTATTTTCCAGTACCAGGTCCACCCGCGGACATCAAAGTGTTGGTGCTATCGTCGAGCTCACTCCTCGTCAGTTGGAAAAGACCAGAACATCCCAACGGCGAAATATTACATTATAATGTATATGTTAAGCCAACTTCTAGGTGAGTACATTACTTGCCTTCACATTATTATAATCTATCAAATATATAAATACGATAGTAGTTACGGATGTTTGCAGTTTGTTAGTATTTCAACTACCAGCCCAGAGCTTGCACCTTCCGACTTCTTTTTGTTTCCTAAAATCAAACAAACTAGAGACTCACGTTTAACGAGCCCTGAATTGGCAAGAAAGCGTTCCACGAAGGCAGTGAAGAGGTCGCTAAGGAAGGCTTGTCCAATTGTTTTTGTAATGGTTCCAACGTATACATTATATATAAAATGAGAATAATATTGAAAAAATCTTTTGAATTTTTTTTTATCGTAAGTCTAATAGTCTTATTTATCAGAACCCAGAAACGTTAGTATAACCTAAGTATATCAAAATACATACGCAAATAAAAGCTTCCTTAACACTTTCTTATGTTACAATATATTGATAATGAAAGGGATTTTTTTTATCTGACAATTTAAAAAAAGTATCTCACACACATTCACTACGCATTACGATTCATGTAATGTTATGTAAACCCGTAACACGATCACACTTACAAACTTTACATTTACTCACACTCTCCTAGTAATTTTAGTTGCTGCAGCGCTTTTTAGATTAAGGCGCGGTCGTATCCTGATAATAGTAAAAAGCAGAATCTTTAAACATCGAGTGTAACGAAACAGTTAAATAATAATCTATGAAAAAAAAACTTAGGTTAGAAAAGGAACAGGCAAAGAGTTATAACCGAACAGAGTTCATAAATATTACTCGCTCTCTGCAGAAAAAAAATCCTAAATAGGTGCATAAAAATAAACTTTCACGTCCAAACTCTCAGAATTTTCAGCGATTACACTATATTATTTTGTAGGTAATACATAGCTAACATATAGTACTAGAGTAGTAACCAGCAGTTTTTTCAATTGTGTTAGTATATATCGAAAGATATAAAGAAAACGTACAAAATTAACGCATTTTCGCAATGCATCGTCCAATCTAACAAGCGATTTTCAACCTTACGTAAAGCATCGTAAATTATTTTAAAATTGGGGTTGGACCGCGTCTTAAAATACAGTAATACCTTAATACAGCACTACTGCTTGGAGACAAAAAATCAACATCTATGGCCGGTATTCCTGAAAGACACCAATACGTTGTGAATCTTGACATGCGTGGAAATTGGACAGTAAATCATCATCATCATCTCGGACAGTAAATGCCAAACAAATATTACTTCGACCAGTACTCAAGCATAGATTCACTACTGAGCGAATTTCTGGAATTCAGCCCAAAGAAAGGTTTAAAGAATTACAAGACACCAGATAACCTGATATCTTATTCACAGCGCAGGCTTAGCTCAGTCCCACCGAGCCGCTTCCACTCAGTCTTTAGCTGAGTTGAGCGGTTTGACATCGGGAGTGACGTACGAGTCCTGGGTGATAGCCAGCACGGCGACTGGGGAGGGGTCGGCTAGCAAGCGGGTCACACATACTCCTAGCTCTAGAGGTAAGGAAGGTGCCTTGAGATGTTGTAGAAACGTATCTATTTGGATTATTAAGGCCAAAGTATGTCTTCACCCTGCACTGCACAGTATTAAAATAGAGAAAGAAAATATTAATGTTTGTAATTTGACCAAAATACACAGAAAAGAGAGCTAATTTCAACCAAAACGGAGCAAAAAGTAGCATGCTTTGCAAAAATTACATCAAAAACATTCAAATCTAAGAGGAGCTTTTCTAGTTTTAAATAATTACTAGCTGACCCGCCAGCGTCTTCGTTCGCTTGGTCTTGGAGGTTTTATTATCAACCCAAAAACAACCCTTAGGGGTTGAATTTCACAAAATCCCGTCTTAGTGAGCACCTACGTTCTAAAAAGAAACCCCCATGCAAAATTTTAAACTTTTAGCACTCGCAGTAACGAAGTTTCATACAAACTATCAACCCCAAAAAGAACCCTTAGGGGTCGAATTTCATAAAATCCCGTCTTAGTGAGCACCTACGTCCTAAAAAGAACCCCTGAAGATCTTGTGGTGGATATTGGCGCATATAAAAGAAAAGGAAAAAATGCTTACTTTTGTTTCACTCTTTCAACGCTTTGGAAGTATTCCGTCGGTTATGGTGTTTAATCATCATGATGAGTTCATAACATCGGTCCTATCTTTTGTTACATGCAGTGGTTGCCGGGGTGGCATCTCTGGGAGGAACAGTATCAGTAGGCGTGGGCAGTTCCTTACTCCTGGTCTGTCAGTGTGTGGGGGTCCCCCCTCCGCGCACCGTGTGGTACCACAAGCACAACATCATCACACACCATCCGAGGTTCACCAGGAACCATGATGACAGCCTGCTGATAAACAGTAAGTGTCTGGTTAGTATTGTAACCCTTAGAGTTCTGATGTCAAGAAACAGGGATCCCTTTTTTTCTCATAACTTTTTTTGTCATAACTGATTTGGCATAACGCAATCTTTTTTGTCATAGTTTGGCATAATTGTTTTTTGGCATACTATTTCAGTAAGCATAAATATTGTTCAGGGTTAAAGTTTTTGCCTTAGTTTTGATTCGCATAAAGTTGTAAGGCATAATGTTTGTTCCTCTAATAGTTATTAGGCATAAAGATCGACCGGTGTACCTCTGAATTTCGACAAGTGCAATACTTGACAAGTCTCTTACTTCGAAAAAATATATAACGACAAGTTGTTGCTTCGACTGATCTTGTCGAAATTCAAAGGTTCACCCCGCAAAACTCATAGATAATATTCAGGCCACCACGCGAGTGCGAATGTTGGTTGTAAACACAACCCTAGGAGTACCCACAATTTTGACTATGCATGCTGCAGCTGAATGCCTGATATTACCCCGATTATCTTTGCCCCGAATGACACACAATATTTTTCATCACCATCTATGAGAAAAGGCAAAACCTACGTCTCTGAAACTCATGCATATCAGCAGGGCTATTATGTATCTCAGTTGCTAACATATGTTGATTGAAAAATGGCGATTGCAATATGTCAGTTTTAACACTTCCAGTAAGCAAAAATTTTAGTAAATTGATGACTGAAGCTGACAAAAAATGCAAAGAGCCGCCATTTTTTTAGATTTCAATCACCATTTTTTAGCAACTGAGATACATAATACAGGTATAAAAAATTGGTAAACAGTACAAACAAAATACAAAGAATTATGAAAAATATTAAATGGGTACATTTTAACAGTTCTTTAACGTGATAAAATAAATCAAATTTATGAAAAGGAAAACACTAAAAGCTACCTTTGATGTCACACAATTTTAAATTCTTCCACAGACATAGACCAATCTCTTAGTGGCAACTACACCTGCCTTGCGAAGAACCTCTACGGCTCCGACTCAGTAGAGTACACAGTGACCGTCCTTCTTCTGCCCGAGGCACCAGTACTGAGGACCACGCCATACAAAGATTCTATACTGGTGGAGTGGGAACAGCCGTACTTCATGACAAATAACAGGAGCTCTAGTCAAAAGATCAGTAAGTATTGCTTGGCATCATTACAGAAGTCCGCCTGGGCAAGTACCAGATTTTTGTCAGCTATTCAACTGTGAAGTAGTGCACTTGCTAGACAAAGGACTGTAACGTATTCTCCGAGTTCAATAATATAGTTACGTAGGTATGTATATATATCCTGAATTTTTATTTCAGTATCATAGACAAAAAATTGCTCGAGTTATATTGTTGTAGCAGTTGTGGGAATTTCGGCACTTTTTCACTCATCCTCATATTCATTTCACCTAAAACGTTAACTCTGGCTGAAAAACAATTAAATATTTTTAAATTGAAATTATAGCAAATAGGTTCTACTTGTGTCGCTTACATACAGTGCGGCCAGATCCTAAATATAGCAGATCTCCATGGCAAGAAATGTGAGCGGGCTTTTAAAGCTCTGTAAGGCAGTACCCACGACTTTCATGGGCAGATGTAGAAGTTACCATCAAGAGAATGCCTTACATGTCTTCTCAATTCATAGCATTGTCAAACATTCTAGCTTACAGCTTAACGTGGAAAGAATCAAACGGGCCGTGGCAAGAAGCTTGGCCAGCCAACAAGTTGCCGAACTTTTCCGGCGTACAAAAGCACGTGCTGACAGGCTTGAAGTGCGGCACGAAGTATTCTCTCAGGATCACTGCGACGAACCGAGTGGGTACTTCCCAGCCGGCATATATGGATGTTAGCACGTTGGGTGGAGGTGAGGAAATGTCCTTGTTTAAAAAATACCTTTATTTTTCTTTAAATATATGTTAAAAAATGATTATCTAGTTGATAGGCCTCTTGTACGATGACATCCGAGTGTAGACGACTTACGAAGTTTTCATACGGATCCCTAACCTTTTTGATGAAATTATATAGCCTATATTACTCAGTGATAGCTTTATAACGGCATTTTTTTAAACGGTCCAATAGTTTTTAAGTTTATTTGTTACATACAAAAATACAAAAGTACAAATCTTTCTCTTTATTTGTGTAGATGTAATGTAATCTTTAATGAAAATACTGGATACTCGACGATACTCACGTAACAGTCAAATAGATCCGATTGCAGTTTCAAGTAGTGTTCCGGACTGAATTTTAATTGAACGCATTTTTAAGTTTTCAAAAATGATTTCTTAACTAAAAATTAGTAAACAGAGTGCGCCCTCTAGCGGCAAATGACGTCTCGCTTAACACTGTATCTAATTGCAGGCAACAACATATTATTCTATTAGTAAATAACTTGTATTGTTCCAGTACCCATAGCGCCATCAACCAACGAATGGTTCTGGAGTAACAGCACCCACGTGTTGGTCCAGCTGGCGGGGTGGGACGATGGTGGGTGTGAGCTGAGGGGGTGGGAAGTTGAGTATCGGCCCATCGGCACTAGGGGGTGGCTGAGGGCGCACAACTCTGTGGTAAGTTTTAATGATAACTTGTACTTTATGACCTTGTGAAGCTGAAGCTGCCCAGTTTTCGGTGGTAGTGCTAGGCTGTAACCCCACAGCCAAATGGGCTGGCACGACCGGGGAAGTACCATACTCTCACTTATCACCGCTGTGAAGTAACATAGCTTGATATAGCGTTCCGTCGTTTTGTGGAAGGTTCTGGAGGCCCGATTCTCCTTTTCCCCATTCTCCCTCCCCTTCCTCCCCCTCCCCCTCCCCCCTTTTATCCCTTCCTTCCTATCATCCTTCCCCAAAGCTCGGCAACGCATCCTCGAGACCTCTGGTATTGCGGATGTCCGTGGGCGACGATATCACTTACCATCAGATGAGCCGCTTGCTTTTTTGCCAACCTATCCCATACAAAAAATTAAGAGCACTAAACGTATAAAAGTGATATTCATTTTATTGCAATATTAGAGAGTATAATTATATATCCTCGGACGGGATTCGAACCTGTGCTCGTCTTACGACAATCCGTATCAGACGCCACGACCACTAGCCACCGAGGCCTCAATCTGAGCATCGAGTCTATATCTCTACTTGATTTTTACCGTCGCATAGGGACGGAGAGACATCTATTGAACAGCTTGACTAATAAACTAAAGAATGAAGATCAATGGCAAATTGGCAGGCATATTTACGCTATTGGCAGTGTTGGTATATAATAGAGACCTGTCAAATGATCCATAATCTCAAGAAGTATTTATTTAGATTACTATAGAGCTTTGAATGTAACAAATAGCTTTATAAAGTTTTTATATGTCCTAATTGATTTATATAAGCACACATTAACACGGCACGTCACCACTTGATGGTGATTTAAGAATTACTCGTAATATTGTGCCTTTTTATTTCAAAAACAGAAAGCCTTCACCGACCATCCATCATGGCCGCTGCCGTACCAACTGAAGACCTATCGAACTGGATTTTTTTCTATACCGGACCTGTCGTCCGGAACCTGGTACCAGGTCCGAGTGACTGCAACAAACGAAGCTGGCACCGTTACCAATGCATACAGTTTCGCAACGAAGAATGAAGATGGGAGTAAGTAATAGGTATAAATTGTAGTCTTGGGTTATACTTGATTTGTGATCGTTTACACGAAGATTGGGACTTATGAATTCAGCCAACCTTACACAGAATAACACGGGGTATGCTGAAGTCGTTTTTAAACTGAATGAATGATAAATAAGTTAACTTGACTTGATATTTGCCGTGTATTAAATTTATTTTGAGCTCTCGATGTTTCGGCACAACTTCATGCGTATTGTTCACGAATAGACTGGAGAGTTTACTCATGAACATGGCGCATGCAACTTTATTAATCCATCACGTTTCCACTCCCATAATGCTGGGTTTACCTGAGAGAGAGAGAGAGAAGTATGACTCGCAAATTCAGAGTAATTTGGTGTGATAGTGACCAACTTTAGTGTCAGAGTTTTCAACCATCCGATATGATGAACGAAATGCATTGCTACGGTTATCCTTGTTGGTAGTGACCCAATCTTGAAATCGAGGGAATAGAAGTATCTGTATAGATGACGATAAGTTTACAACCGACATTGGTCATTAAATCGCCATAGACTACAAATATACTTTAGCAGCGGGCATCAACAGGCCAGGTAACGGGCCACGCTAACGTAAAATCTTAGACTGTGTCAATTTAGCGACTGTCGTGAAGAGACATCCGCTCCTGGACCGATCCCTAATCGGAGCAAATATCTGTGTGATGAGCAGAAATATTTGTAGTCGCCTCTTGTCTCGACACGCAGGAATACAGGAGTCCCAGTATGGGGTGTTATGTTATTTAAAACCTTATATTTTTTTTCAGGTGAAATGGGGCCTCCATCAGAGTTCTTCGATCTCAACATGCTGGTCATAATTTGCAGTTCCATACTCTTGACGATATGTCTACTGAGCTGCATCTACATACTGGTGAAACGACAAAGGTATATAACAACCTGTTTCTTGGTAATATCTAAAATGTTACTTAGGTTCTTAAGGCATGAAACCAAAGGTTTCATTCATAAAACTTTTGCTTGTCCTCAAAGAGTTATAAACATTTTTTTAATAGACATGTGTGCATGTCAAAGTGCTACCACCAACCTGCATTGGAATGGTGTGGCACCTTAACCGGACTAGAACCACATGTATGGGTACCATGTTAGACGGATGTAGGATGTTGCACTACAGTATTTTCTCAAAGTTCTTGTCTGTGTCATACCTTAGAAAGGTACAGTACAGTTTATGGAAGCTATTTATAGATCAATTAACAACATGTTACCAGGCATCAACAGGCAGGCTGTTGAAGATGACTATTAACATCATATTAGGAAAAAAAAACTTACGAGAATTTCAATAATATAAATTTAATATTAAGCGCAATGAAATTAAACATACACCGTCTTATTATGGTTGAAGGTTTAAACCTCAGTTTACTAAGTCTCGATCTATGGAAACTTTTGGTTTAGACTCGGTCTGAGAAATATCCGTATTATGGTCGCCGAACTATCGAAGGATCCCATAGTCTCGAGTTTTCATCATCATCATCATCATCATCAGCCTGTAGCAGTCCACTGCTGGACATAGGCCTCTCCAATTGCACGCCACTTAGGTCTATCTTGGGCTTCTCGCATCCAGTTTTTGCCAGCCGTCTTGCGCAGATCGTCACTCCACCGTGCCTCAGGACGTCCTACACTACGTTTGCCGAGACGCGGTCTCCACTCTAGAACTCGTTTACCCCAACGGTTGTCGGTTCTACGGCTAATATGGCCAGCCCACTGCCACTTCAGCTTGCTGATCCGGTGGGCTATGTCGATGACCTTGGTTCTTTGACGGATCACTTCATTTCTGATGCGATCCCTCAGAGAAACACCGAGCATAGCCCTTTCCATAGCCCGCTGAGCGACTTTGAGCTTGTGGACCATTCGAGCCGTCAGTGTCCACGTTTCGGCTCCGTATGTCATGACGGGTAGGACGCACTGATTGAAGACTTTCGTCTTCAGGCACTGTGGAATCGGCGAAGTAAGGACTCGACGTAGTTTCCCAAACGCTGCCCAGCCCAGCCGAATTCTTCTATTCACCTCGTTCTCAAAGTTGTTTTTTCCCAACTGCAATGTCTGCCCGAGGTACACATATTTTTGAACAACTTCGAGAACGGCGCCGTGTATCGCAATCGGTTCCGGTAGAACATGTTCGTTGAACATGACCTTGGTTTTGTCCAAGTTCATCCGTAGGCCGATGCGTATAGAAGAGTCAGCCAGGTCATTCAGCATCTGTTGCAGGTCCTGCAGCGTCTCTGCCACGATGACGATATCGTCAGCAAATCGCAAGTGAGAGATGTATTCGCCGTTGATATTAATGCCACGTCCTTTCCAGTTCAGCGTCTTGAACATATCCTCCATTGCATTTGAAAACAATTTCGGGGAGATAACGTCCCCTTGTCTCACTCCTCGATGCAACGGTATGGGACTTGTTTGCTGATTCTGTACTTGGACGGACATGGTGGCGGTTTCGTAAAGACATCTCATCACTTGGATGTATCGCCAATCTATCTGGCAACGCTGCAGGGACTCCAGAACAGACCAGATTTCAACCGAGTCAAAGGCCTTCTCATAGTCCACGAATGCTAGACACAGGGGCTGATTATACTCTTCGGTCTTCTGTATAATCTGCCGCACTGTGTGAATGTGGTCTATGGTGCCGTATCCGCTCCGAAACCCAGCCTGTTCCGCTGGTTGGAATTCGTCGAGTCTACGCGCAAGACGGTTCGTGATCACTCTTGAAAACAGCTTATAGACGTGGCTTAGAAGGGATATGGGTCGATAGTTCTTCAGCAGGGTCTTATCTCCTTTTTTGAAGAACAGAACGACCACACTCCTACTCCACGCCTCTGGAGTTCTCCCTTCGAACAGGACAGCGTTAAAAAGCTTCTGGAGCTCCCTCAGTACGGGTTTACCTCCTGCTTTTAGTAGCTCTGTTGTAACGCCATTCTCTCCAGGGGCTTTTCCATTTTTAAGCTGTCTAAGAGCGATCTCGATTTTGCCAATACTGACTTCTGGCAAGTCTTCGGTGAAATGGCGTGTTAACGTGGCTCTAGGATCATTTTCGGGATCAGGTCGAGATGCATGCGATGCGTATAATCGGCCATAGAAGTCCTCCACTTCCAAAAGGACTGCCGGCTTCGAAGCAACGACTTCTCCACTAGCTGTGGTCAACTTCGTCAGGTGGCTTCTTCCAAGAGATTGTACGAACACCTTTGACCCTCGATTCTGCTCGATCGCTCTTTCGATCGAAAGAGTATTGAAGCACCGGAGGTCGTGTCGTACGTTCTTGTTGATCTCTCGGTTTAGAGTCCGCTTTTCTGACGAAGTGATGGGTGGGTTTTCACGTCGTTCCTTCATTAGCCCCAAAGTCTCTTCTGAAAGCTTGGACTTCTTGCCCTTACGCTGCATGTAACAAAATCTCGTACCTTCTTCCCTGAGGACCCGAGTCACATTTTCGAGGTTCTGGTTTACGTCTGTGGTGGTTTCCACGGCAGCGAATTGGTTCTCCAGGTTTAGCTGGAATGTTTCAGATCCTGCAATGGTTTGGAGCAGTGTTGGTCGGAGCCTGGACTTCATCAGACGGACACGTTGCGCCTTGAAGTTGATATTCAGAGAGCCTCGGACAAGTCGGTGATCGCTACCGGTATTGAACCTGTTGATCACGGAGACATCTCTAAATATGTGCCTTTTATTCGTCATGATGAAGTCAATCTCATTTTTAGTCCTAGTGTCGGGGCTTAGCCACGTCCACTTCCTTTGGGGCTGTTTCTTAAAGAAGGAGTTCATCAAGAAGAGCCCCTCCCGTTCGAGGAAGTTGACGAGCATTTGCCCCCTATGGTTTCTGCTTCCAAAGCCATGGCATCCTACTACCGATTCGCTGAAATTCTGTACTCCCACTTTAGCGTTAAAGTCCCCCATGACAACGGTGTACTGGGTCTTTGTAGTGAAGTGGAGGGCCCTCGATATGTCATCGAACATATCCTCCACTTCATCGTCCGAGTGTGTTGAGGTCGGTGCGTACACTTGCACCACCTTAAGGCTATACCTCTCGGTGAGCTTCACAATAAGGTACGCTACCCTGTTCGACACACTGGACACTTCCACAACGTTGTCAGAAAGGGACTTGTTTACCAGAAACCCAACGCCACCTTGGGATTGTTGGTCTCCCTCTCGGAAGTACATAAGGTGGCCCGATTCTAGGGTTAAGGTGTCCTCCCCCTCTCTTCGGACTTCACTCAACCCCAGTATGTGCCACCTAATTTTCCCAAGTTCCACCTCGAGTTGCGCCAGATGCGAGTCAAGCCTTAGCGTGCGTCCGTTATACGTCGCCAGGGTCAGTTGTTTGTGGTGGCCTTCCGTAGCCCGGAGATTCTTAGCACCCCTCGCCCCGCCGTTACCATGGTCGCCACCATGACCAGGAATAGCGGGGCCGCCGGGAACTAGGGGCCGTGGCTTTTTGTTGTCCTGCATTGGAGGATATTGCCCGTAATCGCCACGCTGGGCAGGCGGGTTGGCGATCGCAGGGCGTAGCTTCTCGCACCAGTGACGCTGCTGCCCGTCACCGGCCTGTTGCATTTAGCGACGCCTGTTGGGATGGGTATACCGCCATCGGTCGGTTGTCAGAGCCTCGTTCTTCGATCAGCAGGATGTACCGCGTGCAGGTGAGGTTGACTTGGGTCAAAAGATGTTGGCTCGCCCCTTACATCCCCTACGAGTTTTCCCACAGATAAGATATTTTGTTCATTCATTTTCATTACTATTCATTCAAAACGATCCTATTTACTCATCCATACTCTTTACATGTACTCAAAGTTAAAAAATAAATAAAGAGAAAGTATGAAACAATACATAATTCCTAAACGACAATCCGGATAAATAATCGCAAATAAATTCTAGCTTGGTAGCAGGCTATAAATACCTAAGAAAATTTAAAGGATATACGTTCCTTAACAAAATTTTTGATTTATGTATGAAGTTATGTAAACAACTTTTCTATCGGCATACAAATTACAAATATCTCTTGGTTTGTTGATTTTTCAAATTCTGCAAAGAAATGTAAAAAAGAAAAAGTGCGAGAATTGAGGAGAGGAAGAAAAAGTGAGTCAATAAACACATCGATTAACATTGACGAAAGTAAAATATCTGCTGTAATCCACTCGATTCATATTTTACGTCAGGATCATATGCGACAACTTGTAATGCTAGCAGCGCAGTCTAATTCATATCTCTAATTAAAGGACGAAGGACAGACTTATCTTTTTTTTGAGAGTGGAGTTCTATTGAGAACAAGATGAAAGCTCAACTCGGGCAGAAATAATAAAACCAGAACTAGTGAAATGAGATGGCAGACTTTCTCTTATATATAAAATTATATTATAAAATTACAACGGGCATGAAGCGTTTCCGAAGTTGAAATCAAAGAGCATATAATACTACTTGAAATAGTAAAAGATGAATATGTCATCATATTGGAATAATATGTCAACAGGGCACAACCATGCATGGATGTTCCAGCTTCTCACTTACCTACAGTTGGTCGCTGCAGATCAAACCTGTGTAGGTATATGGGTGTCTAAGATCCTAATCTCATTGAATGTGATTTCAGTGCTCCTACCTAGTCCAGAACATTACAGTACAGGTACTGTATAGGAAAGGTTGATCTTAATGAGGCCACCTAAAGTGTGATTGAAGCGGCCAAAGTACCTACTTTGACTCATGTAGAAGAAGAATATCTGTTTATGAAGACATTGATACCTAAATTCGACATTATATAGAAGATAAAGATGCTTGGAATACTCCACTTCTGGCAAGCTGTCACTCTGCCACCCATAAAATGTAATATTTGTAGTACCTAAGTAGAAACATTGTAAACATCCATATAAAAAGAATGGCCCCGAGTTTCTTGCCGCTTCTTCTCGGTGGGTTCTATATATTTTGGAACGCGGCGATAGAGTCTTTAAAGTACATTATAATGAAAAGTTGACGTTCATAAGTGCGTCTTTGATGCCTAAATTGAATAAATGATTTTGACTTTGACTTTGACTTTAATAGAAATACAATATTTAATTTATTTGTGTACATATTTTTCACTTAAATATTTATTATGATTACTAATTTTGAGACCAGTGTTTATAATAATAAACTATAAATATTAAAATATGTCTTGTACAATTGATGCTACATGTTTATTATTAAATATAAAGTTCTCATTAACTTCTTATGCTCTTCTATTATGATGCAAACATGATTTATTTCATGTGGGAGGGCAGATGCCCTTTCACCTGTAAAATGGCCAGATTTAATCAACGCTTATTAAGCTACCATAGGCACCTAGCTTGGGCTTTTGAGGCCTAACTTACGGGTATCACTACAGTTCCCTGTTCATATTTCATATTCAAACTGGCTAAAACTTGTAATTAGATTTAAAGTATGTAGATAGAAGAAGCAAATAATAATTGTGTGTAAACTTCAGTTGCTCCTAAAAAGATTTATAAGATCTTAAATGTTAAGTTATATGTTATTATGTTAACTATACTTATTAATATTATTAATTAATTATGAACTAATAAAGATGAGAACTGGGTTTTTAACCTTCACAAATGAGTAAACACAAGAAAACAGTCATGTCTTTATTTATTTATTTCAAACTGAACCAAAAGAACCTGAGTAAGTAATTAATTATTTCTCACTTTAGTCTACTTGTAGGCATAAACACATCTCCCTAGGTCACTGGACTTTTAACACATTTACAGAATTGGAATTGGGCTCTTCTAGAATCGGTCTCAATGATTATTGAGCCAGGTTCGATAAATATTAATACAGTGCAGCAGCAGTAGGTACATAACACATTAATTCATCCTGTATGACAGCAACAATTACTGTATGAATGTGTTCAATTGTTTTCTACCACTTCCTTCTTCACAAAATGGTATCTTTCTCCAAATTTATTGTCATAGGGAGGTAGCCTAAGTCTTAGTCAAGCCTTCTATTTTTGCCCTAGTCTTTTTGCAGTAATTATTTATAGATAGCTGCATAATACCATACAGATTCTAGTATCACATTGTATCTGAAATCAAAATAATGTTTTATACATGGTATGGAATTATTGTTAGTAAGTCACTAATCTTGTAAGAAACATGTTGTTATCATATATGTATAATGGAAATGGTGTTTCATCCAATTTCTTGTCAAAGCAAAGTAGCTCAAGTAGCTATTATAGTCCTAGTCTTTTTGCAGTATTGGTTTATAGATAGCTGCGAAATATCATACAGATTACTAGTATCACATTGTATCTTTATACATGGTATGGAGCTTTTGTAAGTAGGTAAGGATGTAAGAAACATTTTGTCGGTATACCTACATACATAATGCACTGTGTAGGTATCCATTTCTCTGATTTTTACTCGGATGACAACAATACCTAATAGATCTTGAGTGGATAAGTAAAATACACCTACTAACAACTTTAGACATTGTTGAATGAAATGAAAACCACAGAATTCGCGAGTGGTTCTATCTGTAAATTTTGTAAGGAAACGCCTCTTCGTCAAGTTCCTTCCTCAACAACAAATGCATCAATGTTATGCTAATCCGGGCGCTAGATATATCACGTCACGTCGCAGTTAAAATATATATATATATATATACCTATATATATCCATTTTCAAGCCAGTAAAGAATTTCCAGCAATACAATGCAACACGAAATGAACTACACAAACATAACCTCAACGTCCTCAACTCTCGCTATCAATTTTACGACAAAGTCGAAAAAAACACACAGTTTAAACTAGGCCGGGGCCTGTACTCGCGATGTTGCTGTAGAAAAGTCTCGTTTATGAAATAAACCTGTGACGCTAATAACGTTTTCGGGTTTATTGTCGAGTTTATCGCTAGAGTTGGTTTAAACCTGCAACCATAATAAGGCGGAGCGTGTCTTTGTACTAATTAGTAAATGTTTTTTTACCTTTTTGATGATTTCAGAAGCGGTAATTTAACAGAATACAGGGATTCTATAACGGTAGATAATAAGTCTGAGAGCGGCAATCTCACTGCAAACACTTCACACACAAACTTGGCGAACGTGAAAGAAAACGCGTTGAATACTCAAAACGGGATATACAGTGCTCCAATACATAATATGAGGAACAATAGCAAACATGGTAAGGAACGTTTTACGCAATATCAGTACTAAGCATGGTAAGGAGATAACAGTTCTTATTATGGTAGGAAGTACACAATAAAACTAAAAGTTAGGAGGTAATAAAAAAGATTGGTGCGGAATGAACGATAACACTAACGCACGCAACTGAATTTGGCAAGACATCATAACTTTGAATTATTTTCCAGATTTAACTTTGGACAATCATATACAAATTCAGATGTGAGTCTTTCATTCAGATTCAGATTCATATAGTGGACATTACTCTCGATGAGTGACAAAATTAGGCTTGAGATGGCGTTAAACATCTCTGAAAGATGGTAAAATAATATTTTTTGCGTCATCAAAGAGATGAACAGTTTTTTGTATTCGCAGATTTAAACCTCACTTACACCCGTACTATTCTTTCCAAAATGTATTTTGTTATCAAACATACTCGTATTAAGAAGTGAATAATATTAAACTTGGTAAACGCTCGCCCGCTCTAATGCGGGTATATATATAGTCACAATATAAATGTGCCGTGATGTCAAGTACATAACATGAAACTGAAAAAAAATACGCCCATACATTACTTATATTACCAGCTTATTATTTTACCAGCATATATTATACGGTACCTTGACCACGTTTAAACTTTTAACACAACTCTGAATATATTTTCTGTTTATCCTAAGAAGAAGTACCTAAGTAAAAAAATATTCCATGCATAATACGGGATGAAAATTGGCGCATCGTATTTGTAACTTTTGCTGAAACGAATTTGAGATACAATAATGCGGACGATATATGACAATATAAGAAGTATTATTATAATATTATCATATTTTATTATGATAGTAATTAAGTGCGATTCGAAAGTAAAATTTGTGTCCAAGGTCATTTTTGGTCAGGCAAATACTTCAGCTGTTCCATAGATGTCACTCCGTCCCCATATGACGTTTAAAAAGAACTAAAGAGATACATTCGATTCTAATACTCGAGCCTCGTGTCCTGGCAGTAAGGCATCTGACACGGTTAGTCAGAATATGCGGGTGCGAATCCCGTCCGAAGATGTAGTCTGTGTCTCTTAAACTGCAAAGTTTTTCTTTCGAGATCATTTATGGACTACCCATTGAACCGGCATAAAAAATCTCCGTGAATTACTCCTGGGTTTGTACAATCTTCATTCCAAATTTTATTTATATAACCTTCAGCATGAAGAAGGAATAAACTTTCACACTTACTCACATACTTCGGATTTATAATTTAAGTAGGTATTATTAACTATATGTGGCGCAGCTTACCATCAGGCACAGGACATCATTATTATCTTGTCACCTTACAGCAAAAGTATTCTTAACCTAAAGAGACGACCTTCACGCCAATTTATGTGTATCCTTTGTTTCAGAACTTTACGAAGTAAGTCCATACGCCCAGTTCGCCGTTGGCTTCAGAACATTCGGTCATGTCGAGAACGGTAAAAAATAGAACGATATTAGTCCTAATAAATAAGTATATAGCAAAGAAACTGGTTTAGTTTGAGCCAGTTATATGATCAACACTTCGAGAACATATGGATTTTCGAAAGGATAAAATTTAACAGCAATTATCGGTATAAGTCAGCCTACGATATATATGTTGCAGCTAGATCCATGCTGGGGACAAGGTGCGATCACACGTAGTTTGAGGACTGTATGTTAAATCCTTTTATAGGTAAAGCCAAATTAATCATGAATAATTGATATTTATTAATTATTACTATTTTATTTCAGAAACAAGCTTCCAAGTATGTTCCGAATCAGAAGATAGTGACAGCATATCAAAGTCAACGCTCACAAGTGTTCCGAGAAGTAAGTTTCAAGACATTAATATCTTGCATTTTTTAAATGAGATTCAATTTTTATCTTGTGATTAGTCAAACGTACTATCAACCTTTTATCGTTAATCGCTTTAAAGTATAAAATTAGCAACCAATTATTATAGAAATTCTGGGAATTTTCGAATGATTTGAGTCGAAGCAGGAACACGGTAGCTC
Organism: Selenia dentaria; assembly: GCA_917880725.1. Classification (NCBI taxonomy): domain Eukaryota; kingdom Metazoa; phylum Arthropoda; class Insecta; order Lepidoptera; family Geometridae; genus Selenia; species Selenia dentaria. The sequence goes on along the minus strand of OU862898.1, from coordinate 19,422,256 downwards.
GATAAGAGTGTGTGAATAATTTTGTATGAAGTATGAAGAAACTAAGATTGAAGTTTTTTCTTGGGTTTATTTCTTGACTTGCATTTAACCACTACCTCACTTGATGTGAAGTGATGGTGTCGATCACGTTGCACGGTTGCTTAGGAAAACTAGCAAAAATGGAATATTTTAAGAGATACAATTCGCTTGAGCAGATCACTGAACTAAAATTCTCTAAACTGTGGTACTTTTTATTCCGTCTGTACTAACATCCACATTCGTGTAACACTTAGAATGACAATCCAAAAAGTATTATTTTTATTCAATTGTTTTCGATTTCGTATTTAACATCACTTTACAGAACACGAAGTTACAAGACAACTACATTTGCACTGAACATATGCACAATTGTTCAATTGTGGATATGTTTAGAAATGGCAAATTTAAGAACAGTCATCCGCAAGGTTTATACGAATTTGAGCTTTAGATTAAACAAAATAAGAACTTTAATAAATTCCAAAAAATTGATTTCAGTTCGCTTGTTGCTTGTGAATTGCTACTGATGGTAGCAGTTCACTTCCTTCGAGTTCAATGACTATTGTCTCCTATTTTTAGAATGTACGATTGTGTAATGTATGGGTAACAAAACTTTGTTTCTTTACAGAAGTCTGCAAGATCCCACACCACAGATAACCAAAATGTACAAAGGGCTGTAATTTTTAACTTTTTCGGATAATGTCTATGGACCACTATGTTAGACGGTTAAGTGTTAGATAGCCCATTTATCGAGAGAGTTGTAAAAAGTGTATATAGTTGGCTAAAATCTGTGGTCGTATGTCCACCGCGAGTTATATCTAGTGATAAACTAAACAATGAGAACCCTGTGTGAACTCGCTCGCTTATCTATTATGAATATTTACAAATATAACTTAAGTAATTGCAAAATATCTCAAGACTTTTGTCTTGAGTAACATTAGTAGTTCTCTTTCTTCAGAGATTGTGGTGTCCATCTCGTCTCAGTAGGCCCATAGCCTCTGCTTGTGTTGGTGGTGCGGTATTTTTCAAGGCCTTCGAATCTGAGATACCAAGTTCCGGCGAGAAATATCCGCAACCTGTTCCCGCTTTGTGTTTTGCCCCGTCTGTGTACATGTTGTATGACGGCGAAAAACCATCCAAAGCAATCTTCTCAGTTACCAATTCATACCTTTTCTTATCAAGGTACGTGCTGACTATCTTATCAACGCCTTGTGTTGTTTCTGGGATGATGTTTGTTGCCTTTTGTAGTATTCTACTGTGGTTTGTATCCTGTCCTGTGTCTTTCCATTGGCCCGTAGATTTTATCCTTAGCTGATGCCATTGCTTCCTGCTGTACGTGAAGATGCAATGGCATTTAAGCCTAATGTTATCTACGTCTAGGGCTGCTGACGGTGAACAGTTCGTGCATCCACTAATAAGAGAGCAAGCCAATCTGTGGGTTTGCTGTAGTTTAGCTATTGTGGTTACCAGATTTGTTCAAGACCACCAAACTACACATCCGTAGGTGAGGACTGGCCTCACTGTAACTGTGTATATCTAGCGGCATAGCTTCGGCTTGAGTCCCTAGTCTTTTCCTACTGCTCTAGTGCTCTGCATGAGTATATACTCATTTGAAGCTTTTCTGGTAATATGTTCGAGATTTTTTCCCTAAAAAGTTTTACTATCTAGCCAAATACCTAAATACTTAACACCCTTACTGAGCGTCAGTTCTTTACCAAATAACTTAGGGAGTTCGAGTTTGAATAACTTTGTTTTACGTATGAACAGTATCATAACTGTGTTTTAGTGTTTACAAATAAGTTGGTTATGACACCATCCCTCAACAATTCGAAGTACCTTCTGCTTCATTTATAGTTGCATCGACTAAGTTTCTTATTCGTCAGAGTCAAGTCACAGTCACATTTATAAGTCTGTCATTAAGTTACTGTTCTGTCTGAGCAATGATTTAGTAAGCTGGTGGATGAATAACAAGAAGTTTCTAATGTGTTTGACGATGACAGACAATTTTTTTTGGTTTTGTACACTTTGCCTACACTTATGCACGGTTACCACATATTACCCGAAATATCATTAATGTAGGCAATTAGTTTATTACATTCCATTAAAATGAAAGATGATGCAATTTAAAATTTGTATAAAGTTAATCAGAAATGATTGATATATAAACTTTTGACATTTGGAGTATATCTTTACGTTGACAAATAAAAAGTTTTATTTAAACCTGACTTGGCCTTCCGGAACATAAATGTTGATAATGGAGTGGTCGGTTGGCGCAGTAGCACCTGTATTTCGAGTCGCTGGTCCCAGTTACGATCCCGCCAAACATTGTATGTGCATGAACGTGTCTGTTTGACCAGTGTCTGGGTGAGTATATGTATATAATATACATACTTATATACATGCTCTGCCTAGTTTGGAACCTGTAGACCTTGTGTGGATGTTATTGTTTAAAGATGTAGAGGAGTCGGTAAGTGACTGTAAATTCTAAATATATCGAAGTAGCCAGAACTGAAATTATCTTCTAAAAGACTGATTATTAAATCTTTGTTTAAAATGTAATGTAACACGAAAATCTGTAAATATTTCAAAGATATTCAATGAATTAAATTTTAGAGTACAATTAACGCAGTATGTTTTGAACAACTTGCAGCATCCTCCGCTTAAAAATATTGGCTAGGTAACACAAAAGTAATTTTGGACTAAAACGTATCATAATTCATTTGTACGATAATATTTACTTTGTAGTAGAATTTTTGCAGCGTCCAAACCTTTGTCAGTTTTTCCATGATTTTGATTTGTTTGGGACCTGAAGATTATGTTTTTTTAAATAAATTATACTATAAGCATAAAGTAAAAACAAAACATTTATTGAAATGAGTGATGTCGAATGACAACCGACTTAGCATTATGCAAAAGTTGGAAACCTTCGCGCTGGTTTTTAGTTTGGACTTAACATTATATTGTTTATATATGTTTCGGTGGTAGTACCACGCTGTAACCCCACAAAAAAATGGGCCGGCACGACCTGGGAAGTACCACACTCCCACATAAAACCGACGTGAAGTACCATAGCTTGCTATTGCGTTTCGTCGGTTTGTGGTAGGTTCCGGCGGCCTGATTCCCCCCTTCCCTATTCTCCCTCTACTTTTAACTCCCCCTCCATCCTCACACCTTTTATCTCTTCCTTACTATCATCCTTCCTCAAAGGTCGGCAACGCATCCTAGAGACCTCTGGTATTGCGAATGGCCGTGGGCGACGGTGTGACTTGCCATCAGGTGGGCCGCTTTCTCGTTTGCCTACCTAACCCAAAAAAAATAATAACAAAACGGTTATTACGAGTACAAAATTTCGGATTACTTGGAGGACAAAACAGCTTGGGACTGATTACTCCAGGATCTACCTACTCGTGTATTACCATGTCAAAGTGTAGTGTGTCTTGTCCTACTGATACCATTATTATGGTCTATTTTGTAAGGCTTCACACTGGAGCTAAAAGTCTGTTGTCGTTAGTCGAGGTGAACACTAGGAAATCGAATTTATGTCGGAACAACTATAAAATCTGAGCACAAGTTGACTAAACTCTTTATTTAAAGGGATATGTTGTTATACTTTAAATAGATAATTAGAATAATTTATACTTGTGGTTTAACATTGTTGAACAGAGAGAAATAGTATTAAATGCAAAGTACAGTGAATAGTAAATTCAAAAAAACGATATTAAAAATGTTTTTTATTTTACACAAGATGTGTGGCAATAATGAAAAATAAAAAACACAATGGGTTTATTGGGGTTTCTTGTGTTTTTATTTTGTATTCTTCCTATTAGCATTTTATGCGGGAGGGAGGGTGGTGCACGCCCCGAAATAGGCCAAAATCATTGTTTTCTTTTCAGCGCAAGTGTCACTAAATATTTTTTTAATATCGTTTTTTTGATAATGGATTTCCGCAAAGTAACGCCTGAATCAATAAATTATTAGTAAATTATTCAATAAAATGTAAAATAATAAGTGAATGCTCTGTCTTATTTACAATACCTTATTAAGTAATACATTCCTTATCAAGTATGCTTATTACAGCAATAATGTTAAATGAAATGTTACAACTAACATTTGTTAAATAAATTAAGTGGCGATAAAAAAAAAATTTAAAACACAAGCTTTTCTTGCCGGATCTTCTCAGTCGTGGTCGCGTTCCGATCCAGTTGTAGACTTTAGAAATAATAAATGTAATATGACAATTTGTAAGTGCCCCCGAAGGCCTACACAGAACAAATGAATTAATTATGATTTTGATTTTGTGGTGTCTTAGCCACGTTTAGCAATCTACAAATATAAGTATTCGACAAACAATAAATAGAATGTAGTCTTTTATGATTTAATTGTTCATATTTTTAAATTTGTACATGTAAACGTCAGCATACCGATACTCCCGCACTAGGATTGAATGGTGTTGAGAGAAGCATAGACAGACACATTGACACATCAAACTCATCCAAGACTTGAGTCTGATCGTCACATATTTATTTAGAGTATTGTTTCTTCTATTCTACTCTAAAGTGTGGGTGCATGTATACAGACACAATTTCATCATTATCATCAACAGCCAAAAGATGTCCATTGTTGCCTCCTTCCTTAAATAGCACAATAAAGGGCAATTGCCAAATAGCATCCATCGGCTGTCTTCGACTTTCACAATGGTGCAAGCTAGCGAAAAGCATTATTATTTAGAACTTTAATTAAATATTTTTTATAACCTTATCTTTATAAGAGAAAACCAAAACATTGCGACTTGTTAAGAAGAAAATAACCCACGGCAATAATAGACAGCAAAGTTTAAACTCATTTAACATCTACCAAACACATTCAATCTTTATAAAAACTTTGATAGCGATGTCCTTTAGTTAGAGCAAGTTTCAGAACAATTTGCTTCGGTTGAGTGTGTCGCATGCTTGGGTTACGAAAGATTCTCGTGTAACATTTGATATTGCCGGCATACAGTGCCTAAGTAGAAATACTTTAGATGGATTGATTTCTAGTAATTGATTTTAAATAATTTATAAGCAACACACCTACAAACAGCTAAGTTGCAACTCATGGACATTTACCCACGCATCTTCAATAGTAGGTATCCGCATTTCGTGTATTCAACTACAAAAGCTGCTAGAATGTTAGAGACATTCAAGTTCTAAAAACTTAATACTCGTAGTTCAGGGTTACGGGCGTAGTCAGTTCGTGACTTGTGACAAAATGGATTCGTCGTAGAGAGAGGCAGAGGTTACCATTTCAAATAAGATGGGCCTCGTGCTTACGGTACAAGCACGAGGCCCATCTTATTTAAAATGGTAACCTCTCCTAATTACGTTTAAAAAAGTGGTAAGCTGTTAGACTTTAGGAACAATTGTCTCCTGAATAAAAAAGAAGAGTGGAGAGCTGACTTCTTACGTATATTAAACAATTGAGAGGCACTCAAAGAGGTGTCTAATATTTTTTTATGTTTTTAGGAAACGGCTCATGGTTGTCGGGTAGAGATCGCTCTGAGCGATAGACCGCCCATTGCGACACTTAATTTTAAGTTTTTCATTTGTTTGTTGTACTTTATAATGTGGTGTTGCAATAAACAGTTTATCTATGTATCTATCTCAAGCACGAGGATCACCCCTAGAACCGATGCAGTTCCTCACAAGGAACAAATTATTGCACTGCGCCCGTAATCCTGAGACGTTAAGTTGTTAAGTCCCATGTGCCTGTAATATGTCCGGCAACCATACCTTCTAACCAAAACACAGTATTGCGAACATTACTGCTTAGTGGTACTAAAAGGTATTCTTATTCAAATTATTCTTCACCGGACGAAATCATTCACAAAGATATCTACGCTCTCAAAACTTATTAAGTAATTTGATAAAATTATATGTAAACATTATTTGCTTATATTTAAATATTTTTGCTACATCAAGAATTGATCCAGTGACTTCTAGAAGTAAATTAGAATACATATTCTCAAAGGTATTCATTGCACATGAGGAAGTAAAATTCTGAGATTTTATAATAAACCAATTTTTTTAACAATGTAATTTACGTTGCATTTCTATTTTTGAAACCAAACTTCTACTTCCTTTTGGATATTTTATTATTATTTTCATACTGATCCTACTGATCCGGATTTTAAAAAAGCATTATCACTGACAATACCTTTAATTGTTTTCTTCTTGGTATACTACTAGTATTATTTCCCTTGATGCTCAGTAATGATGCAGTCGGAAATGGTATCACACTGGATCTGAGGAGAGGCGTGACCGGATCTCAAGGACAGGTGCCGGAAAACACCGTTAAGTGTTTAGTGACAGGTTTACAACATTAAGGGTGGTAGCTAGACAGTGGGTCATCAGAAAGTGCTCTACCGTCATGCTGTGGATTTTATTACGATGTTACCTTTACCGAAAACTCAACCCCGAGGTAGGGTTGATCCATCGACCGACAGATTGCCGTTGACCAGTCCCGCCTTGGCCATCATCTATCATAAAAAATATGCATATCATGTACCTGTGTACCTATACCATTCTGTCCTTCAATATAAAAATCAAATCGTACACCCATTTTATGTGTGTGGAAGGAATGTTCTAGGACAATAAATCTGGGATCCTCGCAAATTAGGTCATCGATTCAAACGTATCCAATTTCTCGGTCGAACGATCCCATCCTCGTGCGACTGAAAAATAGTTTTGTTTGAATAATTCTTCTTGATTCTCTGCATCGGAATGAACCTAAATTTTAGTCTGGACGGAGTCGTTAACGTGCTGGAAAAGTATAATTTTTAGCAAACTCGGATTCAGTGATCTTGTTTGAGATGATTGTGTTATAATTGGTTTTCTTGATAATACAAATATTTTTAACAATGTTTATACATCGTTTGCATATTATTAGATAGATTATTAATACGTAGATTATTTGAATGATTACTGACGACAGCTCCATTAGCCCAGTTGGTTGGCAGCGACCCTGCCCTGCCTTGCAAGCGCGGGAACCCGGGTATGGTTTTTAAGGAATTATCAAGCCTGAAGACTAGATACATGTCTGAAAACAATATATAGAATCAGTTTAGACAGCGTCCAAGGTGTAGTTATGAACCTAACATACACACTATGTTGTGTGGGTGGGTACGCTACTGTCGATCTAATACATAGATGTTTCGTGGAACGTTGGTTTTTCTGAGCTGATCAAGGATAAGAATATGATGATATAAAACCACAACTATCTACAATGCCATAACTTTCAAGTTATGAAGTCTGCGACCCCAGTTCAATCATTCAGTTTCCATTTATTAATTCAGTAGAGAACATTTGTATATGGTATTGTTTTTTTAAGTTGTATTTTGTTTTCAACAGATTTCCAGTTCAGGAGGAGGTTCTCAATTCTAAAAAAAACGTTTTGTGCTCATAACGTTTTTCTAAGTATACCGCTTTTGATGATTAATTGGTTTTTATTGAAAACTGGTGCTTCTTATATAATCCCATTTAGTAATTTTTTTGATAATAATTTATCTTTAACACCGGGTATAACGGAGAAGTCAGTTTCAAACTTTACTTTAAAAAGTTATTATTTCATACTCATACTCTTTGGACAGCGACCATAAACTTCTGTTACAGGTCCTCTACTAATCTAAAAAGTTGGTCCACTTTTTTGTTTTAAAACCAAACTATTCCAGTATTCAATTTCGGCAAATCGATGGGCCAATAATTACTAGCATTATTATTATAAACGGCACAAACTTTGACATAGTTGTGGAGCATCTCTCGAGCCGATTGTTCAGTAACACTTTCGGCGAGACCGCGACAACTTGCAAACTACAGTAATACAAAATTGGACATCCTACGTGGTATCGGGGATAAGTTTAATAGAGTACCAATTGTTTTCGATAGCAAACAAAAACGTGAGCTGATTGAAATCGGAGTGAACCAATTTATTTCTGCAGATACTCTTTCTAGAGTCTGGGCAAAAAGAGAAGCGCCCTAAAAATTGAGGTTGCACGTGTGATAATTTACTGGTTTAACCCTTTGCGTCCCAGGGACGTAAACATACACCTGTTTCATTCATAAATCTTTTTTTTTAATTATCACAGTATAGGGAAGAATAATGCAAGTTAATAATACAGCTTAATGAAATTTACTGTTTTAACAGCGGAAGTACACACTTGACAGTCGCGCGACGGACAGCCTTGCGATTATCTAATTATTCGTCGATGCGCTCGTCGACGAGCTCACCGATGTCAAATACTTTATGAGATATCGCCCTTGTACAGAAAGTTGTTTTTCCTACGTTTCTTGTCATCTCGTCATTTGTTTTACAGAGGTTGTCAAAGATGCAACGATGTTTGCTCTTAGAGAATCACACACCTGATAATAGGTAAATTCGGCTGACATATACTAATTTGGGTTTTAGATCACCGTAATGCCACGACGGTTTTCCTTTTGCACAGACTCTATCAGCTAATAAGTGTATTGCGAAAAATTGTAATTACTGGTCAGATTGTGAAACCATCTATCGTGCATTACTGCGAATGATTTTAAAACCGTCTATGACAAGCCATGAGAGTTCAAGTGGTACGCTAGTGTCATGTTACGGTCGGGTGTGTAAGTTACCAATTCGTGAAGTGGACTAAACTCACACTAACTATAATAATAACATGGCACACCATCCACACATGGTCTTCAGGTCCAAACTAAGCAGAGATATACTAACTTACATCCCACTAATATTGTAAATCTGAAAGTTTGGATCGATGGAATGATGAATGATTAGCACATAGGCTAATTTTCATCATCGTCATCATCCATCACTACGCAGAACACGAAAAAGCGTCATATCTTGGACTTGGTTATTTTGTCTATGCTTTATAAAAACAATAACAAGATCTCCGCCTACGACAAGATCGTAATGATGACAGTTCTGTCAAAGTTTGTGTGTGCGCTACTCTATAATTTTGACGGTTCGATACACTAGACGTGCTCGATGACTGTCAAGGGTGATGAAATATAATGACAGTTTTGTTTCCATTGTGATTAATTTTATATTTGTATGTACTATATTTTATTATTAGTGTTTACTGGTTGATTTAATAAGTATTTAAATTTTCTAATACTATTATAGCATTTACGTTTGACCATGTATATATTTGGTGACATTTTGGTATACAGATAGTTATGGCCTTGGTACTAGAAGTACTAATCCAGCGCAGACAAAGTCGCGGGCACCAGATAGTAATATATAAGCTTACATATACACGCCCAGATACAGGTCAAATATGTTCACAAGAATGTTTGACCAGTCCGGGGATTGAATTCCGCGGTTCAGAAAGTTGGGTTGATACCAATTGCACCAACCAGCTAGTTAAGTTATATTCAACTACTATAATTGAACCTACAATAGAATAAAATCTTCTCTAGCTTAACCCGTTGATTCGCCATTCGCCATATTTGGCCAATAATAAAATAGATTTCGCAGAAATCAACCTACTTTTCCAGGAACAGCAACGTGTGTGGTTAAAAACCTTATTAAAATAAATAAAAACTAAATTATATTTGCTCAAGATCAAATAATAAATTAAGACAACTTACAAAAACCTACCTTACACCAAACTATAAACAAAAATGTTGCTTATAACCATCATATTTAACAAATATGAGAATTATTAACCAAGCGATAATAGGAAGACTCTCGGATAATACATTACTGCTAATTAGGTTCGTCATGTAAAGGAATAAATAATCCGTGAGAGTTATGGCTTAATCAATTTTAATCAATTGCGTTACGCAACATAGTGTATTTACCTCCACTGAGTCAAACCTTTGCTTTTACCTATTAGTTATTCTCTGCTTTTACGTTTTCGATTACATACGCAGGTCCATTTTCTACCACATGTAGGTACTCGTACTTATCCGGATCAGAATTCCCTCATGTGTGTGTCGATGCAAGCCTTGATATGTTTTTTTTGTTCCTAAGTAAGTATTGACCGGGCTCACATATTTTTTAAATAAATTTAACATAATGTTATCCATGATGTTCCATCCAAGGTCCACATAGATATTCCACATAATATTACCTATACATGTATGCAATTGCACTCAAAAAACAGCAAATATCGAACGAAAGCAAGAAAACATTTTTTTTCAAGATGACTCGAAAGTTACTTTACGGTTGTTATAGTGGCGCAAGTTACTTTCGAGTTACGATCGTACAAAATAAGATTTCTGTTCAGTTAGTTGTGCTAACAAATAATTAATCTGCGGGGGCTACAGTTTAATTGCTTATTTGAGTTTGTCTTGTAGTTTCAAATGTATTTCTGCGGATTGCGACTTTGACGTCGGTATTTGCAAGAGATTTATAGCATTGGTTGTGCAAGGCTTATGAAATTAGGCCAGATTATACTCAGTAAGCCAAAATTAGGAGATATGCATAACGACAAGTAACTAATGTACCAGGTGTCTATGCTTTCGAAGAAGAAAAGATGACTAAAGCAAATAATTTTCGTCTTGTATATCAATCCTATCTTTTACAGGTTTTTACTAATTCATACCAACTTCCGACCAATCTCAAATCCCGTTCAGTGGTGTTGGTTCAAGTGTGGTATCACACTAAACCAACTCTCAAGCAGGGCACACCGTAAAATACCGTAAAAAGAACAGCAGCAGCCAGGCAGCAAGCCGGGGGAAATACTTTACCAGAATGATAAGGTATACATTACAAAATACAAAACAAAATTGTTTACATATATTACCTTTCTACCGAAAGCTTATGTCAGTTGCCACGCAGCACTACTATCTAGATGTACCTATACTAGATTCCTTAAGCATTCTCTTATGGCTGTATATATAAGACAGATTAGTCGTCTCGTAACATGGTGCTCGCTAAACTAACGTAAAATTACCCCAAATTGAATAGAATAATCCTATTTTTAGGATTGTCAAACTAAGAGTTACAAGAATGTTGATTTTAACGTAATCGAAAAAAGGACTATATTTATATTATACATATTTCACTATATACGGTAGTTTAGTTTCGTTTTCTGAATAAGTAAATCACTAACACTATCTTCTTAAGTCTAAAGACGACTTCTAAAGGCTTCAATACGATAAAATAAGAGTCATTATATTTATTTTCATCTCATTTGTGCATCTGTTTATTCAATGTTTGCAAAAAATAAATATCAGTAAGCGGTATTTAAACCCACGATTAGTATTACCTTTCCGTCGAATTTTATTTATTGGTGAAGCTAGAGTCTAGACTGTAGAATGTAGACGGATATAAGTAACCGTAGAAATTGGGTATCAGTTATATAGTAGACCACACAGCCCTAAGTATCAGGTAAGCATCCTAAACTTAAAAAGTAAAAAGTAGGTACCTATTAGTATTGTATTGTCATTTGGTTTTCAAGATGGTTACGGACAGTATACCGACTTGAGAAAATTCTTTTAAATTCATTATTTTATGTTGAAAAGCAATGGGTAAGTTCCTTGTTCAAGTTCAGTTCAAGATATTGTAAGTTCTATCTCTAGATATACTAATAAATAAATGATTACGTTGAAGGCTGTACTTCAACGTAATCATCACTGTCCAGCACTAGAGTTGACGTTTCATAACTCTGGGTATACCTAGGTTACAGGTAGCAGCAGTTTGCTTACAGTATTTTTTTAGTTAGTTATACACTGTATTATTATTTGACAGATTACAAACTGTCATATTGTATTATGGTATGCGCGATGAATTTCATATTATTATACAGTCTTTCAAATCTAACCAAAAGGTATTGCGTACATATATTGTAACGTATAAAAATATTTTTTCAATAATTAACATAAATCAGTAAACATCCTTAATTTGCAAGTATTTAATAACGCCACCTATGTCAAAAAGACGGAAGCTTTAACCGTATTAGATAACGACACACGTCATGTCTAAACAGTAATGTGGTTTTCTAGTTAGTACTATCAATTTTAGATAGATGTCGTTGTTAATAATTATCAGTTACGTACATTGAATGTTAGTCAAAATAGCATAAACTTTCAGCTGTCGATAAAAACACCTTTTTCTATGAGAATGTAAATACTGCGAAATATTAATTCGGCCATTTTGATTACCTGTACAAAGACAGTACACATCTCGTAGTGACAACAAGCAAAAATTGAATATTATACATGAGAAGTCTTAAATACCGCCTATTAATGGCGGAAGGAAATGTTATAGGAATAATTACTTAAACTCCCGCCATGTAAGTAACTTATTTAGGTCTTCTATCAATAAATGTAAAATGTGTGACACGTGGAATGCCTAACGCGTTATAAGTTTAGTTTGTGAATTAAATAAATCTGTTCTTTACAGGACTTCAACTTTCAACCTTCAAGTATACGACTTAAATTACAAATCATTATATAACTTCTAATTGAGGTTCATTATGAAATGGTCCGAGGTTTGAAACCATTTCATAATGAACCTCAACATGTAAGTATTACAAATAGGATGCTCAACGCCTCAATTTAACCTTAGTCTTAATCCTTCCTATACCGTGATAATTAAAACGTAAGATTTATGAATGAAACTAACGTATAAAGTAATGCAGCAAATCTACACTTAATGAAAAATGAAATATCTCTTAAATACTGCATTATCATGATACTAAGCTGCACTGATACTAAGACTAATATACGGAACGTGTGCTTAATATGAGCCGAACATCTTATCTGCAACTTTACTTGATAACACCTAAATGAAATAAATTTTAATTTGCAAAGTGTGATTATCCATAAATTCCCAGGCTCATGTTACTGCAGACCAGGGTCACCATCCGTTCCCTCCTGGACTGATCTTAAGACGCGACTGCAAGCATCAGCTAAAGCCAGAAAAGCCAAACGCTGCAAATGTGTTAACAGAAGACCAAAGTGCTTAAGGATTAGGCGTAGAACTAGACCTAAGGGGAAGAAAGTCACGGTAGGTATAGTTTGAAGTGTATCTGCTCATGGAAAAGAAATTCAAGTTGGCTACAAGATAAAATAATTAAAAAAAAGATTTTATGTAGTAAGACATTATTTAGAAGTCAAAATCTGCCACCCATGTTACTATTTAACCTATGAATCTGCTTTGGTATACCTCTATACAAAACAAATCTTTGTAAATTTACGGTGGTTAACGGGTATACTCGTATCATGACCAAGAAAAATGAAGGTCTAAATATATAAATGTTAATGTTAACTATTCAATCAAAAGAATATATTTCAGTTAGTGGGTTTTGCTATGTAATATTAGTGCCATATTGAGCACAAGCCTTATAATCATACTTTTTGCAACAACATAAGTTTGCAGTAATTTATAATTGATTGTAACTGTGCGTTGTACTTACATTATAAAAAATAAGGGCCTTTCTCGCCCTTTCGTCGCAGTAGAGACAAAAGTGGTTGTTTATTTTGGAACGTAGCAGTGGACTTTTAAAATACTTTGTTAATAATTGATGTAAACGAGTGCCACTTTGATATCTAAATTCAATTAATAAAATTTATATTACAAGATCTGTTTTCTTTTTGACAATCACGATTGCTAATCTATTATTCTCGCTGACGTTCTTACCATGACACACCTAAGTCTCCTAAGGCATCGACAGAAGTGTATTATGCCATATTGCTACTCATATTTACTACAATTTTGGTTTTAAATGATAGGGGTTACTTCACCGCAATTACCCTAAGTTACGTAATACTTTAAACTGCTAAGTAATATCTCTCTTTTTTTGATACCAGCTACATATAACTTTAAGAGTTTACATCGAAGCGTTACATTGCTCCAGCGCTGCTTATGACATAACGTAATTCCTGGAATCGAAGGCTAAGAATCCTGCAATTTTCAGTTTCAAGCATGCACCTGCACTCCCCATGTCTGCTGCAGTGCAGTGCAACAAGACATGAGCGAAACGTCCCCCACTCTCGCGCCCAAGAACGTCTGCCGGTTCACCGTTGACGCTTACTTTACATGAAAGTAAATTACTATTTATTGGCCTTATATTTTATTTGCCGCGCACAGCACTGCACACACATGTAATGGCTATCCCACAGAGACATTAGGCCAATACACTATATTATAAGCTACCTCCATATCAATAGTCTTTTCTAAAAGTTTTTTTTAAGTATCGGCTTGCAGTCTATAATGTAATACCTAACCGAAACACTATAAGATGAAGTTTTATAATATAAGGTGTTGTCAAGTTGCGGCGTCGTGTGTCGGGTCGCTATCTTCCCTCAAATATGGTTGAGGAAGGCGTTGGCTGGCACATGCGTCAACTCGTGAACGGGTGCTGCTTGCGGAAACCGGTCTGCTCGGAATTCCAATGGATTCCGAATTTTGATTTTGTTTTTCTCTGTTATTTTACTTCTTATATAATGTTATCTTTAATGTTCCCTCATTGTATGCAAAGATGTTTATTTAAATAGTTGATAAATTAGTTATGTTAAGTAAATGTAAAAAAAATGGGCCGGGCTCTGGAGTCTGTGGGTAGAAATATTAAAGTAACAAAGTTTTGCATATCACTACGTTGCACTACTTTTAATAAAATCAGTAAAGAGAAGAGCAAATCGTTGCCTGGGGTAAAGCGTTACGCTTGCCAGCTTGCCCAAAACATTCCATTGCAATTCAGAATTTTAAAATAGAACAAATCAAAACCATGCATGACAATACGCTTCGCTCGTTGTCGAGCATAAGACAATACATCTCTTACCTTGTAATTTAACTGGAAACATTGCCGATCAACTGCGAGCTGAGTGATTGATTTTGTTGAGCCAGTAAAGTACTTGCCACAGTACCATTCAAATCTAAACAGAACAGTTGCGAACTATAGGTTCCAGGCAGTGTGGTCCTTCCCTTACTCTCGCTTATCTAGTAAAGTTTCCTCGCGCCTAACGGTTCAGATCAAGATGGCGGATGGAAATTTCTCGAATGCCGTCCCTCACGGCATTTAATTTAAAATTGAAATATATAACACAGTAGTGTAGACATATAATTGATAAATATTGCAGGAACACGTTGAAAACAGGTTTCTTCCAACCGGCCCTTTTAGAAATCTATAGATCTATAGAGGAGGCTTATTTTCAGCAGTGGACGCCATGCGCCAGAAATAATGATGATGAAAGTGGACATTGATGCTAATACTCTAATTTGGTATAAACATATTGTTTGGTCCCGAACTCTGACATAGATGGCGCCGTTCGTAACGTCATTTGGTTTGTTGTATTGAATTGGAATGCCACTCTTGGGCTGACTGATCTGTCATACTTTGTGTTGTCTATGACAGCGTTCACTTGCAATTTGTAATTTGTTGAAAATTGTTCAGATAATAGCTTGCTTATAAAAATGGCTGCGAGCCATATTTGTAGTTTGAATGTGTAATAAAATTAATTAATTGAGTAAAAGTTAGATCACGCTGTAGGCCATGTTGTGTGTATAGTGTGAGAGTGGTACATTACACCGGTTTAAGGATCTACTCTGCAAGTTGGAACACTGCCTGCAGCCCAATTTGAAGATCGCAGGAAACACGTGCGAGAGACCTGGACCTGGACCTTCGGGTAGTGCCCCCCGCAAACCCCACCCGCCGGAGACCATTAGTTTTGGAGTTATGTTTGTTTAAGTATTTTGAGGTTAAGTACTGCATTTCGATCTACTACCACCTCCGCGTCGGCTCTGCAATCCGACAAGACTGCTTGAAATCGGGGTGCTATGAGTCGGTTCTGTCACTGACTTCGACCTATTCTAACTAACTATAACTAACCTATAGGTATGTCACAGACAAGTGACTTTGCCAATTAATTAGATAGCTACTGATATACTATTGTGCACAAATTTGGAACAAAAGTAGTTTGATGAAGCACTCGCCGGCCGCTGCCGCGGCACGCTCGCTACGCTCGCTCGGCTCGCGCCTGGTGGGTCCCAGTTCAAACGTAACCTAACCTATAGGTTTGTCACAGACAAGTGACATTGCCAATTCATTAGGTACTAATATACTATTGTGCACACATTCCTACTAGTATGGGTCTGATAATTAAAATTGAAAAACAATTTGTTATTTTTAGAACTTATATTTTATAGACATAATTTATAGCATTAATTTATAGTTTCGATGAATGGGTCTTTTTTATTTTTAGTCACATTTCTTCTCCATAAATACTCTATGATGGAGTTAGTGAAATTTTCAGTATTATTATAATTGTCTTTTTTAAAATAACGCTTCACTGCTCTCCATTGGGACTCGATGCGTTGAGTATGAGTCCCATCACTACTAACAAAAGGATTGTCCGGGTCAGAGTGATTCACCTTTTTATGGATGTAACCATTTTCTGCCAGACAATCATATGCTCTCCAGCAGTCAGTGTGGATGGTGGTGCCTTCTTCCACATGTTTTTTAATTAAAGGCACCAGCACTTCAGCAGAGCGTATATTGTCTGGGCACACTTCTAATCGAAGATCCTCTGACCCGTCTTCAATCATTCCGAGGACCCAATGTCCCTCTATGTGGCGTCCTCGGTTAAACTTCCTCTTTCCAAATTTTGATTCATCTATTTGTACAGTTCTTCCAGGTCCTCCAATCTTGCCCACATATTCATTTCTTTCAAGTTGGTAAATAACTACACACTCTCGACAGTAGTTGTACCAATCACTTAATGTTGAAGTACTCAGGCACTGTTGTTTCTCTTCTTTTAGAGGGTCTTCGTTTCTTGCCGAGTCAAAAGTCCATTTGTGGGCAAATGCATATATGAGATAAAATACATGTCTTATGTCGATCTTGCCATTTTCAAAAAATGTCCCAGTGTTTCGGCATATTTTCCCTTTTTGTTTGCTGGCCTTTGGTGCACACCCAAGCCCCAAACGATTTGTTTGTTTTCGATAAACGCATAGGGGTGCGATGCGTGCGGCACATTTTTTGGCGTTGCACCATGTTGTTTTCTTCAGCGAATTTTAGACACTGGTCAATGGTTCCCAATTCGCGCACAACTTTGGGTAGGCTCCACATTTGTACAACTTCCTCCGTGTACAAATGCCGGTCCGAAACGGGTCCGTCATCTACAAAGTCCGCCCTTGATGAAGGTCCAGGCACAGGAGACGCCATCGCGATGACTAATGAGCACGTCGAGCTGGTACCAGTTATCAAATCTTCCAAAGGCAATCGCAGTGTCCAGTGAGCAAGCAGGTGTCGTACAGTAAAGCAGCAAAATCGGAGTCCAAAATCGTAGCAAAGTCGTTGAGATATCAAAAGAAAGCGCAGAAAAACAGGAGAAAACATTCACGTACACTCGGAAGTAACGGAATGACGCGAGTATTCCGACAGTGACATTACGCTATCTTCGATGTTTGCGTTCCGTTTCAAGAACTTACATACAACGTACATGTCAAAAAAGGCTAAAAGTTACCTAGAAACATTTCGTTTTACGCATTAATGTCATTTATGTCACCTGTCACTATCAAAATTACGGTGTTTTATTGAAACTTTAAAAAACTATTTAGACTATTTTGGCGTGTCTCCGGCAGCTAAAATGTTGTAAATACGCTTTATACAAACCCCTTCAACCCACCCACAGTTTTTGTTTCACCAAATTCAGGGGTCACGATTCTAAAGCCAACCCGTAAATTCGAACTAAGTTGTCCAATATAATACTAACGGTGAGGTGCGAGCTACTCGTAATTGCGGAGAAGCAAACAGACCAACTAATCTAAGTTGGATCGCTTCGCAACCAATTGATGTGATAAAGCTGTGTTTACTAGTGAATACTTTTGTTTTTTTTTTTTTTATTATACCAAGTGAAGAGATATGTGTATTATTTCTTTATATTGTGTAGTAAACGCTTGTTGGGTTCGACTATTCTGTGAAAATTTAAAAGCAAGTATGTGTATGTGATATTTTTTTTAATATGGTTAAGTTATGAAACAAGCACGAGGCCTACCTAGTGTTAAGCGGTAACCTCTGCCTATAACAGATACATTTCGTCACAAGTGACGAACTGCACTGCAATTATGCGGGTTAGTCTCAATAAATACAAACAATTAGTTCTCCAAACTATCACCAATTAGGTACAGTGTACACTACGTTTTATCTTTCATCCCTCTCTATGTGCTCGTGAGTTTTGATAACTCTTCAGAGCCTGAATTATTGCTGCAAATGAGAAAACTATTGTCGAGGAAATAAACGCAAGCCCTCTTCATTAAGGAAAATCCAGCATCTGCTGCTTAGTCTGAAACTTTGCGATTACGCGACACTCATTGAAGGTTTGACACTTGTGGCTCAGAGATTTAGTGAAAACATTTAAATTAAACAAAATTGTGAATACTAGATGGAAAATGTATTTAATGTACAAAGGTAATGTGCTTGTACGAGGGCATGATAGTTGGAAATAGTATTAAATTGATGCGTATTATTAAAAGTTTAGCCTGTAAAGTTGTAATAGGGATATTTGAGAACTACATTTTTATACATTGTTATTCATGAACACCAACTGTAGTATATTTACGGTAGTTACGAGTATAGTTAAAGAAGATATCTCTGAAATAAATCAGTGCTCAATCAACTACGTGTGATTGATCACATGGTGACAGCGGTGCAATGAAGTTCCTATATTTGCAGACATACCTTCATTAGCCATCACGTTATTAACGGAATAGTTACCATGTGTATTTTGTTTGAGTTTCCGATTGCAGCACTGTTGCAAGCGCCATGATCACCTATGAACTTGTTGAACAGATGAACGGAAAACAACCTATCAACAACCTACATGGTTACCACATGGCAACTATGATATGATAGTTTAAAACCTACATTCAGTTATGTTACGAGTAACAGTTTACTAACTACCTCCATAAATAGACTATGTCAACTAAATTGTAACTAAATAGAAAAAATGCGTTACTTTGCGAATGTCCATACTAAACCAGGATTAAAACAAACTCTTAATGCCACATCTGCAGATTTTTATCCAACGTATTATCACTAAATATTTCTTTTAAAATCGCTTTAAATTTGTAACTTGGTAATACCAACAGATAATACTATCTGTATACATTTAATATCGTATACATTTTTTAAACATCATTTTTGACCTTTTTGAGCAAATATTTTATATTTGCTCTAGAAAAAGAAAACAGCTCGCTTCCAACAACTATACAGCGGAATCTAATCGCTAGTCTCGGTGTTAGTTCACACGGAATCCACTGAGTTATTCTGATTAAAGAGGTAATAGGATAAAATGAAAATGTTAGTAGTAGTAGTAGTTACAGAAATAACATTTTATCTTAGTAAAGAAGACTACAAACCAACTATTAGTTGTATTTTAGTAAAAATTGGGGGTTCCGTAAACCCTTATAAATGGTTTTAGAGATTTGGTTTTCAAACTGGTATCTAATATTTTTTCTACAGACTGTCAATATGACAGTTGACAGTAGATTTGTAGTCAGTACGATATGCTATTTCATAATGCTTTAAGAGCGGGTGACAACATATGCCCATGTTTTTTAAACGGTATCGATCTTAATTTGCCCGTAATTGGAGAGCGCTAAAGGAAGATGATTGCTGACTTCTTCGTAACTCAGTCTGACCTCAGTCAGATTCAGTGTACACATAATGTCGCGTAATGGACCTGTGAACTAACCTCCACAATCGAGTGATCACACATCTGTGGATAACTTTCTTTGGGGGTATATCATGTCACTTGTTTAGGCTGCTGCTGGACCATTTGAAAATCTTTATTCGCTGTGTTATTGCAGATATACGACCCCAGATACTTGATAAAGTTGTCGAAAATTAGACTTCACGATTCCCCTTCATTCGTCCTAGCTATGGCGCTCATATGGCCGAAATCATATTAAACAATAATGGCATACTCAAAAAAACCCCATATGATACACATTATCATTATTTAAATTTGTTTTATTTCATGTTGAAAGTCTTCTTTTGAAAACACCCTTTAGAACCAATTTGTTGTCCGTCTGTCCGCCTTTCAAGGCCCTTGAGAACTTCTTAAAAACGCGTAGAGGTATAAAGTTGATGACAAGATATGACCGTGTATGTCACATATAGCACATATTTTGCGATTTCTCTATATATTTAAAACTACAGGTTTCTTCTCGTTGACCTACAGTTATTATATTTGGAAAAAATAAATTTTGTACAGCACATATAGAGGGAAAAAATCTAAAAACCGCGAATATATAGTGGAATAACAAAAAAGCGAATTTACTAACAATTAACAAAGCCTAACAAGCCCTCTATCCTAGTCTGTTTTTGGTTAGAGTTTGATAATTTCTTCGTGTACGGAACCGCTCGGTGCACGAGTTGAACTCGCACTTGCCCAGTTTTTACACACATATACCTCCGCACTAGGCTTCCTGTGTCGCAGGACGCATGAACACACAATTACACATCACAACATCCAAGACCCGACCACAAACATATCTGCTCATCACACAAACATTTTTCCGGGCAGGGATCAAACCTGGGACAACACGATTCGGAGGAAGGATCACTACAATCTTAGCTAACGGAACTTTCTATCGCCGTATTGTATACTTATATTATATATCTATAATATTACTTTATTTAAGTAAAACATACGAGGAAAAATTGTGAAGAGGCAAGTACGTTGACAGGCTACGCCCGCTCTCTTATTGTGTTGTAGAACTCCATCACATGCAGGTAAGATATTAGGATAAGAATTCACTCGGGAGACTTTATACTTACAACTTTTTTTTAGCTTTTTTGTTACACTGAGTTAACTAAGCTAACTCAAGCACAAATAAGCTGAACCGAAGCGGTAATAAATACTGTTTAACTAAATTACAGAAAATGTACTCTGTGATTTAGTTAAAAGAATATAAATTTTAATTCTTCGGGCAGAAGGGTACTCCACGCTTTGTACGTATCTGCCCGGTACTTGAAAATACTTTCTTTAAGATCTTTAGCTCAAATCAACATTAATAGCCATTTTCGAGATACACGTGATGTGGCATGACGTTGATTCACGCTGATACGTGAATTTGAATAAACCTTTTCATTCAGTGCAACACTTGTATGTGTGAATCAACCTTCGTCGCCCTGTCCGTATTATTGGAGACACTGAAGTCACTCAACACCTAGAACCTCTACAAATGCGTAGAACTATAGCTTCTCTGAGCGTTTTTTACCGGTTGTTTCATGGTGAATGTTCTGAAAAGCTTTTTAATCTTATTCCTTCCTCACCATTCCGATCCCGAACTACTCGTTCCGGCCTAGCCTAGAACCAAAAATTTCGCAGTTCCTACCTCTGTCATGTAAGTAAATTGTGGAATGCTTTGCCGGCGTACGTATTTCCTTTCAACAATAACCCTGGGTTTTTCAAGCGGGGTGTGTAAAAACATTGTTTTTTCTCTGTATAATGTGAGATAAATATAACTGATTTTGTCGTTTTTATCTCAATAAATAAATAAATATAGTTGGACCCATCCGATAAATATTACGTGAGTAATCCCGTATTTCTAATAAAAAACTTTGTATTATCACTTACATTGCATTGGTTTAACATGAGCAACAGGTCGCTATTTCGGACAGCAGCTTCTAACGTTCGAGTAGCCTTAATGATAGCCAACCTCCGGTAGGAGATGGCACCGTAAGAAGAAGAGTTATTACTTAAGTATGAATGTTCTTACTTTCCGTATTCTCTGGTAGATATTCTGTCCGTTGAGGCGGTGGCCACTCGGAGCATCAAGACTTCACGGTCATATTCACGATCCATCTCGTGCACGTACTATCGTCTTGTACCCTAAAGACAAGTCTTATGTAGTCATAGTAAGATAATAAAATAATCTGACATTATTTGCTACGTAGTTCTACGATCGTAGTGATACGTTCTACGATCATCCAATGCTACGGCATTACTGCGTAGACATCGTAGCAGGCTACGTAGTCAACAGCTTGCTTTAAAAGTGGTATAAATAAAGGACTGACATATTCGCATGAAATTTCACAAAAAAATTAAACCTTAACTTTATGCACACAACTCATGAGCACATCACACGCAGCTTCTATTGTCCCACACACAATGCCCATCAGATGCAAACTTTTTAGTTGTAGGCCAAGTGTATAACTTTGAAAAGATACGCCTATTAATAATTTAGAATGGTTTTAATGTATGGCCCCAATTTTTTTAAATTAGTGTCAGTTGTAAAGTCAGTGTTAACTTTGTAGGTAATGAGAAAATATTAAGTTGGAAAAGCGCACATGTGACTTTACAAAGTAATTTTGGTTAGACTTTTCAAGATCAATATTATCTATCAAACAGGACAGCTTCTAACGCATGCCATCAAGCTCGGTCTTTGGTTTAAAGCTGTAGGCAAATTAGTACTCGGAACTAGTACAATAATTTATATTATATTTTGTAGGTACTTTATACCAGAAGAAATCATGTGTATAGAATGAAGAAGCAAACATTCAAGACCAAAAATGATACTTTATGTTAGAATACAAAATAGGAAAAACCATAGAGAAGTGTGCCTATGACCACATCCATTATACATTATGTCACATCATTATTTTTTAGTATATTTATTACGAAAACAAAACCCATTGTATTTCGGTTCTGCCTCATTGCGAATATTTTCAGCCTTTTTTAAAGTTTGTGTTTTGCTTTTTTTAAATTGATAATAGTTTGCTTCGCTTCGTTGGTCGTGCTACGGTACGTTTATTTTTTTCGCAGTTCTTGCTACTAAGTAAAAATAAAGTGATGGGAAATTACTGACTACATTTTGGTAAAGAAATCACCCTCGTAGAAGTTTTAGATTGATTACGATTAGCATTATATTTTTTGATAACATATTCTTTTGAACGGGTTTTGTCCGTTGCTGCGGTGGATAAAGCGGCAGATGTTGTTCTTGCATAAACATCGTGTTGTATATCAACTATATACACGTGCTGCATTCAAGTATGCTAGCTTTGTTTTATTATTATATATTTGTTTTATAATAATAAGAATAATAATGTTCTTTATTTACGGACAACAAAAAGATCCATTTTTTGTTAGTAACTTACTTAACTAGAAAAACTTAAAAATAGAACTAAGGTTAGTTACTTATATAAGGAAAACAGTGCCTCCGAAACAAATCACACACCAACATTACGAAATATTAGTGTGCCATGTATTTCGGAGGCATCTTCTGCGAAATCATGGTTCGCACAAGATGCCTGAATATATATGCATGCGGGTCATTCGCTATGACTTTCAGGATGCTATTGTCACTCTCCCGAAGACTTTTCACCAGAGAAGCCACCTTTTTTCTAATGATGGCATGGAGGCCATCAGTATAGTTTTCGGCAAACATAGCGGAGGCGCTGCAAAATCGGGGGAGTTTCAACATCATCCTGAACACGTTATTGTATTGAATGCGCAGGGTATCCAGTGACTTATGGGAACAGCTGAACCACAGACTACCCGTGTACATGCCCTGACAATAAGCTTTGAATAGAGTTATTTTAACCTGGTCTGTACAACGGGCAAATCTGCGGGCCAGCATGTTCCCACGCGCCGCCAGTGCTCTGCGCTCCTTCTCTACATCTTCATCGTCTTTAAGGTTGTCGGCAAGGAAGTGTCCTAGATATTTAAACCGGGTTACTCGGTTCAAGCTCATGCCATTAAGGGTAATTGTAGGAATAGTATCTGGACACCTGCCGGAGGCCTTAAAGACCATAAACTCACTTTTATTGACATTATACATCAGACCATGCGATGCGGCGTAGTTCTCACAAACGCGTAGCATGTCTCCGATAGATTTAGCGGTCGGACCCAGCAGCACCATATCATCCGCGTAGCTGATGTTGTTTACAGAAACACCTCCCACGCGGCAACCGACACGCATGCTGCCGAGTTCGACTAGAAGATCATTCACGTACAGGTTGAAAATATTCGGAGACGACAAACCCTGTCTCACGCCACATTCCAACCTGTACGAGTCGGAGTGGCTATTTGCCCACTTAACATTGTTGATCTGATGACCATACCAATACTGGAACAATCTAAGCAGTTCCACCGGCATACCCCTGTCCTCCATCTTTCTCCAAAGCACATCATAGGAAACGAGATCGAAGGCTTTAGAGAGGTCTAGAAAACAGGCATACACCGGAGTCTTCCGCTCAGTATAATAGTTAATTTTAGTTTGTTAAGATTTAAGCATTGTTTGAGTATAATTTATATCCATTCCGTCAAAATATGTAAAATAAAACAGCTTTGGCATACATTCTGGGTTTCTGGTAGCAAGTCACCCAAGTTCATAAAATGATAACTTTTGGTAAGTCTCTACTTGTCATCATGGTCACCAGGTGGTATCGATGAGCCACATATTGTCTGCCTCATCGTAAGTGCTGGATGTTTTTCTCAGCCGTAATGTTCAGAATTTAAAAAGACGACGTATCTAGTCAATATAACTTATGGCTTTATATTATTAACTGAGTCATACAGCCTACCCAAATAGACCGAAACAAAAATCTTCCAATACTCATTTGGAAGTTGACGTCATGTAAACTTATCTAATGACGTCACGGGTCGGAATCACCCAACCGTATTAAATTATAACATACCGTTATTAAATTTCAATATGCCATCGAATAAATGGCAAAGTGGGCATAAAGCAGTTTTATTGGCATTATGTTTTTAGGCTTAATTAAATTTTGGAGTGTCTTCGTAAGAGCTGTTTTCGATAACAACTTTCTAAAAATAAAGAAACTTTATTTGGTTAAAATCTACTTTCTATGATTATTTAATGTTCTGTTTTTTAACCAGCTCCGTAGTATTTTGGAGATTATTGTTTAAGTTTGAAGTGAGTACAGCTTAATTAACGTAATAATTTCATAGACATTGGTTCATGCATAGCTTGTTCTGACACAAACTCAACTATTGCACTTACGTACGGTACGGTATACGTATACCAATCTCAAACAGCTTTTAACGCGTTACAAATTGCATTTTATTTGAATCGCAACTGTTTATAGTTTAGTTTTATTATATTTTTATTTCATATATTTTTTTATTAATTACATTTTTTACAGTCGGTAATATTTTAGAAACTTTTTTACTTTGTTTTTGATGTAGGTAAACGTCACACTAGCATAACACAGTTGCAGGGCTCATAATATTTATAAACCTAGATCCAAGTAATGTGCAGCTCTTTATCCAATTTATAATATTACTGTTTATGTCTTGACGCAATATACGGAAAAGTTACATCTCAAGGACTTGTCAGAGCTCATACCACCTTTGACCACACTATCACTGATCAAGTGAGATAATGCCGAATCGTTAGCCAGTTCACTATTTAAAAACACGGAGGTAAACAGTGCAGTAAACTTAATTCATACGATAATTTGACGCTACATACATACAACACCTTATTACGATGGAGCATTATTAAAATTTCGCTCGCCATTATTATGAATATATTATCTACAATATCTTTATTGTAATGCGTGACGTCACACGCTCATTTTATCAGCACATAAATAATAAATTTTTAATATAACGCCGGCGCCGCCGAGAACAATATGAAGGTACAACACGGCTAGACGGCTATTACAAACACCTGCTAAACGCTTGTCTAATGTAGCTCGAATGAAGTCAAGTTTACTAGAAAAGACAGCCGTCTTATATCTCAGACTATTCAGTTGGTATATTCGGGTCCTTGCCGTCGATGCCCTTAGAGTTGGTAAGGAATGTACTGTATACTTACATACTTGCGTATTCTCGGATTTTAAAACGTAGATATATTTCTAAATGCTCAAACAACATTACTGTCGTAATATCACAGTATGAGAAAATAATATAATTTTCACAAACGTTCATAAACTCATTTCTTCTGTCATAAGGTATCCATTAGAAATTTCATGCAAATACGTTTAACCTGGAGAGATAACAAATGTTAAAAAATACATACCTTCTAATCTATATTATATGTATTATTTAAAAACGTTTGCACCTTCCAGGCATTTACATCTGTGTAATAATAATATACGTCAAGATCATTTCGTGACGTGACATTTTCTTTTTTCTTGTACCTCGAAAACAAGACGACTAATGGAAGTAACTACAATAGGCTCGCCCACTAATACACGAGAACTAATAACGGGGGGATATATAGACGTTTACACATTCAGTCGTCTCCGAGGTCGTCCGTCGAGGTGTAAAGATATGATGATAATTATTACGTCTTCGTTCAATTAATGCCCTAAGTGTAGGTGTCAAAGGTAGCTATTATTATATTCTGTCGTAAGCTCAGTTATAGAGGTAGTTGCATAAACAATCTACTAAACGAAAGAGATAAAATTACCTATCTCGCTACAATACGATTCTAATGTTGTCAGAAAACATAGGAAGATGACATCTTACTAAGAATAATTAAACTTTAATATTTCTGTTATAACGTAGTTGTCGTTTTCATATCTATAGTAAAAATAAACCTTTGAATATCATTTTCAAATTTTATATTTATTATGCAGTCGAGTGAGGAGAAGGTTAGGTATTGCACCTGATGCTAGACCGATCTAATTTTTAAAACTTTCACCTTTAGTATGCAATATAATCCCTTAGTAACGCTGTATATTTTGATTCATCATCATCATCATTCATCACCACGCGGCCGAAACCGCGGAGCGCAGTTAATATGTAATAAAATAGTATATCTTTTTGACAGTACACTAATATTTCTCAAAAAAATCAACACTATATATTCGTTAGAAATAATAAATTACTTATATCAAACTACATTAAAAAGTGTTCACTAATACAAAAAACACGGGCTTACTTAAATCTCTCCGTCAAAGCGACAGCTTTAATCCACTTGCCTTGTGCTCAAACTATTAATGTATAATGTTTTTCCCAAACCAGAAGCGACTGTAATACTCACTTCGCAGCAGTCGGTTTGAACGCAACTCTCAGTTCTGTTATAGCAGTGATAATGCTACGAGTCCGCCTGGGGAAGTGCACACCTTTGTCCGTTATTCAACCGTGAAGTGTGCGAACATTACGGTAAACATACTGTTTGGATTAAAGGGCAATGTTTGCAACTAAATTACAGGGCAAGAGATTAACATCTTATGTCTCATGGTGATGAGTGCAGTGCATTATCATGCAGCGTTTCGGAATGCTTTAGTTTGAATTATGAATGGCTGTGATAGGCAATTATAACGCTTAACGTCAGAAGGGCGAAATTCTCGTTACTTTTTTGCATAATTACCAGCTCGTGGGGCCAATACAAAATACTAAAATGTGTAAAAATTTGATACCGAAGCAGTTTTATTGGATCCTAGTAAAACTTGGAATATTAAGATTTGACTTCTTTCTGTATCTTAAAATAAACTATAGTTTAATTATTTTAAAAGGAATGCTCAACTGTTTTAAAATTTATAGCATTTTTAGGGTTCCGTACCCAAAGCGTAAGACCTTACACTATTGCTACGACTCCGCTGTCCATCCGTCTGTCTGTCTGTCACCAGGCAGTATCTCATGAACCTTGATAGTTAGACAGTTGAAATGTTTACATATAATGTATTTTTGTTGCTAATATAACAACAAATACTAAAAAAAACAGAAAAAAAGTAAATATTTAAGGGGACTCTTATGCAACAAAAGGTTTTTATAGACAGTGGTACGAAACCCTTCGTGCGCAAGTCCGACTCGCACTTCGGCTGTTTTTTTAACCTATCGCTATCCTTACGGGCCAGTAAAGTATCGATTTCCCATTTGCATGTCCTAATTTCTGTTTACATAACCAAGTACAGTAAGCCTCATATTGCAGTTGCTACAATCAGAATATGTAATCTAGTTAACGCAGTATTCTGTGAGCAGCGTGTTTCATTAGAAATTCCCTTTGGATTACTTGAACCGTATTAATGCGAATGAGGGTTAGGGCTTATACTAGTGTTTTAAAACATACACCTACTAGATAGATACTTTTTAGGACTTTCTCTAAATAAATGTTATTTATAAAACTACTTTTGTACTTTAATTTTTGCCAAGTTTTTTAGTACACTTACCCATGAACATAGACTTAAATGCTGTTTTATTGTTTTTTCTACCTATAATTGTACAATATTTTAGCTAATTAGGAATTTTCTTATTTTGATAATATGTTTTTATATTTTGACGGTGTAACTCACGCGGTAGGTAAAGTCGAGTATCACCGGTTTGATGACCATCCGGGCCGCTTCTTCATGGAGTACTTGCGCACCCGGCTGCGTCCGCGCTAGTACATTATTAATATGCTTTAATTTTTAAGAATGTATATTAAATTATTTTCTTTAAGTTACTGCTTCTTAGGCTTTCGTACTCTTATAAAACTCTTATACGTTGCAATTAAACAACTTGGAACGGATTGAATCGCATATACTTAGTTATATTATATTATTTTATCCCGACGCTTCGAACACTTTTCAGTGAGTCTACCCATGTTCACTGAAAAGTCCGATTAAACTTAAAGTTTTTTAATTTCAAATGCAACTAACAACTATTTCATAATATTTTATTAACATGTATATATTACTTATTTATGTATGTATTATGTAAGTTATGTCTGGCAATGCAAAGATACAGTATGTTTGTAAACTATTTAAAGACTTTACGATACAAGTTCAATTATCAAATCACATCATTGCCGGGATAAGAGTTATGGAGAGTTATGGTTATGTAATTTTTTTCTTATATCAATAGTGTTCAATGGACATGGGGTCATACTCCGTTATGTAAAGTAGTTGGGATTGCTCGGGTAGAGGCTGGCGGGGGAAATGCACAATACACCCCAAGCCGGACGAAAGTATGCGTGTTAGTTCGTATTTTTTTTTTTAAATGGTGTTTTGAAATATGTGACCAGTTTACAGAAGAAGCAGGATACCTACCTGGTGTTAACCTCTGCATATAAAACACATATTCTGTCACAAGTGACAAACTGTACTGATCTTCTCTTCTCAGTCGTGGTCGCGTTCCGGTCCGGATGTATTACGAAAAATTAAATGCAAAATGACAATTTGTATGTCCCCTGTAAGCCTATACAGGATTTATGATTTGACTGCGCCATAACCATAAGTAATTAAGATTTTTTGTCTCATAAGGGTAAATAAGGGTGTCAACCTGTTATTTCAAAGTGCCTTTGAAATAACAGGTTGACACCCTTCAAACCGAAACACAGTAATGCCAACATTCAAATTTCCCGGATGAACTCGTTCACAAAGAGTTTTACTGCTGAGTTGCTACTATAGGTACATCTGATTACTAGGATTTTTCCGCAAAGCGAAGGAGAGCTATAGTTTACTTTTCATAGTGGGAATGACGTGTGCATTTGAGCGAGACAAGAATATTATGTCAAGCACGGCAGCTATCCTGTGAGCATATGAATAGCTACGTTACTATTAGACATGACTGTATGCAATAATGCTTCACTACATACGAGTACATACACGACAGCAAGGATACCTGACGTTATTTGTAAATGAGTTTTGGGCACGAGATCTCTTATGCATGTACATAGATGGGTAGTTAGTAGCGACCCCGATCAGGTATTAGAACAACCTCGAAGGAGACTTACAAAGTTACTTAATTCAATGAATGTATCCATTTGTAAAAGAAGGTCTAACGATGGACTAAATCCCTAGAACGCCGAAAATTCAACACACCTTCATTCATTATTTATGCAAGCGGTATGTAATTATACAAATTCAGTACGAAGTCGAAACTCAAATCGTGTCCGGATCGCAGGTAGAATACATTAATGCAGACACCGTAGAAATAAGATGAAAGAAGGAAAATGTTTACTTGGATGTGGCAATGTCACTTGCACTAATATGTTAATTACTTCTACATCTTTTGGTTTAGAAGACTAGTAACACGCGTGCTTATGAGGGTACCTCTGTTATTACGGTTTCCCCATACTGTTTGTAATATAATACGTGGGGCGCACTTAAAGTTTACGGAATCAATAATGAAAAAAAATATTAATGGTCAAAAAAGAAATTTATTGTTTTTCAAAATATTCCCTTTGCGTCAATGCACCATTTTATACGATTGAACCAATTTTTAAAACATTTGTGGATAGAAAGTTAGGAGTGGCTCCTTCGTTGTAACGTCAGATACATGTTTTTCATACTCTTCGACAGCCTCTTCTGGTGATGAAAACCTTTGATCGCATATTTGGTTCTTGATTTTTGAGAACAGAAAAAATCACACGGTGCTAGGTCAGGACTATATGCTGGATGACTCATAAGTTGTACGTTTTTCGCTTTCAGATCTCATTTGTCTGTCTGGCCGTGTGGGAACTTGCATTGTCGTAGTGCAAGTTGATACGGCGTTTACCGTTATTTTCACGGAGTTTACCAATAATTTCCGGTAAACAAATGGTCGTGTACCAGTCACTATTAACGGCACGTCAATTTTCTAAAGCAAAAGTAGCTACGTGTTCAGTTTTATTAAAAAAAGACGCAAGTATCTATCGAGAACACAGCTTTCTCACACCTGAATGTTTGTGTAGGATTGACTCATGCCTATGTCCAAAGATGTCCGGATCTCATGGTAGGTCTCATGCCTGTATGTTTCAATCATACGGCACACAGCATCGATGTTCTTGTTATTGACAGCGGTGCACGGGCGACCTTCACCAATTTCGTCATGAAGATTGACACGACCGCGTTTGAATTCTGCAAACCAGCTATACATGGTCGTCTTGCATGGTGTTCTTCGCCAAAAGCAAATTGAAGCCGAACGAGGTACTGACGTGCTGTCAAATTACACTTAAAATATTAAAAAATCATGCAACGAACATTTTCCCGAGTTAAATCCATTTTATTGTAATCATGCATATTTTAAAATGATGCCACAATGTGAATACAATTGACAATCAGATGAAACAAATTTTATTCCACGGCTAAAGAGTTCCATTTTTAAATGTAGTATAACTTTATTGTTTATGTAAGTGGCCAATTCCGGAATCTTTTAGTGTGACCTATGTATAATAGACAGACGTGTCTATTTAAAAACATGGAAACGTCTTTATCTTGTCTACCCTAATATTATAAAGAGGTAAAATTTGTTTGTTTGTTTGTTTTAAATAGGCTCTGAAGCTACTTCACCGATTTGGAAATTTTTTTCACCATTAGAATCCTACATTGTCTCTGAGTGGCTGCGGTCCGCGGTTTCACTCGCATGGTGATAGACGATGATGATGATGAATAAAATATAGTATATGTTATTCAGGCAGAATGTAGCTTTCTATTGTTTAAAGGTTTTTTGAACCGGTATGGTAGTTTTGTGTTTCTCATCTCAGCCGTAGGACGTCCACTGCTGAACATAGGCTTCCCCCATGATTTTCCAAAAGAACTGGTTGGAAGCGGCCTGCATCCAACGTCGTCCTGCGACCTTCCTCAGGTCGTCTGTTCACCGTGTCGATGGACGACCTACGCTGCGCTTACGGGCCGTGGTTTCCACTCTAGAACCTTTCGGCATCATCGGCCATCTGTTCTGCGTGTTATGTGCCCTGCCCACTGCCACTTCAACTGGCTAATCTTCTGAGCTATGTCGGTGACTTTCGTTCTTCTACGGATCTCCTCATTTCTGATTCGATCACGTAGTGAAGCCCCGAGCATAGCCCTCTCCATAGCTCGTTGTGCGACTTTGAGCTTATCTATAAGGCCCATAGTAAGAGACCACGATTCAGTGCCATAAGTCATCACTGGTAACACACATTGGTCGAAGACTCTTGTCTTGAGGCACTGAGGTATTTTCGACGAGAAGACTTCGCGAAGTTTCCGGAACGCTGCCCAGCCGAGTTGGATTCGACGATTGACCTCTTTCTCGAAGTTGGACCTGCTGAGTTTGACCGTCTGTCCCAGGTAGATGTACTCGTCAACAACTTCGAGAACTGAGTTCCCAACTGATATTGGGGTAGGTACAACATGGGCATTAGACATAATTTTCGTCTTATCCATGTTCATCTTAAGACCTACCCGTTGGAGGCCTTCGAGCATTGTACTGAGGTCTTCCATGGATTCTGTCATGACTACAATATCGTCGGCAAATCAAAGGTGAGTGATGTATTCGCCGTTAATATTGATGCCAAGTCCTTGCCATTCCAGAAGCTTAAAAGCGTCTTCCAATGTAGCGGTGAACAGTTTCGGAGATATGACGTCTCCCTGTCTCACGCCTCTTTGCAATGGAATTGCCTTCAAACTCTGCTCCTGTACTCGGACTGACATGAAGGCGTTTTGGTACAAACACTTCAGCACTTCAATATACCGATAGTCAATACGGTACCGCTGGAGAGACTCAAGCACTGCCCACGTCTCGATCGAATCAAAGGTTTTCTCATAGTTCACAAACGCTAAACAAAGAGGCAAGTTATACTCTTCGGTCTTCTGTATAACTTGCCTTAGCGTGTGGATGTGGTCTATGGTACTATAGCCTTTTCGGAAACCGGCTTGTTCCGGAGGCTGGAATTCATCAAAACTACGACTGAGACGGTTCGTTATGACCTTCGAAAACAGCTTATAAACATGGTTCAAAAGCGAGATGGGTCTGTAATTTTTAAGTAAAGTGTTGTCACCTTTCTTGAAGAATAGCACCACCACGCTTTTGTTCCATGCTTCTGGCGTTGAACCTTCAAGTAAGACGGTATTAAAGAGCTTCTGAAGGACTTTAAGTACCGGTGTTCCACCCGCTTTCAGAAGCTCAGTTGTGATACCGTCGTCACCAGGCGCCTTGTTGTTCTTAAGCTGTTTCAAGGCCATTCTAATCTCGTACAGGCTGATGTCCGGGATATCTTCGGTATAATGTCGGGTCAGCTTGGCTCTTAGGTCTTTGGCCGAGCTGCTAACAGGTGTAGCGACCGAGGTTTATAGCTGTCCGTAGAAACTCTCTTCCTCTCCTAATACTTCTGCTTTGGTCGACGCTACACTGCCGTCTTCTCTCTTCAGCTTCGTCAACTGGCTTTGCCCAATAGACATGTCTCTTGCAAACACTTTGGAGCCTTTTTCCGCTCTATCGTCTCTTTAATACGGTTTGTATTAAAGATCCGGATGTCGTGTCGCAAGGACTTCCATATTTGTCTATTGAGCAGCCTATATGCTTCAGCATCATGCGAAGACTGCATTTTCAGTGAGCGTAGTTCAGCCATGAGGTTGAGGGTATCGTTGGAGAGTTTCTGTGGCCTATCTATACGGTGGGGTTTAAAGTATTTGGAACCCACTGTATGGACAGTTTCTACTAACCTGTTATTGATCTCGTCCACTGAAGCGATGTTCTCAAGGCAATCGAAGCGATTGTATAGCTCAAGTTAAAAGCTCTCGGGGTCTTGAATATGGGCACGAGTGGGTCGGAGCGTCGACTTCATCAGACGAGACCTCTCCAGTTTGACATTAACGGTGAATATCACCGTGCCTCTTACCATTCGGTGATCACTACCGGTTTTAACCCTGTTGATCACGGAAACATCAGTGAATATTTGCCTTTTGGTGGTCATAATGAAGTCAATCTCATTTCTCGTGGAACCATCGGGACTCAGCCAGGTCCATTTCCTGTGAGGTGGCTTCTGAAAGAAAGAGTTCATCATAAAGAGTCCCTCTTTCTCCAGGAATTCGGCCAACCTCTGTCCCCTACGGTTTCGTTGTCCATAGCCAAATTGCCCCACTTTCAACTCATCCTCGCTTCTCTTACCCAACTTCACGTTGAAGTCCCCCATAACAACTAGAAAGTGCGTTTCAGAGGTATGTATGGCCCGACTAATGTCCTCATACATATCCTCCACCTCATCATCCGGGTGTGACTTCGTCGGTGCGTATACCTGAATGACCTTCAGCGAATATCGTTTGGATACTCTGAGTATTAGGTATACGACCTATTGGAAACGCTTTCGATTCTAACTATGTTGTTAGTAAGGGACTTGTGGACGAGAAAACCGACACCACCTTGGGACTGTTGGTCGCCCACCCGGTAGTAGACTAGGTTACCTGATTTTAGGATTATCGTGTCCTCACCCGCTCTACGGACTTCAGATAACCCTACAATATCCCAGTGTAAATTACTCATTTCTTCTTTCAGCTCATAAATCTTCTCGTCTTTCCTCATCGTGCGTATGTTGTGTGTTACCAGGGCTAGTCATCGTCGATGGGGGTGGTAGCCGGGCGTCTGCCGGGGAATCTTAGCACCCCCTGCCCCACCGTTACCGTGGCCGCTAACGTAGCCAGGAATAGCGGGGCTGTCATTTGGGGGATTTTGCCAATACTCGCCACGCTTGGCAGGCGGGTTGGCGAGCGCAGTTTTGAGGTTTTAATACTGGGAAGGTGCTGCTGCCCACCTTCCGATTGTTATCCCTTAGCAGATTTCTACGCACCCACGGGTAGAGTTAGGGGGGGTACTATTCTAAGCCGGTACCCCACGGCAAATTTATAATTTGTGTTTCTATTACATACAAATAAACTGTTGTAATAATATCTACAATATAAGTTGTCTATGTTCTATGTTGTCTGTGCACCAAATATGGTTTGTAAAATAAAATCAGTCTTTAACCTGTCTTTGGAAGTGACGTTGTTTTATTACAGGTTATGGGCCGCTCGCTCATAATTAATCACGATTTTTGATTTTAACCAGTATTTTGCAGTGATAGCAAGTGTTAATAGACGATTTCGAGACGCGATTGAACTGTGTCGTGACGGATTGTTATTAGAATCGCAGTAAACTAGTTTAGTGTATCGTAGTTTTAAAATGTCAACGAACTATCTAGTCAACGTTCCCAAGTTAACGGGACGCGACAATTACAGCGAATGGTGTTTCGCGGCAGAGAATTTCTTAATCCTGGAGGGCATGAAGCATTGCGTGAGACCAAAAACCGGAAAAGATATAAAAACTGCTGAAGACGATAAAACCAAGGCAAAATTGATAATGATAATCGACCCGTCTTTATACGTACACGTGAAGAATGTTAAATCTTCAAAAGAATTATGGGATAAGTCTACTACGGAATTTGATTTCGATTCGCCGAGAAAATTGCAGTTCGATGACGTCATATGTGACTCAGATTATTGATAGAACGCAGAAACTCAGTGGAACAGGGTTCGAAATTAATGATCAGTGGACAGGGTCATTACTGTTGGCGGGATTGCCTGATCGTTTCTCCCCTATGATAATGGCAATCGAGCATTCTGGGATTCCGATAACGGCAGATTCCATCAAAACAAAATTGCTGGACATGGATTCGCCAAGTCACGACGAGAGTGAAGTTAGCGGTGCTTTTACCACTCGTTCAAAGTTCAAGGGAAAGCAAACGACTAATTTGTCTATGGCACGGAAAAATGATTTTGGTAATGGTAACACTGGCTTTTCAAAGTCAAACGTCAAGCAGATAAAGTGTTATCGATGTAAACAAATCGGCCATTACAAAAACCAGTGTACAAATAACGAAAACAACTCGTCAAATCAGAAAAATAAGGATAGAATGCAGTCTAATGCTATCTAAGTCTATGCTTTTAGCGCAGTATTCCTGAGTGGAAAATTTAATAAAGATGAATGGTGTATTGACTCGGGTGCAAGTGTACACCTTACAGCAAATGAAAGTTGGGTTATGAATGCACAGTATGAACAAGACAAAGAATTGTTTGTTGCTAACAGTGAAAAGGTGTCAGTATTGTGTTCTGGCGATGTAAATATTACTACTACAACAGATAACTGCGAGTATGACATCATAGTGAAAAACGTGTTTTGTGTACCAACCCTAACCACAAACTTATTATCTGTTAGTCAATTGATTTTTAAAGGCAACAGTGTGTCTTTCACAGATGATGGTTGTTCAATTTATAACCATAAGAATGAGTTAGTTGCTAAGGCAGTTTTGGCCAACGGAGTATACAAAGTGAATCTGTCAAAACAAGAATGTTTAGCAGCATCGGTTGTGTCAGGCCTAACATGGCATCGCAGACTAGGGCACATAAATAAAGATTATTTGAATCATATGAAGAATGCTGTGCAGGGTATGTCACTTGATGAAAAAGTTGATATAAGCAAGCCCTCATGTATTACATGCTGTGAAGGAAAGCAGTGCAGGTTGCCGTTTTACAGCACTGGCCAGCGAAGCAGTAATCTTCTAGACATTGTACATACAGACATCTGTGGACCCATGGAGACTGTGTCTATAGGTGGCTCGAAATACTTCTTGTTGTTTGTTGACAATCATAGTAGGATGACATTTGTTTATTTTTTAAAACACAAAAATGAGGCTTTGAAGTGTTTCAAAATTTTCAAAGCTCAGGTAGAAAATCAAACCAAGAGAACAATCAAAGAATTAAGAAGTGATAACGGGCTGGAATATTGCAATACAGAATTTGAAGATTGTCTTAACAGTGCTGGTGTGATTCATCAGAAGACCAATGCATACACTCCACAACAAAATGGATTATGCGAACGCTTCAATCGTTCAATCGTAGAGAAAGCAAAGTGTCTTCTTTTTGATGAAAATTTAGGGAAAGAGTTCTGGGGTGAGGCCACTAATACGGCAGTGTACCTGCAAAATCGAATTGTAGCAGCAGCATTGGATAACAAAACTCCGTATGAGTTGTGGACTGGCTCCAAGCCGGATATTAGTCATATAAGAATATTTGGTAGCACTGTTATGGTCCATGTAGCAAAAGAAAAGCGAAAGAAGTGGGACAAGAAGGCGATCAAAAGTATTCTCATAGGATATCCAGATAATATAAAAGGATACAGGGTCTACAATCCAGAAACAAAGAAAGTGTCGACTAGTAGAGATGTGATCATCATTGAGAAAGAATCAAAATCTGAACGTCTCATTGAAGTGCATGATCAAAATTTGATTCAGTGGAGGATAGTAAGAAACCTGATGATATACAACAACGAGAAACTAAATCAATGTCTAGTGAAAATAATTCAGAAAGTTTTGTAGACAGTTTGGAAAGTTTTGTCGACAGCTTTCAAGATGACGATGAGACATATGTTCCCAGCGAGTATGAAGACCCTGACAACACACTAAAGGATGTTGAAGAAGTAACTCAGCAGTGCCACAAACGGATAAGGAAAATTCCGGAGAGATTTGGATCCTCAAACCTTTGTGTCGACAGTGGAACATATGGTGATGCGGCTGGCTTGTCTATTCATGATGCTTTGAACGGACCAGAAAACGAGCAGTGGGAGTCAGCTGTCAGAGAGGAGCTACAGTGTTTCAAGGACAATGATGCGTGGGAGTTGAGTTACACTCCAAAAGATGGTAGAGTTGTACAGTGCAAGTGGGTGCTTCGTAAAAAGTATGATAGTGAAAATAAAGTCCGTTTTCGTGCACGTTTAGTAGCTAAAGGTTTTTCACAAGTTGAAGGTGTGGACTTCACAGAAACCTTTTCTCCCGTGGTGAGACATACAACTTTGAGGTTACTTTTTGCAATGTCAGTAGTTGAATTCAGCCCATCTTGATGTAAAAACTGCTTTCTTGAATGACACTCTAGAGGAAACTATTTATATGCAGATACCAAAATGTTTTCCTGATAAAACAAAAATTGGTCAGGTACTTAAATTAAAAAAGGTCCTCTAGAGCATGGTACAAGTAGATGAATGTTTATTAAACATGGGCTACATTAGATCTAAAATAGAGTCATGTATGTATACAAAAATGCAAGATCAGTTGAAAACTATTGTTACATTATTTGTAGACGATTTCTTTATTTTTTCAAATAATATTAATGAAACTAAACATTTAAAGCAGGTACTAGCCAGCCAATTCAAAATTAAAGATTTAGGAGAAATAAGGAAGTGTCTAGGAGTCAACATAACTGTTAATAAATCTCAACAAACAGTAACATTAAGTCAGAGAAATTATATTGATCAGCTGTTGCAAAAGTTTAATATAAGTGATTGTAAACCTATTCAGACTACAATGGAAAATAAGTTGAATGTATCAAACAACGAACATTGTGTAGGTAATTTTCCATATCAACAAGTAATTGGATGTATTAAGCAGTTCTAACTAGACCAGACATTGCATATACAGTTAGTTATTTAAGCCAATATAACAATTGTTATACTAAAGAACATTGTGCATATTATGTAAAACGGTTATTGAGATATTTAAAATGTACCAGAGATTATGGCCTGATGTATTCTGGTAATGGAAACTCAGTACTAGAAGGTTTTGTCGATGCTGATTGGGATGGAAACATCATCGATAGAAGGTCATACACTGGACATTGTTTCACTTTATCTGGTTGTGTAATATCTTGGGAAACAAAAAAACAGAAAACTGTTGCTTTATCGAGTAGTGAAGCCGAATACATGGCGATCACCGAAGCCTTTAAAGAAGCGGTTTATTTGAGAAATTTACAGTATGAAATAACACAAGAAATGTATACCATTGATCTTTACAATGACAACCAGAGTGCACAAAAGTTAGCCATAAACCCAGCTTATCATAAACGAACTAAGCATATTGATATAAAATATCATTTTTGTAGACAATGTGTAGAAAATAAAGTTGTGAGTGTTAGGTATTTGCCAACAACAGAAATGCCTGCTGATTTATTCACTAAGAGTTTATGTTCCACTAAACATTATAATTTTTTAGAAAAATTAGGTTTTCAAATTGTTTAATATTTAAGTGTTTTTATATTGTTAGATATAGTGGGGGTGTTGTGATAATATCTTCAATATAAGTTGTCTATGTTCTATGTTGTCTGTGCACCAAATATGGTTTGTAAAATAAAATCAGTCTTTAACCTGTCTTTGGAAGTGACGTTGTTTTATGACATAAACAATGAAATTTTTCTTTTCTATTATTATGATTGAATATCAAGGTGCGAATAATAATGTGGCTTAGTTTGTACTGGCGTTACTTTAGCATATTAAAACGCGAAATAGTAGTTATTGTGACATAACTATAATGTTGCATTTTTTTTGTTCAATAGATTTCGCTTCATCCCCATACGACGGTTAAAATCAGATAGAAAAATAAAATTCGATGCTTGGACCTCGAGTCTTGGTGGCCTAGTTGGTCATTCCCGTCCGAGGATGTGCTTGTGCATGCGATTTAAGAATTCTTCGGCATTACAATTGCATAATGTAAACACGAAAAAGCATTTATTTTGACATAACTTTAAAACGCTGAACATAGTGTTTATGTTCTTTTTGTTGCTGACATTTTTGTTGACATTAAAGTCTTCTAAAAAAGTAACAACATCACTTTGTTCTTTGTCAATAGTTTCGTACGCGATATAAGGATTTTTTTCACACCTTGTATTACCTTATCGAAGTTTTCATACGTTTCCCTGAATTTGTGCAAATTTCCTATGTACATATTCTTCTACATGAACACTAATATTAAAAGGAGGAAAAGATTGTTTGTTTTGAATAGGTTCCGAATCTGGCAATCGCCGTTCAACCTTTCTGTGAAGGTTTTCATCATGAACTCCACTGCATTTCAGTATGGCGATTTCTAGTTCCCGCCTGGCTATTTGCGCGCTTTATGTAGAAAAGCTTTTATAAAAGCACCTAGCGGTATATTCCGGCATTTTTCCTTGACTCGAATTTCAATTATGAAATACTCTTTCTTTATCTTAAAAATACATTAATGCAACTTGTGAAAGCGTTTATACTTAGACACATTTTGTAGACGAACTATAAATATACATTTTCTATTGCAATAATATAACTCGTCGGGTTGCCGTCATAAAAAAACTATTTATACCAGCTACGGGTACCCAAGCGAAAAGTCTAAATTACCCTCTCCAAACTTCAAACATCGACAGTCCATCCCAACCCCCACTTCTCAGCGTATTGCGGCTTAATCTGCATGTCGTTACGTATTTCGATTTATCCATAATGTTCATAATGAGGCGCAGAGCCAAGGAGACGGCGCTGAGCAGCACTTGTGAATGAGATTTAGGTTAGTCTTCTTGACGAAACGCTTGTTTATAGGAATATAAGAATAAATAAGATTTAGGCTAGGCGTATTGGCGGAAAATTTGGCGGATTTTTGGAAAATCTGATTTTTTATATATTTTGTCCTACATGAAGCTAAGCCCGATGTTTTTTTTTTACAAAACCTATACACTTTCTAGCTAAGTCCCAAACTAGGCAGAGCCTGTACATGTTACCATAGTAACCTAACAACCGATATATGATATATCATTATAATTCAATCTGGTACTCCCGTTTTTCCACAATCATGAAATTTGACAAGAAGCTATTTTTTGCAGCACATATAAAGGAGAATATCTGAAAACCGTAAATATATAGTTTAATAACATAAATAAGCGAATTTACTTACTAATTACAATTGGTGCCGTAATCGTGCCTAGAGATCAAATGACAAAGTTAAGTTTGTCCTACAACCTACTTTTTCTTTTAGTTATAGCAATAATGATAGATTCGATCGATGCTTAACCCAGTGCGCGAGATAAACTTGTACTTAATCAGGTTTTTTTTAGAATTCATCGACGAAAAAGAGAAACGCATACACAGTAAAATCTAATTAAAAATAACAGTAAATGCAATAACCAAATTAGTTGTACCTCCGACAGATCCTCTATTCCAAAATAACGGAAGACTATCAAAAGAAATTTAATGCTGCGGTACATATGCATACAATTATAGTACTTTGCAATAAACAACTCGTCTTATTAACCCTATCTATGTGAAAATAGCGTTCTCAACTTTATACTCCCAGACGTAAGAGCGTAACTTACAAAGTATAATTTGCACGACAGCAAAACTAATTTAAATTTGACTTTTTAGACAAGTCTATATTGCCATACAAATAGCGTTTATTAAAAGGGGATAGAGTGCAAATGGAAGAAATTCGGATGTGTCGTAAAATTGGTAATTTAGATAAGTCCCAAATTCATCAAGTTTGTTCCTAATGTTGATATTTCATATTCTAAGCTTTTATTGAACCGTGTGTTTATATTGCCAGGTTTGTTTAGCTTGATGTAATTTTGTTAACTATTTACAATTGTTTGACTTTCCATTTGATTTATATTTCTTTGAAACAAAGATGGAATTAGGTGTGTTGATATAAGCTTTAACTGTTTTGGTTCTCTAAATATGTTCGGGAACAGAATATTTGTCATGTGTTTTGATTGAGTTTAGTAACACAATACGGGTACATAGAAACCTGCCGTGCGATTATCCAATGGTTTGTCGTTGTGCTAATCGACGAGCTCGCCGATGTCAAAATACTTTATGAGATATCGCCCTTGTACACAAGGTTGTTTTTCTAACGTTTCTTGTTATCTCGTCATTTGTTTCATAGATGTTGTCAAAGATGCAACGATGTTTGCTATAAGAGAATCGCACGGCTGTTTAAATAGAAAGCTCGATTTTTACATGACTAAGCTATTGACTACTGGCATGTTTATATGTTTAGTATTAAAAGCTCCGTACCACGAAAGGAAAAATGAACCCCTATACGATCATTCTGTTGTCCATTTGTCTGTCCATCAAGATTATCTTTTTCAAGAACGCGTTGAGGTGTCAAGTTGAAATTTATATCAGATACTCAGGTCTCTTTCAGATTTGAGGAAAAAATATTTCTGAGTCAATTTTATGAAAAGATATGTATGTGTATGTTGCATTATATTTTTATATTATTTCCCGTTCATCTGAAATCATGAAGTTTGGCAAAACTATTTTTTTACAGCACATAAAGGAAAAATCTGAAAACCGTAAATTTCTAGTTTAATTACAAGAAAAGCGAATCTAATATTTGCAAGCTTATTATTTGCGGTTGTTGCAACAAATTGTGTCTAGGGAGAGAACGGTAAAGTTAAGTTTGTTCTTGGTCCGAGTTTGTCTTTTAGCTAGAGCAATAATGTAAGAGGCTTTCATAATGAACAGAACCCTTGTTGTGTGAATCCAGCTCGCACTTGGCCGGTTTTTCATATGTCAGCTCTAACAGAAGGTAAAAAAACAAAATATTGGTTACTTGGTGCTTTCATCTTCTTCCTTTTATTTCTAATTTTCAATGAATATTCAGTACGCAAACGCTTCACCGAAGCGTCTGGTGCTGATTAAATCCATAGTTTTGTCATCCTTGTATAGGTGGTGAAAATTGTAATATTTTACATTACA
Source organism: Selenia dentaria (assembly GCA_917880725.1). Taxonomy (NCBI): domain Eukaryota; kingdom Metazoa; phylum Arthropoda; class Insecta; order Lepidoptera; family Geometridae; genus Selenia; species Selenia dentaria. The sequence continues at coordinate 19,380,110 of OU862898.1, read as the reverse complement.
ATTTTAGAAAAAAAATCACATCCTCGCTTCGCTACAGGCCTCGGTTGCCTAGTAGTCATGGCGTCTGTCACGAACTGTCGGAAGACGTGGGTTCGAACCCCGTCCGAGGATGTTTATTTTTCTCTCTAAAATTGTAAAGATTTATCTCGCTAAGCAGGCGTTAGTATTTAAACATCATATCACATTTTTAATTTTATATTATAGATAATAATTTGTGTAAGTATATATGTTAATGTATCACAATTTAATGCTGTAAAGGCGACAGATCTAAAAAAAACAGCAATAACATTCTTCATCTAGAAAAACGAACTTGTATATGTAGTCTGATTTTAAGGCCAATGATCGAAATGATGATATTTTTTTCGCTCACACTTGAGTCAACTAGTAGTTCCTAAGTTATCTTATTCCACGCAGGTGAAGTCGCAGGAAAAACGGAAAATTCCTCCTTATCATAATTATTACTTATTGTAATTATTTCTGTTTATACAATAAGATATACCTATTCTCATTTATTCTCATCGTATCAATATCGTTATATATTGTATCATCAAGGAAATATAATAATCGTGTGAAGCCATTCAGTTATCACTTGACATTAATGTCTCTCAATTAAATATTGTGACAGTAATTATCAGACAATAAGATAATGTAGATATCTACACACAAGCTGCGCTGAAGCACACAAGATGGGTGATGATGATGATGATGAATAAAAATTGGCTGTGTAACTAAGGGATAATGAAGCATTCTAATGGTGAAAGGTAAAAAGTTTTTTTGTAGTTTCCAATAAATTTTTTTGCACTTTCAAACATTTTTACTTAGGCCAATATATTTATACAAACATGAATATCACACATCTGTGATGTCTCGAGAATTAATGACGTTTATTTTTTTACTAATAGCATCCTATTTAAGTATTTTCACTGAGGGCCTCAAACTAGGCTAGGCCAGTATATATAAAAAAACAACAAAAATGATAATGTGGCGCGCATGCATGAAAAGATATCTTTATAAATCAGTTATTTTTTCGGTAATTAGTTCTCAAATTAATTAATTAATAAGTAGAATATTATTTAGTCCTTGAAGTAGTGACATTAAATGTCGCTAGTGACATTAAATGTCGCTTGTTGCTGTTTTACCCTTTGGGTTCGGAACCCTAAAAAGATGTTCATAGTGCATTACTTATTTGGCAGTATAATTTCTATTTCGTACATAAATAGTAACCTCTCTAGGAGTAATACATCGATGTAGACAAAAAATATTTAAATAAATAAATGTATTTCGAACATATCACAACACAACAACATGTTATACAATACAATGTAGAGAAACCACCCCCAAAAACAACAACCTTATTTTCAAGAAATAATGTTCAATATGCATAAAGTCTCCAAAACGTCTCAAGGAGCACAGCAGAACTCTTAATGCGTGGTTTAAATTCCATCGCCACGTCGATAACGGCAGCAATAAAATTGGCACTGAAACGTCAAGCGATATGGTAATGCGAGTCCGTTTGCATTCGGCGCGCGCTGCCGATATTTCACGGGTAGATCTGTTTGGATTCAGATAAAGTGGGTAAGAAAGCATGGATCAAAGGACTAAGAAAATATTGATAGTTACGCAATTTTATGGTCCGAGCGAGCGAAGCGCCTCTGCTTTAACTGGCCAAATTTACTTTCATCTGCCCGTGTGTTTGTTAGGTTGTATGTTGTTCCTCTTGTACAGGTCGCAGCTTCGAACAAATCTTGGTATACATATTTTACTGTTAATATATATATATATATATATATATTTCATAAAAAACTAACGTGGTTTTCTCTCATTTTACTTAGAAATACGTGATTGCTCACGTAATATTTATACGATAAGTCCGACTTTAGTTTCGACTACATTCGTTAGTCTTTTTGAAGGACTGTTCGGGACGCCCGCGTCGATGACGTCTCGCTTAGCAGTGCTAAGCCACCGAATGTGGTCGAAAATATAGTCGGATACTATGATACAGTCAGCGATGGAAAAGTAATTTATGTTAGTTTTCCAGAAAAACTCTAGATAATAATTGTATGAAATGTATGTATCTTTTCGTTAATTATATGCATCAGCATATAATTAAAATCATAATATTAAATATTAAGTAATAAAAATACATTAGTTTTTATTTATATTATGATTTATATTAGGCTTTGTACAATAATAGCTGACCCAGCAGCTTCGCTCGTTTTACCTCTTAGGGGTGAAATTCCAAAAAATCTATCTTAGTCCCTGCTCACTAGATAAAAGGCATCAACTGCCAAAATTTCAACTTTGTTGCCAAAATTGTTAAGGCTCTGCGTTGATCACATATAATAATATATACTCGTATATAGAATACCAATATGCACTAATGATGTAAGTTCTTGTGACAAAAATATGTTTATTTTTATTAAAAAAAAGTCTCTTCCACATAACCATAACGTTCATACCTCCTGAGTGCCGGCAGATTGCGGCTTACACTTACACCAAGCGTTCCGGTTGTACTACGCTCCACTGCCTCCTAACCTACACCACTAACACATCAAAATGTACCCTAAGTATTTCAGAATAAAGCTCATTTCAGTTATTTTTTAAAGCTATCATACTGGCTTAACAGCTACATTTGTCAAACGAAAGTATGCCATATGATAACGTAAGGAGAGTGGCGTAAAAGAAGAAGTATAGTATTAACCCTAGGCGAATTTCCATTGAAATGTAGATTTTATTGAAAATATCATAACATGGAAATCGAATGAGAAATTTATAAATTGAATTTGGAGGAGGTATGTTTGTAAGATCCTTGATCCTGTATGGATGCTTACTTTCTAAAATTTGATTTCAATTTAAGTAAATGTAAACATAATTAGAGAGTGAACAATTTGACAGCCAGTAACTGTAATAATCTATCGACGATTTGCCTTAAAGGTTTTGTTTTAATTTTACACATATGTATGGAAATTATGTCAAAAATCTTATGTATGGTAATTTGTTGCTGGATAAGTAATAGAGACTGGTGTTAAAACAAATATAGCTTTCTTATAAATAACAATAAATAAACAGAACAAAAAAAAATAAACAATAATATGTTGGCAAAACCGAAATAAGCGTAACCAACTGACTTGTAGTTGCATCAAGTTCCCTATTGGTGGCCGCCATTTTGTCATCGGTGACCGCAGCAACTTCACAGCGCAAGCGAAGCTAGAAGGGATCGAGGTCGGAGAATCACTTTTGCTCCGGCCTTCGAACGCGACACAATATTCTACGCTTACTCACGTGCCTCATAATAATTTCATAGCTTTTGTTCGTAGTTGGTGTGGTCTCTTTGTGTTAATTTGTAAATAGGTTACATAATGCAACTTTGCTGACACACTTGCGCCTTCTCACCCTGAGCAGACTTCACGGACGGCAGGTGCTGCTGCAGAATCTGCAGAAAACCTCAAACGGAGAAAATATGCTTGTCTTGGAGATAATTATATATTTCTTCCGTTTGGGGTTGATACTATGGGTTCTTGTGGTCCAGATGCACGGCGTTTAGTAAAGGAGCTGTCCAGACGCCTCAAAGAAATTACAGGTGACCAAAGAGCTGCTACTTACCTCGGGCAACGTATCAGCCTGGTTATTCAACGAGGTAACGTTGCCAGCTTTTTGGGCACTCTACCCGTAGACAGGGACTTAAATGCTGTTTTTTATCTGTAATATATATATATATATATATACCTTAGAAATATTTTAGTGAATTAGTTTGATTGTAATAGGTAGATTAATTTTATATCAGTAACTTTGTACTTGTACAGAAATAAAAGGTTACATAATATGAATAAAATATATGTAAATACCTTATTGTGAGACTGGACTCATTGCTATAACTACCCCATTTACGTAGGTAGTTATCAAATAATAATTTAAGAGCAGCAAAACTTTTTGTAAAGAGCTTAAAATACTTGCACTATACCTTTTGTACCGTGAAGCAGTAATGTTCGCAATACTGTGTTTTAGTTTAAAGAGTACGGATGCCGGAGAAATTACAGGCACATGAGACTTAAAACTTATTGTTCTAATAAGTACTAATGGTTATGGGCGCAGTGCATCACTTGTGACAAAATGCATCTGTTATAGGCTAGTACTTGTATCATCTCTTATTAACAAAAGAAAAAAAACAAATGCCTACTATTTTACTCTGGTTGATTCTATTACTCCTAGAAGTGTATTTATTCTTGTCCATCATCGCACTGCCCGTGAAGATTTGATGTTGTAAATTCTTTACACCGCCCAATTAAACCCGCCCAAGTAGATCACGACATTAAAAATAGTCGTTCTCATAGTCCATAGAGTAGTATAAAGTAGTAGTAAGTGTGTCCAGAGGGACACCACTTAAAAAAACCTACGAACTACGCAATCTTTTCACAAAAAAATATAATAAATACTAAAAGCTACATGCTAAATTACATATACCACATGACTCGGCGCGCTAGATTACGTTTTTCCCAGGAGCAAACTCGGCACGCTTCAATGAATTCTAAATGAAACAACCAATTAATGTAGGTAATACACGTTTCTGTAGCAAATCTGAACCCCCGCGGCATGAGTAGTAAGTGCGAGCAGTATGACAGTATTTGTGTCAGTTACCTAATAAAAGTGGGAATAAACACATTGACTATCAAAGTATTTATTCCTAAAACTAAACCAAAACCCAAACTTCCTAAGAAAGAGCCATATTAGCTTACGTAATGTCACCTAACCAAACTTATCCTCGCTGTATCTGTCAGAGGAATGGACTGAATAGATGCTACGATGAGCGAAACGAGGACAAGTGTTAGGTTACTGGTGAGTATAACAGAACGCAAGCCGAGCGAGGATAATAAGATTGGTGTAATCACTAAATTTTGATTCATACTATCACAACATATTTACTTGTTGTTGTATTTTGTTATATTTCGTGATAACTAGCATTATTTGGTGATAAGTTAAACCAAAGCCAATGGCATTATCATTTAGCATTCAATTAAATCAATAATCACTACTCGCTCTCATGAATGACAACACGTATTCAATAATATACTTTAAATAGTGAAATTCCACGTTCCAAAATAAATAGAGCGTATTAGATTATTTAAACCTATTTGTATGAGTTTTTTTTCAGTGTACACAAACTAGTTTAACAATTTAACATTTCTACATCCTCGTGGATGTAAAAATGTTCAATGATTTAAGGGGTACAAGGTCCTACGAAAAGATAAACAACAAATTCAAATAATAAGTACAAGTCTGGCATCAAGGAAGTACTTACAAACGTATTTTTTTAATCAAACTTCCTAATTTACTGCCGCACTCAGTGATGTTTAATGCTTACTTAAAATTCCTTGGAATAGATTTTTGAATGAAAACAGCCATTTCATGAGTCGTTAGTTGTCATTCGTAAGTATTAACGACTAGTGTGACAGGTAATCGATTTTGAAAAGTGAACGGTCAGATAATGAGTCGATAAGATCGTTCTGTCATTCTCCATCGTTTTTTGTCCTTCCTATCCGCGCGAACTGTTATTGGCAGAATTGTGGTTACGCCGCACAAGCCATACAAACAAGAAGAAGAAGAAAATCGTTCTGACCGTCGGTTTGTTTTGCCAAAATAACTTTGCTCTTTGTCCACTCACCCCTCTCCAAATGACCCAACTCCTTGCCATTTATAATCTGGTTACATATCCACGTTGTTATAGCCTAACAATACCTTGATTAACTGATTTCGAGCGAAGTATTATGCGATAATAATTTAATAGCTTTAACTTAACTTCGATTAATACAAAAAAAAGGAACATAACTAAATACGGCCAGCATTGCGCTTAAATAATTATAGCTACAGCAAAATCCCTTATTTCATTTGTTTTCACAGTTATGTTATTTGTTTGTAATATTTAGTGTAACCATTGTACCCGAGACTGGCAGATTTTAAACAAAGAGCCAGTTTTTAAGAGTATAAGTCCTAATTAATGAGATTACACAAACTAAACAAATTATTTTTTTACAAATGGATTTCGATCCTAAGTGTAAACATGGTAAATGCAGCGAATCCTAGTTGTGGAACAAGCAATTAACTTACCGAGGTCGGTACTGTTGCATGGTCTGTGACTCCGTAACAGTTCTTTTAGTTAACTTTATTTGTTGAGACCAGTTGTGTACGTGTTAGGTTTAAGTAACGCAGTAGATATTGTATGTACAGAAAACTATGCTCGCTTTGAAATAAAATAATCCTTTCATAAAATAACTTACTTCAATGCAGTATTAATTGATGTATAGTAAGTATAGATGCAGGAGAAGGCTAGTAAAACCCCAACACTGGCTCATGTTGATTTTCTTTCTTATTATTATTCGTGACGTATAATAATTGTGGATTATTAACCGTAAGTGTTCGCCATGGTGCACGAGTCAGAATCAGAATCAGAATAGTTTATTTGCAACAACCAAGTATAATTTTAAACAAAGTAATAATTATTATATAAAAAAACGTATTTGTCGCAAACCTGCCTCAACTCAGCGTTGTGCTGGTCGTTCGATCACCGCTGATCTTCCATTGAAGCCGCTTGGGTGACTTCACAGATGAACTAAAGATATAGAACTTATATAATTATCAACATCAGCCTAATTATTTGCTAAAATACAATAATATGCAAATACTCGTATATAAAAGAGTGCTGGCTAAAATTATGCATAACTATCTACTCAAAATATAGACCCAAAAAAATAGATGGTCGCAGCGAACATCTCAAAAAAAACCAAATTTATTTATTTATGCATTCCTCATAGTGGTGCCGCACATAACACAAAAGTAAACATGTAATAATAATAATAGTATATTTATTTTCATATTAATAGTAGATACCTTTATATGTACCTGACCTGATATATGTACATCATAAGCTACACAATATAAGATGCTTCTGCTCACATCAAAGTTTAAAACAACAAAACAACAACATTTTATAAGGTTGTAGGTTACCTGTACAAAATCATAAAACGTTGGTATTGTATTTTCCAAGTCAATTGCATTATAGAGTATCAGTAATGTATCCACCGCTTTACTAGAATGTGGAGAGAGAACGGTGACTAAATGATAGATATGTCGCTGTGAGTTGATTTTGACTACTTAAATAGAAATTTGACATAAACATTTAGCTAAATAACTTAAGGAATGGCAAGTGTACAAACTTTATTACATATAGAAAACGTTAGTTAAAACTTGTACTTCGGTGATAGGCCTCGTGAAGATCATAATGGTTAGTACCACCGCCATATAATCGATAGTGCGAAAGCGTAAGTACTCGTAATTTAAGGTTGACAAGACACCGTAGCTAGTAAAATTACACGAATAATCAAGGGCAGTGCTACACAAAACTTCAACTGCAAGTCCTGGGTGGCACTTTGGTCACGTTTAGTGTTTTTGGTAGGAAGAAAGCTTATGGGTTGCGTCATCGACATTCTAGTGAGTGCTGATCTCATCAGCAACATGCTGTACTCTTAAGTTTTCACTTCTGTCGGGCACCTCCATGTCTGTTTATTGTTTGACCGAGCGAGCGAAGCGTCTCTATTCTGTCTCCCGTTATAATTTTGTCGTCGGCGATTTTTAGTGTAAAGGGGTACTTTTTCTAAAAAGGGGTGTTTGCTGCTGCGCTATTGCTGCTGCTATTTACTGACTTATTTTAATAACATTTGGTACACACATTAGCTACATGACTTTAAATAGAAAATTCTAATATGAGCATAATGGTCAAGTGGTTTCCGATATATAATAGGTTGTACAGTAATGCGAAAATTTGCTGCTGATAAGAATATGTGCTCGCTAGGTCAATATTCATATTTTTATTAGCTCGCCTTGTCACTATCGAGGTAGTTCAATCAATCGATTGAACTACCTTCATTGATATATCAATTGAATTTCAACTTGGTTGCAGTCGCCTTGCAAACTGAATGTTTCCTTAAGAACTGCAACTGCTTTCAGGTGACAGAACATGTAGAGCAACTTAACATTTTAAATTCTAACGGGCACTTTTCTGGTATACGGCAACACTGAAAAAGTGTTGATTCATCATACGGACACAGACTGAAATATTAATAATGTTGCCATTAATTCTGTCCGCTTTACCTCACGAACGAGTTAAAAATTAAAATACCAATGCCATTTGGCTCATGGCCAAACATTGCTATGAAAATGTGTGCGATAGACTGATAGCTAGCGCTCATGAAATGTGAGGTGCTAAGATGTTGTAGGTCAACATTTTAAACAGCTCCAAAAATCTGCTAATAAAATATCAAGTTGAAAAAAAACCAGTTAATTTTATTTCTATTATAAAAATCTACACACTAGCATTCCTTATGTCGCGGAAGGCATGGACACACACACATCACAACAGCCAAGACTTGAGAATAAACATTTCTGCTCATCACACAAATATTTGCCCGGCCAGGGATTGAACCCGGGTATGGCAGGTTCACCAACCTCTTGAGCTAACGGGCCCTCATACCGAGAGATAGCTAATCGAGCAACCTGTAAGTACCAAACTTGCCAAGACAGTTAAAATACCGCCCAGAGCTTAAAATTTTGCGCGGCATATTGCACTCGCCACACAAGACAGCTTAAGCTAAGCTACAAAGCTAAACAGCAATACATCTTCTGCACTCTCACTCTCTGTTTGTGGCGGAACATTTCACTCGTGGCGGTACCGAACCAGAGGCTCACAAGAGACGTGCCACATCGTAAGTAAAGTTCCGGCCCCTACAATTCACATCCCAAAGATGGAGAGAACTTTCTTTATCTCGATCTTTTAACTAAGTATGTTATACCAATGATATAGAACTGAGGTCAACAGTTAATAAAAATCTCCCCAAGTAGCCTTTACCAAGTAACTTAATGATATACATTCATGTCTCCTCGTCTATTTGCAATGAAAATGTGTCTAGATTCTAGAATTTAAATGTAAAACGTTGTGGTCTGGAAGAAACGTGATTTGCTTATTCGTATCTCTGTAATTAGAGCAGAGCGTTGCTCAGTAGATATGCTACCCGAACCGGAATTTTGCAGTTCTGACCGGCTCTGGAATACCAGTTATAATCTCAGTTTAAGTTGCGAAGTTAGCATTACATGCAGCTTTTGCTAAACCATTATATGGTTTAACATCTTTATAGCAGTTCACGATCGACCTTTGATTCTTGTAAGGTTCTATAAAAAAGGCTAGCTCTCTGGTCTTTTGCTTCGCTGGCGTCGTCTCTCGGATACGGTGCCCCAAAAAAATTAAATTGCCTAAAATAATGCGTAAAGCCTTAATATATATTAGGTTCTATTTTTTTTGTCACAGAACATATTTAGATATTTTTCTAAAACTAAAGCAGCTTTGTTTACTTCTTAAAACATTAGCTACCTGCCAGTGAGAGTTCTGTCCAAATCGGTTCGGCCGTTTCGTAGATTATTTAGAAGTACTTTTGTGAGCGTTTCGTAAAAACTGTTATTTTGGTATTACAAACAGACATTTAAAGTTTGTTAATTTGTATGTACATATAAAGTACAGATAAAAATATGGTTGTACGCTATAAGATTTATAATATAAGAAACATAGTTTAGTTAATTACTGACTATGCTTGACTAACTAGCACAAGTTGTCTAACATAAGCATATGTTTCGAGTAGAATGTAAATTTTACTAATATAAGTTTTACTATTTTCATTTCTCGGGAATGCAATTCACAAGCAGAATAAAATGTTTAAAACCTGATCTGCAAAGACTTGGTGGTCATTATCAAATATTCAGAGCTCTATCAAACCTGGAACTTTCTGAACGTAATAAGACTAAAAAACTTGTATAAACCATCACGTACAATGTAGTATTCAGTAGCATAAAGATACTTTTGTGCTTAAAAAAATTGGTCATGTTTTACAGCGGGTGCACTGCATTGCATGAAAAGAGCACGCTTGAAGTGTTTTTATTTGGATGTAGGTAGTTAATTTCAAGGTTTGTGTGATTGGTCTTTGAAATGAATGTTTTATGCGATTTTTCTCAGTGAAGTAAATAATACATAGACGAAGAGCCATATTTTTGGTAATTATATGTAAAAAGAAAAGCAAAATTTGCCTTATTTTGGCACCTGTACTGAAGTATAATTGTACTTTCACGACCCCCCTTAGCCTAGTGATCTTTAAAGTGACAGATTCAAAGTTCGATTACTGGCTGAGGCAAAGTGTCATGAGCAGAAATGTTTTTTATTGGCCGTCTTGACGGGACATGGATGATTGTGATGTGTTAATGTGTGTGTCCATGCCTCCCGCGACACAGTAAACTAGAGCTAGAGTTTAAGTGTCTGAACTTCAAATGTTCTACTTATTTTATGTGTTTCCTACTAGTCTTAAATGCAGCTTTTATTAATCGTTTTCCATTGTCCCGAAGTATATGTCATGCATACTGTCCAGCTGTTGAGTTCAGCGCAGTTTCCAATTAACGCGAGGATTTGTGTCCAACAGCATTGTCCAACTCTGCCGTCTGAACCTAGTATGGATTTGTTTGACTCTCTGATCTTTTATAGAAAGAAATGAAATGACAAATTAAATAATAAGTTAAATAAGTATTTTTGAATACTGACGAGTAAACTTATTATTACGTAAATGATAAAGTTCGATAACGATGCAATTTTTTAAATGAATCTTTGGAATTTAATTTGTTAAATCGATAGATAAATAACTGTTTTATTTTATTTACTCCATAATTAGCTAGTGGCTCTGTGAGCTGTAGAACTAGTAAGCATGTCTTTGTATAGCTTCAGCTGAAGTATTCACCGCGCACCTTTAAACATAAACCTTACATCATAAAATCGATCAATTTTGATGATAACCGCAGTTTTTATTACTTCGGTTATTATCAAAATTGATCGAGATCTATATAGTTATCAAAACTTTACGAAAATGTGTTGAGAAATGCGATCTGTAGGTCAAACAGCAGGACTACATCCGGACATACGAAAGCATGTATACCCAAGCTATCGCTGATGAGACGCTTCGCACTCGCTCGGTCTAACGTAATTATTAAGTTATTTGTTTAAATCTTTACAATATATCCTCTCCATCGAGAGATTATCAGAAAGTCTTATAAGTATAAGTGTTCCTGTAATTTTAGTTACATGGTTTTATTATTACGATCTCATTAAAAATCACATTTATTTTAATATAATAACTTTGTAATTTGTTACAAAGTTATAAATCAAGGTCATAAAGAAGGCTTTCGGACAAAGCGAAGAGAATTTTTGATTGTGATATCGACAACGCGTAAAGGGTCATCTAGATGGAGAGAGTTTCTCGAATACAAGTATTTTGATTCGTTTATCGAAATGAATTTAAAAAGTCTCTTCGTGTAACCATTCATGATTCTCGCTCTTTCCCTTGGGCGACAACAGCCTCGTAATACCTCGCTACCATGAGTGCAGATCGCGAGGGTGTTTAAATTATATCTGTTCTTTCAAGACAATAATTAATCTTTGTCTTAACTCATTTCCCGGGATGTTATATATCTCATTGTCGAATTTTAATACGATTCGTTCAGCCATTTAGGCTTAAAAGCGTTATAAACAAACAACAAACTCACTTTCGCAGTTACAATATTAGTTAGGCTAAGTATCCTATCGTCCCGAAGTGCATGTCATGCAGGTTGTCCATCCGTTGGATGCATAGCAGTTTCCAATTACCGCGGCTTTGTGTCCGACACGACTGTCTCCCTCTGCCAACGGGCGGGCATGCTGTCCAATCATGCTTGATGCTTGGGAATTTGGCACAGCTGAATTAATCAACTGAAGTGGGAAATTGTACCTAACTTCACAAGAAGCATTGTATTTTCATAGAAATTGAAACATTGCATTAACAATCATTTTTTTATTTATTGTATATAATGTACTCAGTGACACACGTGCTATCAAACCGAATCAAATAACGTATCTACCCCATACGGTTGAGCTTGACCTTCAAATACAGAGCAATACGAAGTCGTATTACTGTCGTTGTTGCTTGCCTATATAGAATAGAATAGAATTTATTTATTTCAGACTAATATCTGTCCATATTATTAGTAAAGGTACATACACATAGTCTTACATCTAAGTTAGTTAAAATAATCAGTATTTTTTATGACTATATGACACGGACCTTTGAAGTATCATCACACTAATATTTACATTTGCAAGTTGGTGATTTATGTCTATATATTTATATAAATTACTGTCACCTACCTCCTTTATGTTATTTCACCTAATACACAATTAAAAATTACAGGTTCAGATGGGATACGCACCTACTTGTTCCGACACCGACGCCTGGTGCCTCGGTAGCCTTGAAAAGTCCACCTACGAAAATTTAATTTATATCTCTTGTTATTTTTGATCGTCCTATAACAGAATTTTAATCTATCTGAGTTTTCGACTGAGTAGTTCATACTCAGTCACAAAAATGATTTGACTGCAAATAATTTACAAAAAATATATTTTTATATATGGCATGTTTTTGTTAATATTAAATCGTAACGTTTTTTTTTTCTTATTTGAAATTAAAGCAAGGTTATTGTCTACTTTACATTGCTGTGCTTATATATAGGTAATACAAAGTTTCATCAATTAAAATTTTTCCTCGACTAAGGAATTAAGCCCACAGAATGTAGAGATAATCCGATTATCATTATTTAGACTGATTTGAACGTGATTTGAAGCAACTAAGTACAAATATTTTGTTATATTGAAACTGTGATGGATAAAGTATACTTACCATCAAACGTGGAGCGTTAAATATGCCCCTTAGATACGCATAAATCAATCATTCACAATCAATTTAATTAAGAACGTACGAGTATTACTGGTAACCTAACTACTACGATTTCATTTCCCTAAAGATGATATAATGGCTATTTAAGTAAAATAAAGTTCATATTAGTTTAATCCATATCCTACTTGTTATATAATAACAATGTTGCAACAATAAACAGCACGTAGAACCGTTCTGTGTAATTCCGCTAACCGAGTCGGCGGCAGCATCACACGATGCGGGCAGCCGATATTCCCAATGATACCACTACAAGCGGTGCAAGCTGCAATTGAACATGGCCAGTAGCTTTATTGATTACTGGAATTAAAAATAAATATTATTTGGAATTATATTTTAAAATTGTGTCTAGTTATTTGTGAACCTATTTCGGTTTAAGTAGTCAATTTCTCATTAATATTACCATGTCACTTATCTGGCAAATTTATCTAAAGAACATACATGTAATGCTTCGACATTTGACGGACTTAGTAACTTAAATAAACTAGGTGTTTGAGTTCTAATAATATCTTTATACGTTAAAAATTATATATTATTTAAAATTTAAAAAAAAAGAAACTATTGTATTAGACAACTTTATTAATAGAAGTTAGTGGGGAAAAGTAACCAGAAGGTTGGCGAAACTGGTGTCACGTTGGTGCGCAATACAATAATGTAGAAATGTTTGCAGAATCTCTCAATACTTCCTCAACCGTGATAATTAAGGCGAAATGAGTGTTGATTACTACCTAATTTCATGATTCGACTTCGCGAAAACTTAGTTTTTTGACGCTTAAACCTAATAACCGAAGTTCGAAGAAAAGGTAGTGTAAATTGAATCTACGTTCTTTTGAAGTATGGGAGCCAATACACGATTGAGCAAACTTGGCTCGATAGAAAAAAATCGACAAAATTCTTCTTAAGTGCTTCGTGGTCGCATTTTTATTCATGTATGGGCATATATATTGGAATGAATGCGTCATATTCAAATTCACAATTAAATTTACTAGTGTAATATGGACACTTTTATCATTAAAGTGTAATCATTTGATTGTATAGAATAAATATAAAAAGTAGCACGTATTCAATTGAATTTTCGCATTACATCGTCCAATCTGGTAAGCAATTCTCAACCTTATGTAAAGCATCGTAAATTGTTTTGAAATAAGAATTGGACCGCGCCTTAAAACAAAAGATTTATGAATGAAACTGACATCAATTAGCATCTCCAGTTGGAGAGGGGTATCATATTGGGTTCAACGTAATTTATCATGAATATTTATAAATTACGTTTGACGTACTATATCACACCCAAAACTAAAGTGTCCATTTCTATAAATGAATGGTAGGTGACTGCACATGCAGTTGCAATAATTGGGATTCCGTATATGAAACTACTGCTGTTCAAGTAACTATCTCAACCTTAACGCGGCACTCCCTGCAACAATATGTTATCTGACTGCGCGGTCAGGCGTCCGCATCGGATTGAAGTTACCCTGGAGCCGAATTTTGGGGCTGTGTTTTTGTAAGCCATTAAAATTCTAGATACTGCCATTAATTTGGTACACCTTCTCTGGTATATATGACGGTATGTTTAAAACGTTGAAACTGGTCAGCAAGAGAGCAAAACTTCAAACGTTTTAGGTACGTTTGTACGCAGTTCCTGTCGTGGGCCTTCGACCGACTTTGATGTATAAAAGCTTGATTAGCTCTTCCTTTGCGCTGCCTTCCTGGTACTTTCCAATACCTCAAATAACTGTTTTAGATATCTAATTGATGAAGAGGTAGGTAAACCGTTCTTAGAATTTGACGTAAGCAAGGATATATAGTAGTTGTTTTGCAAACATTGCTGAGTTTCATTGAAGGGCATAATTTCATTGAAATTACAGGGTAAGAGATTTAACATATTATATATCAGGGTAATGAGCGCAGTGCAAGGTCATGTTAGGATTTAACCAAATTATATTCAATTAAACAGATGACAATTTGCACGATCATGCAAATGCCTCTTTAAACCATGTTACCATGAAGACCAATATATCACACCATTGTTAGATCTTTCATAGTTAATTCGACAGATTTTAATTTATTATTTACTAGCTGCGCCACGCAGTTTCACCTGCGTGGTGATGGATGATGATGATGATAAACATTGAAGGAGTTGTGAAATAATATGTAATCATATATGTTATTTCAGCGTCTCATCTATCTACATACCAAATTTCATAAAAATCCATTCAGTAGTTTTTGCGTGAAAGAGTAACAATCATACTATATAATCTACCCATCCATCTAAACTTTCACATTTATAATATTAGTGAGATTTCCGGTACAGTAACATCTACAAGTACAACTTGAAAAATTTAATACCGAGTTCCATTCTATTCAGTTATTGGAGTGTCACTCAAAAACTACTGGACCGAATTTGATGAAATTTAAATGGGACCACCCGGGACCACCACCAGCAAAGCACCAGCTTTCACTATAAGTATATATTACAATAAACACTATTAGATATATAAAAAATATTATAGTTAAAAAACAATATATTACTAAATATTGAGTTAGTAAATAGTAAACATATATTTATTTTTAATCTGAATAAGAAGGACGCAAAATTTCTTTAAAAATGATTAGAGGACGGATCCCAATACTCTATCTAACCACAGTTTTGCTTACTACCGATAGAAATTTGACATAACGTCCATACAAATAGTATCAAATATCTATCTCTAGTAAGGTAAACCGGCGATAGATAGATTATTGGGACCAGCCATTATAGAGCCTGGCCATTGAAAGCTGTTCACGCATTATTTTCAAAAGTTTTGATTTGGCAATAAATTAAGACTGGCAAAATTGACACATTGACGTTTCGTACTTGAGTTATCTTGTGTTTACGTGCATCATTGATTTTGTTTAAATAATGCCGAAAACAATCAAAAGTTCGACGCTTTTATTTACTACGAGTATTATTGACAATAATAACGACATAAAACACTTTTTTCACATTTGAATCAGAAATCTGCAGAGAAAATACTACGAGTGGATTCCATCCTTTCACTTTTAGGTTAGTTTATTGAATTTATAGGTAATTAAACAACTTGATACTTTTCGACTATTTATAACAAATCACAATATATTTCACGGTGTATCTAATTTTCAGGAAGTATTAACAACCAAGAGATAAAACTTAAAATTGTAGAAGTAGTAAAGAAATTGAAAACTTTCGAAAAAAATTAAATGGAGACTTCTGAATCACATTGTTTAGAAAAGATATTTTCAATGGCAGGTACAACTTTATAAATTATAGATTTTTAACAGTAACTTTGAAAAGTTTATATACATTTATGATGTATGGCTGGAGGACTTAATTAAAAATATACAATAATTTTTTTTATCTTTGTATGCTATTATGGTTTTTTACTTTAATGACTGATGAGTATATAGTTTACTGTTACAAAATTTAAAGTATTTGGCCACTTCAGATGTTAGTGTGAAGACCCTAAGAAGAATTAAAATTGAAGGGTCTAAAAATAAAAGTCATTGGTATATTCCGGGGAAAAATCGTCCACATTCAGCAAATTTCTAATAATTTTGATATTTCAGCTATAAGAAAGAAAATAAAAGAACTTTATCGATTTAGAAAACAAATCCCAACTCTGACAAGCCTGCTCAATGAGTTGAGGGATGCTTTTGAATTTACGGGATATCGTGAAACCCTTAGAAAGTTTTTACACAAGAACGGGTTTGAGTTTCAAAACAATAAAAATGAACGGGTTTTACTTACAGAAAATTATAAAATTGCGGCATGGAGACAAAGATTCTTGAGGACAATACATAAAAAGAGGCTAGAAGGTAAACAGATTATTAACCTTGATGAGACATTATGTACATCAAAACTATAGAGTAAAAAAATCGTGGCAAGGACCTTCAACAGTGGTGTCACTAATAATATATCGTCAGGAAAAAGATATATTATTGTGTATGCAGGATCAGAGGAAGGGGTTTGTGCCAGGTGCATTATTGATGATATATATATATATGAATGCTACCAACTTTATGAAATGGTTTGAGGATATGTTTATACCTTATCTCACCAAACCTAGTGTAATTGTGATGGACAATGCAAGTTACCATGTGAAACAAGTACACAAACCCCCTACTATGTCTGCTTCCAAAGCTATAATAAAATGATATAAAATCTCAGAATATGAATTTTCAAGAGAATAATATTAATTTTTAAGTATATCACACCAAAGCTAAATTAATGTGTTTGGTGAAAGATAATAAACTTGCAGTTGTTTACGAAGCAGAAGGACTTTTAAAAATAACAGTTATATACACAATCATGAAATTTTGATGCTGCCACCGTATCATTGCGACCTCAATGCTATTGAGCTTGTTTGGAGTCAAGCGAAGAGAAAAGTAGCAAGCAAGAATATTCCTAATACCGGGGTTTGAAATGCAAAATTTAATAAAAGAAAGTTTTCTATCCCTAACTGCTGATGACTGCAAGAAGTACATTAATAATTTACTAAATACGGAAACTCAGTACAAATTAAGGGACCATATTACTAAAAATGAAATTAAACCATTCATAAAACATCTTGGGGAGTCTAGCAGTAGCAGCGAAGAAAGCAATGAAGATGATTCAATATTATCAGGTATAGAGTTTTTGGAATCCGATTTCAACTGTGACTATAATATGATTTACGGCTAGATTACGAATATTGGCAAGGGCTCATCAATTAAAGTCCATAACTGTACATAAAATTATGGATTATTTGAAAATAATAAAAAGGCAGAATTAAAAGTATTCTTTCATTTAATATTCTTCATAATACACTCGAAAATTACAGCTCATAAAACATTAAAAAAATAGTTTCTTGCTAAATAATAAATATAATCAACTCCGTTTAAGCAGTGTATAGCCAAGCTAACAGTTCTTATTTTTATTAAATCTTTTTATTTTCTTGGACAGCTTTCGATGGCCTCTACTAAAACAGTGACTTATTTGCTTCAGAAATATGAAAGTTACCACTAAGTAATATTCTTGTTCACCTGAACCACGTTATGACAAAACAAAATTTATTTCATAGACAACAAGGACAAACACAAATAGATATACCTATTCCATTTCTCACAAAGAGCTCACTTGTGTAGTAGATGCGTCCCATCGCAGCACCTAAATGCCCTATTTCAATTGGTACTGTCGTTCCTGAAGCAGCCATATACATGCAAATTGCGTGCCAGCTGCGTTAACCGCTTCTTGTCTGCAGACATATTTAAATATCCGTAATATCCGTCTAAATATAAGAATTGTATAGTTAGTAGTTTTAACCTATGGTACGTATGCTGTCTAATAATAGGTTTTTATCCACCTTTTGTGCTCGATCAAGTTTGGTTTGAACAACTAGATACTGAAATATGTAATGTGTGTGTTTGTGCGTGTAGTGACAATTAGGTGAATATAAAATAGTAGGACTCTTCTACAAGTATGTCAATGGGTACCGCCATAGCTATTTTTGAATAGTATCAATAATAGCCGGGTGAAAGAGTTCAATAAAAAAATATTAAAAATTAAGAAAAAAATCCGAAACTATATAATAATAAAATTTTAAACAGTAAATAATATTTTACAGTGAATGATTACGTCAAACTTATAACACCCGTCGTTTTTGCCGTCAGGGGTTGAAAAACTACGTATCGGAGTAATGCAGTGCCATGCTGAACTTTGAAGCTTGGAACTATTATACGGAATTATTCTATATTACATCCTTATTCTTTTCTAGAAAGTAAACAACAAAGATAATCAAGTATTTTGATAAAAACTCCGTCACCCAAATAATTTATCCCACATACTGCTGTAAAACATGAAACAGCGGTAAAATGTTAAAAAAACTGCGCCAACTGTTGAAAGGAGGTAAAAAAATGTTGTAAAAAGTAAAGCGCATTAGTTCCGCCGCCATCGCTGGCACGTGACAGCAGCCAAAAATATAATAGCTGCAAGCCACATATGAATTTCGGCTTAGGAGCCATGCACCGTTTGAATTGAGCCAGTTTATACTGATGCATAAAATCAAAACCAGTTTATTCAACCAATCAGAGACCAAACACGAAATTCCAGGCCAATGTCATATCTTGGACAACTTAAAAACAAACACAGTTAATAATTGTGATCTAAGATAATTGTCACAAACCATAATGTTGAGTTTGTGTTATTTCTCACTTCCGCAATGATTTGTTAGAACAGTTTAAGTCTAAATATTTTCTTTTAGATTCGCGAACTTCCGAGTGAGTTCCTGGAATTTGTTTTTACCATACAAGCTTGAAAGTCCAACTTGTCAATATAAAACATAAGGGCTGAACAGTTTATATAATCCGGCAATTTGGACAAAGTTATTTTATGAAGAACATACGGCATTAACATAACTTTGTGCCTTAATGGAAATGTTAGTAAGGGAACTGGAAACCACTAATATAAGGGAATTGTTTTAGGGGGAGCGTATAAGTTGTATAACGAGGCGCTAACCTAATAGCTAATAGCTAGCGATTGTTTATTTTTACGATTCGAATACCATTTCGCAAATTGTTCGGGCTGCGGCCTCTGGAAATCTTATATGTACACACTGCTGGAATGTTTGAAACAAAAGGATTTTATAATCATACGGTTATCGACTACTTTTACAATGTAACAAATGGGGACCATATTTTAGATGTCCAAATTGTCGGTGCAACAATTGTTGCACGTTAGTTTTACGCGCGTTTTTCTTTTGTTTATTTTTAAAGTCATCCCAATGTTTAACCATAGAGTTAAATTCTTTAGTGTTATATATTTTCTTTCTATGGCAACACTACAAACGAACATGTACTATCTATGAACTTAAAAAAAAAATATAATCAATGTTTATATTTTCATTTGTTTGGCGGCGTGGTTATGCTATTTTTTGTGCTATTGTTTTAGTAAATTAATAGGGTTAAACTCATGATTTTTGATACAAATTATACATGAATATGATCGTGAATGTGTAAGGAATACTGTGAGTATGTGTTTTAAGTTCTGAAATCAAAAATTATACGAAAAAAATTGGCGCAATTCGGCAACTCCCGGTAAACTATTCTCATTGTTATGATTGGTTATAATGTTTGCTTTATTTTGAATAGATTATACTTTTACCTTGTAAAATATCAAAGAAATAATGTCGTCAAGTAATTATACCCACTCAGAATATGATAAATACATCATATAATGTCAGGATCAATAAAAATTCGAAGTCACGTGACAGTTAAATTCGCTAGCACTAAAAATTCCAAATTTGTAAATTTATTTTAAATATTTCTGATTTATAATTATTCTTTGAAACCTAGTTTGGTTTGGAGAATTTCTAATAAGAATTCCAATAAAAAAAATCCAATATGAAAATTTATATTTTATATAAAAAAAATATTTTTTTCAAAATCACCATGTCTAATTCAAAAAAATGGGCCCAAGTTGAAAAAAAATCATTATTGGCCGAAAATTTTAAAGTAACTCTTATTTTTTATGTAATTATTAATAAACTAAGCATATGTTACTAGGTAAAAATCCTATTTCTGTTCTAGACATTCAAAATATTTACAAAAATCAATTCATAATCTTGTCTTGGTAAGCATTATTTATTGTTAAAACTTAAATGTCTTGGTCAGATTGCAAATTTTATTTACGATAATATTTCTTCTATGAATTCAAATTTTGAATGTAATTAGTTAGATATGTGTTTTTTCTATTTAATTACAGCAAAAAACCCTGTATTTATTGGTGTAAAATATTTAAATTACAACTTTTTTCCACAATAACTCAGATATTTTCGGCTACATCAAGTTTGTCATCGTGTAAAGTTACACTAACACATTTGACTTGAATGTTTAAATATCAGATTCCTTGGTCTTTTAACTTTCTCTGACATACATTTCGTCTCTTAACTCGCTATAGGTATGGCACAAGAGCCGTTTATTCCCAACACGGCGCAACATATGACGCGGGCGCAAGTCGCAACATGTACTAGTGGGTCGCAGCGATCGTTAAGACATTTTAAAGCGCTTTAGTCGGTAAATCCTTTTGTTTCATCGACGTACTTATATAAGAGTACACTATACACTGTTCCAGTAGTGCACAAACGAGGCACGACCGACATCCGCCTCTCCGAATTAGTGCTACGCAGCTGCCCGCGCAGATAGCCCGCTGATTGTCGCATCAATTCCTAGTTTAGCATTTCTGTTGGCAGCTCTCAGCTGGAATGTTCTAGTGTAGGCATATCCAAGTTGTTGTGCGTAATTTGGATGTAGCAGAACTGCTCTAATAATTAACAGTTTTTAGTTCTGTTTAGATTACTGCAATGAGTAGTGTAATGTATAGTTTTTAGACATGGTTTTTGTTTTTTCCGAAATATGTATAAGTAACTAGCTGCAGTCCACAGTTTCACCCGCATGGATATGAGTGATGATGATGAAAAGTACAAGAAAAAACATAGAATAAAGACATATAAATGTCTACCTAAACCAGCACACACAACATTTCATTTAAATGTGTTAAGCGATTATTAAGTTATCATCATCTCATCATCATCTCAGCCGTAGGATGTCCACTGCTGAACATAGGCCTCCCCCATGATTTTTCAAAAGGACCGGTTGGAAGCGGCCTGCATCCAACGACGTCCTGCGACCTTTCTCAGGTCGTCTGCCCTCCGTGTCGGTGGACGACCTACGCTGCGCTTGCCGGTCCGTGGTCTCCACTCCAGAACCTTTCAGCCCCATCAGTCATCTGTTCTGCGTGCTATGTGCCCTGCCCACTGCCACTTCAACTGGCTAATCTTCTGAGCTATGTCGGTGACTTTCGTTCTTCTACGGATCTCCTCATTTCTGATTCGATCACGTAGAGAAACCCCGAGCATAGCCCTCTCCATAGCTCGTTGTGCGACTTTAAGCTTATCTATGAGGCCCATAGTAAGAGACCACGTTTCAGTGCCATAAGTCATCACTGGTAACACACATTGGTCGAAGATTATTAACTTATAAATGGTGTAATCAACCCGATTTGTTTTATTTATGCACCAAATATTTTAAATAGATAAGGTAGAAAGTTTGAAGAGAAACAAAGTAACGTGATATTACGTTTGTATACTAACGCCAGTAACAGAAACTATAATTATCGTATATGCACATATATATACAAGGCAGCGGTTGTTTTTTAAAGCCGTTGAAATGTTTACCGACGAAACGAAAGGTCTTTTGTAGTTCGATCTGACCACAGGCCTAGACAAAATTCAAGCAGGCGTTTTTCCGCACACGCTACAAACAGCCGTGTGATTTTCTAATAATTCGTCAGTGCGCTCGTCGACGAGCTCACCGATGTCAAATACTTTATGAGATATCACCCTTGTACACAAGGTTGTTTTTCCATTGTTTCTTTTCATCTCGTCATTTGTTTCACGAATGTTGTCAAAGATGCAACGATGTTTGCTCTTACAGCCGTGCGACTCTCTAACGATTCGTCGATGCGCTCGTCGACGAGCTCACCGATGTCAAATACTTTATGAGATATCGCCCTTGTACACAAGGTTGTTTTTCCATTTTTTCTTTTCATCTCGTCATTTGTCCATTCGGGAATCACATAAAATGTATTTTAAATCTTTCATTTAGGCTTTGGGCCTGGTTTGATGAGTCAGGACTAGTAATGATGTTAATACCCAAAAGAAATAACGATAGCACCCGTTGACTCGCGATTCGCCATATTTGGCCAATAATACAATAGATTTCGCAGAAATCAACCCACTTTCCAGGAACTGCAACATTTATGGTTAAAAACAAAATCTTTGTGGTTTAATAAATTTATTTTCTCAAAAGAAATAACATTTCACTCTGAGATAAATCCAATTTTAACATTATCTAATATACAAACGGTGAGCGAAAATTATGCTTAATTTTATAAAAATATATATGATCGTAAACACAACACTTTTCACATAATTATCAGAGCCAAGTTTGTAGGCATTCAACTTTGCTTAACTATAACCTAAACGATAATAATAAGAAGGCAGTTTTGCTTATGTAGGTAAAAGTTAGAAATACGCAATTTGTTTCAGTTTTGAGGGTAGTTCGAGATATTTGTATACCTACATCGTATATGGTAACCGGAATCGTCTATTCCGTTTGTCTGAAGTCAGGGCCGGCTTTAGAGTTTGTCAATAACATGTTTGTAGGCATTCTACTTTGCTTAACTATAACCTAAACGATAATAATAAGAAGGCAGTCTTGCTTATGTAGGTAAAAGTTAGAAATACGCAATTTGTTTCAGTTTTTAGGGTTGTTCAAGATATTTGTATACCTACATCGTATTTGGTAACCGGAATCGTCTGTTCCGTTTGTCTGAAGTCAGGGCCGGCTTTAGAGTTTGTCAATAACATGTTTGTAGGCATTCTACTTTGCTTAACTATAACCTAAACGATAATAATAAGAAGGCAGTCTTGCTTATGTAGGTAAAAGTTAGAAATACGCAATTTGTTTCAGTTTTTAGGGTAGTTCAAGATATTTGTATACCTACATCGTATTTGGTAACCGGAATCGTCCGTTCCGTTTGCCTAAAGTCAGGGCTGGCTTTAGAGTTAGTCAATAACATGTATTTTAAGTTTCAATTTCAATACATTAAAACTTTTACATATTTCGATTTCTTTTGAGAGTTTGTTATATAATTTGACTCTATTAAAGCATATGCTTTTTTGGCATAATTAGTGCGGGCTTTGGGTATTTAAATGTTATCTGCATTACGTAACGTACTATTTCTTTTTGCTGTGTTCGTGGTAAAGGTTATTTGAGTTTGTATTTTATTGTTCAACATCTTTTTTTAATATACAGGTATTGTAACAATATGTTTGGTATATATTCATAATTTTTGTTACTCGGTATAATTCAAAAGTTGGCGTTTTGACGTCGTAATTAAAAAGGTATTGGATGATTTTATTTTGGCTGTCTTGTAAATTTTTTAATGTAGTTTTGTATGCAAAATCTTTTTAAGTATTATAAGAACTTCACTTATTGGTATTTTTTCCAAAAGATTTTCTTATACACGTCACCACAATATAATGATGCTTAGCGCCATGCAAAAATAAAAAGATCTTTCGATTTATGTCCTTCGTTTGTAATATGATAAAGACAACAAAATATTCTTAACACGTTAAACGCCAATTATTTATTTAATTTTCATACAAGGCAACTTTAGTTTTTGATTGTTACAAACTTGAATTCTGCCTATGCTCAATGAAATGGCGATATTTCTACAACAACGTGAAATAAAAGAAATGATAAATATAACCGTGTTAATTCAAAGTTTAAACTGTTTAATTTCATGTTGTAATAACAATCCAATTTAATTTGTTTGAAACCCGCTTAATATTAAAAATAAAGGCATTGCCACATTATACCCTACCATCACAGCATTCGTTCAGAAGCGAAAAAGGCAGAAGCGTCAAGTACTCACATTATATCGTAACAAGTATCCAGTGTAACCAAGCCTTAGTTTTTGGTAGAAAAGTCTAAAACCTTATCATTGCTTTACAAGGATTCTTTCTTTGAAGCTGATATTGTTAGATTTGGATTACAGTTATGCCCACGAAATCTGTATATATAAAAAATAAACATTTCTTCTTCTTCTTCGAAAAATAATACGCAATAACATGAGAACGGATAGTATAATCACGCTAATTCTTTTTTTTTTGTTGTGTTATTGATTGCCGGGAGCATGTTCTTATGAAATGAAAAGCAAAAAAATATAAGGGTTACAGCGAGGCCGAAGGCCGAGCCTAGTACGCGAACGAAGTCGCGGGAAATTATTGTCATATTCAAATATAGTTTAAATAACATTCTAGAGTTATAAACATTAGATTAAATTACCGCTTATGATAGAAACCTACTTCCATAAAAGGATTAAGGTTTTGAATTCCACATTTTTCTCATGAGTTTTTCGAAGTAACCGAATCTTTTTTATTAAAAATCTGGTTCTTTTCAAGTAGTCCCATTTACAGTTCATCTATCCGGCCATTAGCTAGCTTTTTGATAATAATTTATCATCAACATCGGGTGTAATAGAATGGAAGTTGGTTTCAAATTTTTAAAAAAAAGTAATTATGATCAAAATATTCCCGATGCACGAAGTAGTCAATCACAGTATCTAGAGGTCTTGTAGTATTGGCAGCTGAATTACTTAGGTTGTTCACTGGATCCCGAGCAAGTGTTACTGGGTGATAATAACCTTCTGCAATCTATAGTTTACTTCATATGCGACAATATTCAGATGGAATTATTACTAAAAACTTTGAATCCCACAATCAAGCTCACAACATCATATAAATGCAAGTTTCGTTAAGGTACACCGCGTTTTATGTCCTAATGATGTTCTATTCATTGTAAGCTGCCAGCTGCATACTTATGTCTGCATATAAAATAACTTTTCTAGGCGTCTTTAAAATGTGAACATTGTCAATGGCATTTCTTTGAATTGCGATGTATTTAAAGCGCAGGTTAAACTTCGTGTTTCTAGCCAGGTACTTGAATAAAACTATTTAGCTTTTTAAAAGCAGTAGAACTCTTTCTTTACAAGTTCGTCCAGGTACAGCAACCATACCTATTTGTAACGTGAATCAGTAATTTTCATATTACAGAGTTCCAGTGAAATCACAAACATATTAGCTTTATCGATTTAATATCACAGTGTGATGGCCCCAGTGCAGTTCGTTACTTGTAACGAAACTGGCCTATAACTGAGTGAGCGTGCAAACCAAAAGGAGAATAAAAGTGTAATAACGAGCACGCTGGCTGAGAGAAAACTTTAAACCATAGAAACTATAGACACGAACTAGTCACTAGAGCTTATTTTGCAAAAAAGATAAACCTGTTCACTGAGCTAGGACTGAATGAACCCGCAAGACGATAGAAGTTAAAAAGTATAAGAATGAACATGTTTGCTGCTATAAAAAAGGTTCCTTAGAAACTATATATACGAACTAATACCTAGAACTCATTTTGAACGAGATGAACCTGTTCACCGAGCTAAAACCAAGTGAAAAAATAGAACGATAGGAGTGATCTTACAGGCTTTAAGTGTTGATATAGGGGTGAATGTTGCATACGTAGTAAACTCGCCACACATACGCACCTCAAACTTTTACCTAATTAAAATTGGATGAACCCTCGGGACTACAGAAATTAACCAGATGCGCCGTTCGGCATTCACCTGCTGATGTTTTTTTGTCAAATGTTTACATGAACTTGATATCGTTATTTTAAGCTATGTCATAGGGCCTTTTGAGGCAAACGATAGCCCTAGTTAAAATTTTCAACTAAAAGAATACATTAAAATTGTTAAAAGTAATTATATTAATTTATTAATTAAACCACCATCCAGTCTCCCAGCGGGTTACGCAGCGAAACAATTACACGGACTCAGTTAAGCGTCCCGCGACATGTCTTGGCAACATTCCAGAATGTGGCCACACGCGGTTCCATGCTGAGTTCTACCCATCCACCGCAATTACGTATCGATTATTGACGTAATCAACAAGAACTTACAGTTATTAAATTTTTTATACTAGCTGACCCGCATGCAGCTTCGCTCGCCTGGTTTCGCGGGATACGGTTAATTAAAGTTTGTAATTGTCCCACGGGAGCTTATTAATTTACCGGGATCAAAAGTATTCTATATGTTGAACAGGGATATAAGCTTTCACCATACGAAATTTCATTTAAATCGGTCAAGTCGTTTTGGAGGTTAGCCCGTACAAACAGACAGCCAAACAGAGAAACAAAAAAACTTAAAAATCTAAATTAGTTTGATTTCACTCCTTACGAGTACATCCCCCTGACTCGATTTTTAGCATTTATTTTCATTGTACAGAAATTCGACCTTTACAGTTTGATTATTATTAAGAGATTTATTTTATATATTAGTTGTATTATTTTAAATTTATTGTTTAGTTATAAAACTTAAATTTTCAATAGGAAATGTCCTTACAAAGATTTTTAAAACATAAAGATCTAAAGATAAATTCGATCCTTGGATTGGTGTTCCCATGGTTTAGAGATAGTGGCATAGCGTCAGAAGACGGTTCGGAATTCAGTTCGGGGATGTAATCTTCCACTAAAATATCAACGTTTATTATAATTAGTAGTTATAACTTCAGTTCGAGGTTATGACGAGACCTAAGGCCGCGCTTACAACGCGAATGAAGTCGTGGGCAGTCGCTAGTATGTTTATGTTGTCATTATAAAACTTCTGTACTTTAATTTGATGCCATTTTTACATAAAAAACAGTTCCCATTTTGTTGTGTAACATAACGTGTCGCTCACGTGAATCAGTAAAAACTGTAATTTATCTAGGGCAACGGTGACACAGATAGCTCATAGTTTGTATGCTGAAGCGTGACGCTATTAACGTATACGATACGAATAAATTTTTTCATATTGTTTGTGCTACGGCCTCAGTTATGTTTTATATTTTTCATTTCATTTCATTCAAGTTATGAACCGAAAAGTGATCAAATAATTTGAATACATGAACAGCTGGTTTCTATATCCTATTTATAGATGGTTTATCCGACCTGGCCTATCCCTTGTATATATACATAATCATATATAACTTATACGATAGACAACAAATCGACATTGGCCGTATGAGTGATTTTAGTTTTAGCTCATTTGACACGAAATAATTTCATACGTTCTATTTATTTTTTACCAAAGAACGGAACCGACTTTAACAATGTAAATAAAAAAGTTTGAAATAAGCTGTTGAAGTGGTACCAATACATCAAAAGTACCTGTAATATTATAGTATCACAATATTGTGTACATGGTACGACTTCGACAAATTATTTCACATTTTTTGGTGTTAAAGTCGGTTCCGTTTATTGGTAAAAACAGTTTTTGCACCCTTTATAGTGACCCTTTCTAATTACAGGGTCGATTGTTGTGTCAGTCAACCGTCAATGATGATACCAAATCATCAAAATAGGCGAAACACTCTGCAGTTATTGTAGTGTAACACAAACACTGCTAGACCGAATTCTAAGAAATTTAAATAATTATAATCCCATTTATATTTTGCCTAATTTGAAAGTATACTTTACCAAAAAAATAAAAATCATTAATAATGGTTCATAAACGACAAAGTTATCTGCGAGTACATATAAAAAATGTATACGGTCGAATTGAGAAACTATTTGAATTTCTTTGAAAACTACGCTTATAAACGTTTTTAGCCGACGCTATAGCGTTTATAGTTCATATGGCGATTCAAATATTCTCGGGATCACATAATGTAAATGATATACAAGTTACCTTTTAGTTGTTAAAAGTGTTTGAATATTTTATCTACGTCGTGTATGTAGATACACGACGTAGATAAAATATTGTGAGTATCTGTACGTTTTTATTGAATAACACTCTGAGCAGTGCTATAGCCGGGCGGCTAAATGTTCAAAAGTTTTGACTATGTTAGAATGAAAAGCATCTTTCGGGTGCCGAAGCTTCACAACAAACGATTATAAGATCCGCGTTCTGCTATTTTATCTTTAAGTTTTTCGAATAATTTAATATACTTATTAAGATTTTTGTAGTTTTTTACCTTGGTTGGGTTATTATGTATTTAACTTGATCAAAGTGATTCAAAATTTAAGTTAATGAATTCCAAATCATACTTATATGCTATTGCAAACTATAACACAACTAAATCCAAAAGTAACCACGTACGAACTTTACGACGAACGAGAGAAATGACGATAAATAAAATCTAAAGTGCTTTCTACACTAATCCGGAACAGGGGACAATCGGTAATAAGCTCTTGCATTTAGGAGCCCGTTGATACTATTCTGGGATTAACCGATGGTTATTTTCTTGGCCAGTTGAATATTTTTCTAAAATCCTATTAAAAATTAGAGCAATTCACTTGTTCAGAATTTTGATGTTGATACTGAAATCCAAATTCGTATAACGCTAGCGAATGGCAGTTCTTAAATTTGCCAATTCTTTAAATTTGAAGGTATGTTTATTGCAAATTTAGCCTTCATGTAACTTTGAGCTCTGTAAACTGATATAACACTACGCACAATTGAAAGGAATAATTGAAATTACACAACTTTAAACAAATTAAACCGCGTATAATTAGCTATTAATTTATTGCGACGTTTTGAACACTTTTCAATGAATATGGTCACGGGTACGGGCTACCTTTATTCGTATAAAGTTTTTTTTATTTTTATTCCAATGTATAAGAATCACACCAGTCAAAGAAATCATTAAGAAAATTCATGTTTTTGAAATTTTTATTCTAAGTGGTACACGTAAATTTTAATATTAAAAGAAACGTAACTACCAATGTTTCAAGAATGTTGGTTTTAATGGTCTATACAAGCCGTATTACCACTATCCGTCTTCTTGATTGCCATAAAACTACCCACAATTAGAAATAATAATCACATGTTTGAAATTGTCATTCTAAGTGCTTCACGTAGGTTTTAATATAAAAAGATAAATAACTACTTAAGTTTCGCGAATTTTAGTTTAGTGGTATAAAAAAGCACTGCACTGTTGCTTTAAATAGAGCTATCGAACCTGGTTCTACTCTCTTGGTTAGTTCCCAAGGGAATAGAACTGAGAGAAGCTGAGAGATTGAATTGAGATAAAAAGTTAAGCCCATGGCTTTATCACCAAATTCTTTGACTCTTAACATCTTGCATAATTTTGCGTTATTATAATATTAGTGTAAAAAATTGTCCTAATTTTTAGATAAATAGATGTATTCAATGATTTATCATGCATAGGACGATGGTCCATTTTTACTAGCATTCAAATTGTATTCTTCCAATTTTTATTTCAATGTTACCATAATTATATCAGTATCAGGACGTACATTTCTGGACACAGGTCCAAGTCCTGTTTTTCCAAGAAGACCTTAGATCGTCCGCCCTTGTTGATGGATATTTATGAGTCTAGCTGCTCCTGTGGGTACAGTTCACGGGAACAACTAATGTTCTGGAAGAAATTTCTACTCCATCAGTCATCAGTAAATGAAAATCTTTACTATAGTATAGACTAAAGATTTTCATTTACGAACGGGCTTTTGGTAAAGGTACTATCCTGATTAAATTCAGAGTATGGTGGTAAGGCTATTTCTGGTGGCTGGTTAGCTACTACTTCCAAAACCTTGACTATACGTGCATCATTAGTGACCGTCAAGTTAAATAAGTATCAAAAAATATGATGAGGTGATGATTTGAAAGAGATATAATTAACTAAAATTTATATCAAAAAATCTCCACTTCACATCTAAACTTCTTCAAATCAAACAAATTTTAATCAACAGTTAATCTTCATTACTTCCGGACCCTAACCGGCCTACGAACTCCGGACAACCGGCCTCAACACTATAAAAGTTTATGGCTCGTATTGTCCAACCAATGAAAGGAAAAATAATTCTGTATTATATAGAGGAAAACCGCTTTTTGTAACGGAGTCTTGAACAAAGATGTGCTGTTGGCAGGTTGGCCAGAGTGTGAGAAATTGGACTGCATGCAAAGAGTGCACAAATTGCACTTCGACAACTGAAGAGCTAGTTTTATGTCTGTTTTTTTCATAATAAAATCCTATGATAAAGTTATGAAATGTAAATAATTCATTAAACTATTGTTCTTATTCTAAAAAATCCTTATTTGGGCTATTACAATTTTATACTATCAAAGTCGGTCTAGGCATTTTTAAGTTATGTAAGACCATTTGACTTTCATTTAGCTATATATGACTAGCTATATATGAAGCCGGCTTCCTTCTTATAGCCTTAAGGAACACGATGCATATAAAATAAAAGTAACCTATGTCACTGCTCATGACGTCAGCTATCAGCCATTGTAAGTCTAGCCGGTTTAAGAGATTAAATAACATTAAAAATTGTTTAATTATAATGTTTTAAAAATTGTTTAATTATAGTGTTTAATTATATATGTAGGTACCGTATGCACTTTCACTGTGTATTTAATAAAAGTTGTTGATTTGATATTACAAACAGACATATTAATTTTATTTATTTACACTTAGTTACGCAAAATTCTGTAGCTTCATTAACAAAAAACAATATACGCCGTCTTTCTGCTAGCCACAATATTTTTATTCTGCAATTGACTAATAGTATCATAGTCTTTATATATATACATACATATACCTTCACTGCTTTGTCCACAAAGGAATTTCCTATGCAGCAAGCACTCGTAGCAGAGCTCGACTTGGCGATCTTAACCGATCAACAAGTTAAGCAACACTTGCTGCAGTCAGGACTTGGATTGGTGACCGTTAGTGGCATTATTCAACTGATCGCTTCCGTGCTTCGGAGAGCACGTCGTTCCCGGTTGTTTGTCTTAGGACAACAGTCTATAGGCTATGTCGAGGCTGAAAGCTTCGACTTGGGTTGGCCACTAACTTATCCACCAATCCGCACTGGGCCCGCGTGGTGGATTATGTCTGAACTTCTCTCTATGAGAGGAGAGCTCGAGTCCCAACAGTGGCAACATAATGGGCAAAATATGATTATGATTCAGCATTTACCTCTCATTTAATTATTCGACTAGTTTAACTGTCATATTTATAATAATAAACGATCAGTGATATAACGTACAAGTACATAACAAATCAAGAGCTCTCTGTAGGGACTTCAAATTGCCAAATTGACCAACTTTAAAAACCTTTTGGAAAATTAATTCGTGTTTATCGTTTATTTATTGAAGTCAAGTTCAAGGTACGTACAAAAAATACATGAAAATAAGATTTAGTGTGCACCTTAGAATACCCATTAATATTCCTTGTGTCGCGGGAGGCATGAACACACAGCAACACATTACGACATACACAACCCAAGAACAAACATGTCTGTTCATCACACAAATATATACCCCGACAAGGAATCCAACGTTCGATCCCACGCTTTGATGGCTCACTACCAGCTAATCCAACGAATACTTCAAAAGCAATACATTTATACATTTATTGATTAAAAGTAAATAGAACTTAAAATTTTGAGTATAACTGGATAGTTGGTGCAGCTGTTAGCAACCCTGCCTTCCGAGCCACGCTCCCGGGTTCGACCTTCGGACAGGTCAAACATTTGTGTGCATGAAGATGTCTGTTTCTTTTGTGTTTGTATATAAGTATGTATAGCAGTCATCGGGCTACCATAGTACAGGCCCTGCATAGTTTGGGATATAGACCTTGTGTGTTGGATGTTGTGTGAGTACAAGTATAAGACTGCTAATTCTTTATTATCAAATTTTAATTTCTTCATTCATTCTATGATTCCGTAATGGTGGTAAGGTCAATTTTTTGGCCGGATCCATTCCATCTCTTATAAACGATGCTGTTTCGCGCACGACTGCGTGCAGATATTTCAGGAGATTGGCAAGAATACAATAACGGAAATGTATTGTTTTGATAGAGGCTTTCATGAGTTCTTTTGACAGCTCCCGAAATGGTAAAGCTGGCTGTCATTCATAGGAAATATATCAAACTACAAAATAAATATCAACTACACCGTCTGTGTTGTATTTTTGTTTATACTGTTACATTGACTCGTTTTAAATTCACATATTTATTATTATCTGAATTAAAAATTTGATCCATAAGTTTAAATAATTGTTTCCATTGGAATAAATCTAAATAACAAAACGCGATCAAATTCGAATTCACTGAATTGATACAATAACAAATTAGTTATTATTTTAGGTAATTAGCCCGCTTATGGTAATAACTGACTAATTTAAATTAACCCGCATTTTCCATAAATTAACCTTTTCGTTGCACCGCTGTCGTCCCCTTAGTTTGTAAAAAAACTCTGCTACCAACCGCCATACTAACCGCCCGCGTACACCACAAATAAAAATATTATGATCCCGCAACGCGCTAATAATTCACCGCTGATTTTCAAAATTAGACTAAAGTACTCCTCATTCGCCAACTGTATGCAACTTTTTGCTAAGTCATCGTATATGTGATTCGTGCATGTAAGTATTTTATCACTGTGCGAGACAATCAGAATGGCTCTGATTATTGTCATTACGAGGACCAATCAGAGTAACGCCTTCTTCTTCCCCGGGCCGCGGTGGTGAATAGTTTTTTTATGAGAAAACAGTGTATGGCCTCTGGCACTGGCTCGTTGAATAGAAAGCATGCCAACAACAAATACTAAATCACAGAATAAGTACTGGTTTCCAGCTAAGTATTGGGGCCAAGCACGAAGTTCTGAGTGTTTGAAGCCTCGCCTTGAAACTTGGAGAATAGTTTCTTAACTTCATCGTTCGGAAATACGTCAGCTTGGATATTTGATCGCTCTTTAATTACTTCAAGTTGTATAGTTCGCTGATACTTTACGAAGGTAAGTTTAAAAATTAGCTTAACGCTTAAAAACGCTTCAAAGATTAAAAGATTGAGGAATTGACAATGGCTTGGATCAACCCCAAAAAGTTGCACTTGAACAAAAACATATTTTTAAATATGTTACCGATTATTTGAGATAATCATTAATTAAAATCTAATTAAATAACATTTCGATTTTGAACCTATTTGTTCCAATAGTTTTACTTGCTAAAAGTACACATTGATATTTAAGAACAGACAAGGCTCTTGGGATAATAACTGCATTTTTCTTTCTAAAGGTATCTATTATTACACCTGTCAAATTGACAGCTTAAGTCGTAGGTAATTATTGTATGTGTTTTTATTGCCTCTCTTAGACTACATTTGACTTCAAAATGACGGCGATGTAAAATGACTGTAGCTAAAATCTTTTCTTCTGTAGCTAAATTCTTCTTGAGTATGTTAAAAATAATAGCTATTTTTAAGCCTCGACATTGATTACATACCGCAAATGGAACTTGAACGTAATAAACGGCCCATAAAATAATTAAAAGCGGTGTTAAAAATATTGTACCTAATTCCGTTGATTACTTACCCACATCTGTATACCGAATAATTCAAACAAGCTTACTCCTGAATCATTAAATCCTACGTAACGTTCCCCTTAACAACGGCTTGAGGACTCTCGATTACAAACCGAATTAATCGGGAATCGATTACGACAATATTCAACTCGAGTGCAAATCGAATAAGTTCCGAAATGTATTGTTAGGAGCTCGTTGAGATTCCTTGGGAAACAGTAATTCAATGAAAGCTTGAGTGTTTAAATTCATGAAGAATTCTTCAGGATTGTTTAAGAAGGTACTCAAAACATATAATTTTAGTCATGTGGTGTTAGCATCACAGTTTCCAAGTGAAATTTCTAACCAAGTATGAGAAGCGTTCACGATTTTTAACCGATTGTAAAAACGGAGGTGTTCCGATACGACTGCATGTTCTTTTGTGTGTTTGTTACGCGATCGCTCCGTCAATTATTAGTTGATTTTGATAATTCTGTTTTTGTTTGGTTGGTCATACTGTAGAGGTGACCCCATATAGATTTCTCATTATTTTAACATTACTAGTACTTATTAGTATTTGTTCAACTTCTGTATTAATATCACCAAATAATATCATAAAATAAGTATCCATCTGTATCGTAAGTTGACATGACCAGAATAACATCATCTGTAGGAGTGAAGCGGTGAAAGACTGGATTCCGGGCATTCTCAGCGTCGATCGGCATTGTTTCACGACTTGAACCAGATTGCTTCCCGAATAACGCAAACTTTGTCGACCGGCAATGAACCCTTCCAGATATTATACAAGGTGCTCTCAGACTTTAGTTACAAACTTATGTGGAATTTGTTCGCGTAATCATCGCTTTTCACCTGGGAAATCTATTATCCCGAACGTTTTAAAGCCTAAAGAAATAACTTTACTGTGAATGCGTTTGCTATTGAGTTAAAAGGTCAAGGGCATGATGATTTAACGGATACGCCATTAATTTGCTATTGTAATTTCAATTTTTTGCTCAGTACTTCAAATGCTTTACGTTTCTCTTTCAACTAATTACGCAGAAGCAAATAGTATGGATGATGACCTTGCGCACATATCTAATATTATAAACATGTGCAAAAGTAACTCAGTCTGTCTACACGTACGTTTACACGAAACGGCTGGACGGAAGACTAAACCTTAAACCGGAATAGATTCGTTAAACCAAGATTACATTATACGAGTGAATATGTATGTATGTCTGTTACTCAATCACGCGAAAATAGTTTATAACAACACGATAAACTCCTGAAAATAAAAAATATACCCAGAACGTCTATTAAAAATTTATGAAATTCCTTTGAATCGGATTTCAGTAAAATTCAGGGTATATTTCAATATGCCCTGAAACTAAATGAAAACTATGTAACACCGAGTTCAAAGATAAGTAAGTCCCACTAGCTATCTCAACTTGGAATCAAAAGCTTCGATAGGATTTCAGCTCAAAATCATCATCATCATCATCAGCCTGTAGCAGTCCACTGCTGGACATATGCCTCTCCAATTGGACGCCACTTAGGTCTATCTTGGGTCTATCAGCTCAAAATGGTCGTTCATAAATCCCTTAGGGACATTACTGTGCTTTTGTAAACTACAGAATATTCATCGAAACCAGTTAGTTATCTTGAAAGTCAACAACGAACTAAAAAAATATATTGAAATTCAAGAATAGAAACTCGGTAACTGAATATTTAAACTCTGTTAGAAAAATAATAATAATCGTCTCAACCATTCGATATCCGATTCTAAGAATAATAAATAGTATTCTATTAAGTGAGGCTGATGAGAGCAAGGACGAGATTATGGGTTTAATTTTTGTATAAATAACGTTTCCTAATAAGTTATATCAGTGTTATAAAGTTGTTCATTAAGTTTCCCTATATTGACATGTGTTTGAGTGACTTTTATTTAATGCGATTATTATAAGTACATATATAATATTAATATAATTATATTTTACTTTATTATAATTTATAATCTAACTTGAAATATTATAAAATACTAGCCAGAGAGAAAAAAATATATTACATTGCATAATAAGATTAATTTTAAGAGTGATTCATTTTACGATACACATGGATGGTCAAAAATATCGACAAACAAATAATAACATAATACAAGTACAATTTGAAAATTTTTAAACCAACTTCCATTCTATTTAGTTATTTGTGTATAACTCAAAAACTACTGGACCGTATTTGATAAAATTAATGGGTAAATGGGAAAAATATATTTAATGAACAAATGAGACCACACGGGAAGCACTACCTTTCAAACAAAAAAAACATTTTGAGAATCGGTTCTCCCAGTCGAAAGTTATGAGGTAACAAACATAAAAAAAGAAAATAGAAAATATTACAACCTCCACAGAAGGCCTTGGTTATTCCAAACTATGCAAGCTCTTACTAACTTAATTAGAAATACGGGATTACTCACGTTATATTTATCGGATAGGTCCGAGTATAGTTTCGATCACATTCGGTGGTCAAAATACTTTTTCAAGGAGTATTCGGGACGCCCGCGTCGATGAAGTCTTGCTAAGCACTTACCACGTATATACATATACACACCTAGACACAGGTCAAACAGACATGTTCGTGCACATAAATGTTTGACCTGTAGGCCTACCATAAGCCCCTCATAGCAGGACAGTTAAGTGTTTTATTTAGCTGCCCTGCAAATTCGTACTATGGCGGACTCTAGCAGGCCAGCCAACTATCGCCCACGTGACCTAGCCGGCCAGCAAAGGGCGGCCTGCAATCGACCTGCTGTAAGCGTACCATGACGTGTTTTTTGACTTTAGATATCCATCAAAGTAACCTGCATATCTGTCACATAAAGCAGGCGAGCTAAAGCAACTTTTTGTGACCTATTAAACGTAAAAACTGTGAATTACTATCAATTTGTGAAAAAAATGTTTCTTTTACTATCGTGTAAGAATGAGGAACGCATACGAATTATTTGAGTTACTAGACGAAGTATATAAAAAAAGTCGGCTCATATTTTCACGCACTTGAACTGTTTTATTATAGCCTATAGCTATGCCGCTATGGGTATTTAGAACTCCCATAGTACTTCTAATTGAGCATATCTAACATGACGGCGAAGTGTAGACGCGATCATAATTCCAAGTTGAATAAATAATAATTCACTCTGGGAACACCGCCTTGATATTGTAGGCAAATAATAATCATTGTCGTTTCTCTGAGAATCAACTTAAAACTGTTCATTGTTGTTTACTAGATTGGATGTGTTCTAATATCATTACAAAATATTTGTACTGTGTTACTAATGTAACCTGAAATTAATTCACTAAATCAAGGTCACAAACTCTGCTGGACCCTTCAATACTATTATCATAGCGTATTTTATAATGCCTGTGAATAATATTGTAATATACATATTCCAATACTTTATAAATTGAACTAATTTATAAATCGGTTCATTAGATTTCAATTAAAGGCTAATCTTAGTTTCAGAACATAACATAAGCCAACATAAATGAGAAGAGCATACAAGAGAAAAGAGTAAGAGTATTATACAAAGTGGTAGAGCGTCACCTCTTTCACGCAAACTGTTAGAGACAATAATCTGGGGCCCTTCTTAGCCCTAGAAGTTCAAACGCATGTCAGTCAAATGAAGTTTATGGTACGATTTTTAGCAGGTCAATTTGAGATCCTTTTATTGAACTGCTCGAAACTTGGCAAATAATCTGAAAATTTATGTTAGGCCTGCAGTTCTAGAGCTCGAACCTGGAACCAGCTGATCAGAAAAAAGGGTGCCTACCAACTACCAACTGCGCCAACCTGCTAGTGTCTATACGTGTT
Source organism: Selenia dentaria (assembly GCA_917880725.1). NCBI lineage: Eukaryota > Metazoa > Arthropoda > Insecta > Lepidoptera > Geometridae > Selenia > Selenia dentaria. The sequence goes on along the minus strand of OU862898.1, from coordinate 19,342,442 downwards.
GATTCATGAACTGAGGTCTGATTAGACATACAAACGCTGGAGTGTGACAACGAAAACTGTTTCCAAATTTCGAATTTGTTACACGAAAATAAACCGTTACAAAATCAGCTCATTCTTTTTCCATCAACCAGAATTTAACTTCTAACGTTTCAAAAGAGGTATAAAAATAACCATTATATTACTAACTTCTCGTAATATTCGGGTAAAAGGCCTTCACGAAACTCATTTCGTGAATACTATATACTCAGTAAGGGCACTACCAAAGTTCATTATTATTATATATAGTACTACTGAGTTTTTTTATAGAACAACCAATACTATTAATTTAACACGTTATGGTTTTTAACGTGTAGGCTTATTTTAATACTAATTCTGTTTTACTATAATTGAGATTGGGATTCGAGAAACAATAGAAATAGTTGGTTCAAAACCAGTGCGTGTTTTTTTCTTCAATTAAAATGAAACGATCAAGAAGCCGTCACAACGAATTAATGCTATATGAATAACGTGTAAGATATAGTTTTGCAAGGCACCAATGGCAATTAATATTTGATTGCCTAACTCTTTCGTATCTGAATCTATATCAATTAATTTTTTAGACTTTCCGTAGATTTTTATGTACATGCATTCATATACGACATTGTAAAAAAGTTTAACACATTATGTATGAGTTGGCATGCCTTTTGGGAAAAACCTTTTATGAACGTCTAAGCACAATAGTTATATAATAATGGACGGTCACAAATATAATATCATTGGTACATGATATACTTTCCTGTAAATAAGTTAAAACATTTCTGAGTAGAATTATTTGTAACTTATACTCGTATATATATACCGGAAAATAGACTCATATACTCAGCATCATACTCCTTTTATGGATTATAAGCTTGATAATATGGCTCAATATCAAAGTAATAACGTTCACCACATCAAAATTATTTATGAGAAAAAACTATTCTTATGATAAAAATCTACAAACACTACTTTTTAGATAAAGTGTCCTTACTGTTTAATTCTATTATAGTGTGCAAGCTGTCTCCTTATGCAAGGCATTTCAGAACGAGCCATTTATTTGTGAAATGATTAGGGTGGAGACATATTGCGGCACCTTAATTTTATGGGCAGTGGGAACGAACCGGAAGGTACGGTAGTGGGTAAAGTGGGGGTACTAGTGGGCCGAGTTTGGAAAGTTTGTTTTGTTTAGTAAGGTTTGTAAAATTTGTTGTTCTTCTTCTATTCTTATTCTTATCTACGATGAAAGAATTAAACTACAAATTATTGTATTTTGAACGTGTAAATGATTAAGAAATTTTCAAAAATGAATTTATGCTGCGTTATTTGTAAAAAAAATAGATTTTTTACAATTGTTAAATAGAGTTTACGCAAATAGAGAATAAAACATTCACAATTTTGTCATAAAAATATTTTTGATCATTTGCAACAAATCAGTTTTCTATTGAGACTTAAATTAAGTTTAATCTTCACGAAAGATTTTTTCTCAATTACAACACCATACTTGTGAGCGATCGAATGTGTGTGTTTATTTCCGTACGTTGAAACAGCTGAACGAGTTTAAGGTAATTTGTGGATGGAGAAAGCTTTGACTCGGGATTCACATATATGCTAATATGTAATAAAAATAACAAACAGGCTTTGTATGTTATTTTTATTACATATGGCTAAGTACTTGTAACGCTTCCAATGAATTCAAAATACATTAATAATAACCGTGTGGCTTCATATATGCTTTGATTCAAACAGACTTGTCTATAAACCTCAGTACAGTAGTAAAAACCGTGAAAACTAAAACAGCAAACTTAGCACCGTTAAACTTTTATACAGTGTAATATTACATCACGTAAAACGTGTGAACAGGCCGTAAAGTGTTGCCCTTATCTGCGGTCGTATGTCCGTACTTTCGGTATATGTGCACTATGCTTATACCCACTACATTAGCAGTCTACCAACATTACAATTCTAAAGGTTTCTTCCTCGCTTACCTCAAACGTCACACACACATATTACTGTATGTCTAACGTACCATAACGCCAACCAAATACCTTCTACACTCGTTAAATAAAAGTTAAATCAAATTAAACCTTAACAAAATTCAAGGTAAGAAGGAAATTCTGTAATTTAAATATTGTCACCAGCAGATTACTGCTAAAATGTATCTTGTAACCACGAAGAGATGTTCCATTCAGTTCGGTTGTAGCCGCTGGGCAGAGAGGACGCTTTCGCTCGACAAAGCAACTTTCGCGCGCGGATTTCGTAATTGAAAAGTTTTGGATAATGCGGTTAGAATAGCATTTTCTGAGAAGGGTTGTGTCAGAGATACTTTTCTGTGATATGGATTGAAGTGATGTTGGAGTTGATTATTTGGATAAATTTATTTCGAAAAGGTAAGGATATTTAAATTCTACGATATATCGCTCTTCCAACTGCTTTCATATTATACTATTTATTATAACCATTTATTCTGATTTAATTTTGCTATTCGCAAAAGTCAAACTTATTCCAAATTTACATACTGTTATGTACCAAAAAAAATTAAATAGCAAATTTATTCGATTCAATCAACAAGTGGATCATACCCATAATTCATTATTTTTAAGTCAAGATCTGAGATAATTTTTGTATGTAGTTACTCAAAATATCTAATGGGAATTATTTCACGTAAGTCAAAATTCAGTTAACATAGAATAATTTTAAGTAATATATATTAAACAAAGAGTCGAGGCTCTTAGAAATAAGGACTTAGTTTTATGGAGTAGAAATAATTATGGTAAAACATTTATTTATAAAACAAACGCGTTTTTAAAAATTAATACAATTTAAAAACATGTATAAGTAACTCATCGATTTTGAAAGTGGACATTAGTATAATTATTTTTAAAGACATTATTAAATTTATATTTTATAAATATAAATTTAATACATAAACTGATATTTATGCCAAAGACTTATTTTAGATCATAAAACAGTAGTGTTTTTATAAAATTGATAGCCAGCGCGTGATTATATTGTGTTATGTAAAAACCTGAATCTTTCGCTTAAGTCCTTCCTATACCGTGATAATTAAGACAAAAGATTTATGGATAAAACTGACGTATATGTACGTCTCTGGGACGCAAAGGGTTAAAACAGCTGTATCAGGAACCAGACACAATAGAAAATTTATTTTTGTATCGGTGTATTAATTTGTTGGACTGACTATTATACCGCCATTTTGAAAACATTAAATTAAATCATAAATCCTCATTAAAAATAGACTTACACTTAAACTGACTTAAACTTTTGCCAAACAAACTTTAAATAGTAGAAATGTTGTCTTCCATTTCCTACTACCTTATCATATATTTACGGCACCCTCGCCGGTTCGTGGTATTCACTCCAGAACCTTCCAGCCCTTTTGGAATACTTACATAATATTTGTATATTTTTATTTATTAATATGTATTATAAGTTACTATTCGTATTCAACTAATTAAGTTAATTGACAACAGGCACGTCTTAAAATCCATCACAAGTTTTAACTGCGTAATAAGCTGAGAAGATAACGTCGTCGTTAAACTTTAACGATTATGTTAAAAGGCTGTCATACCATAACTTTAGTGTTTTAAATTATATTTAGTTTCGCTTACAATCTTCGAGATAGTTATTTTTCCACTTTTCCACACACACACACACAAACGAAACTTCGATACGCCGATCCCTTTCCTATATCGAGGTAAATGGTAGCGTTATACTACACCCCTCACCCGACATTGAGATCTGAACTGTGATCCAAAGTAAGAGGTATATTTTTTTCTGTTCGTTTACCTTGTTTTAGTTTGTTTAGTGTTATTTGAGCTAGCGCAGATATGGGAATATATACTTTGTCGTTATTCATTTGTTTGGTTACAATGTACTTTTAGGTACGATATATATTTATTTACTCAAACTTAATTAGGCTTTCAATTAATTAAACTTATAAATTGTAATTGTTACGTAAAAATAATTAAATCGCTTATCCGACTTATATTAACTTATATTTTTAAATGTAAATGTTTGTGAGTGAGTATGTTTGTTACTAAAAGCTGAAATGGCTGGACAGTTTACATATACATTTGGATAAATTATACGAGTAACTTATAAAAGGAATAACATAATTTTATTTCTACAAATTATAATTAACATTATTGACACACAGTCCCAAGGAACAACAATTTGTGTATAGATAAAACGTATTTGCCTTTGCCATACAAACGCTTTCCTCTGACATTACATAGATATTAATCACTTTAATTTCCATAGATTAAGCTTTTTTAATTAATTAGTCCTAATATGATGTATGATATTTTTAATATGAACGCAGTCAGTTCGCGGCAATACAACCGCGAGCGTTCTGCTCTCTTCTTGAAAAAGACGTACGTGAGTGATTCCCGTTTTTCATAAACTTAAAAATGTGTATAAGCCACGTTAGTTATCATAATAAAAAAGAGTCGTCTGTATAGTCGGTTTACGAACGATAATTTTACGTAATAACGGCATAAGACTACCCGAATGCTTAGGCCAATCGTGCCTCTCTTTCGCTTGTTCCGCGCTCTTGATTGCACGTGCGGCTCAGACGGAACGTGACAAGGAACGTGGCAAAGAGTCATCCGTTTTCGTGCGTGCAGCCTTTAGTCATATATTATTAAGACTATCTGGTTTCTACTTACTGGCCTTTACATTCTATGAAAAGTAATGTATGACTCGGCTAGTCAGTAAACGCAGGTTAAACAATCATCCGAACATCTCTAAATCAAAGTTAAAAGTATTCTTCTGTGAGGGAATGGGGTTATAGAGTTTCCTCGCTGCTGTCAGGATGTGAATCGGAAGAGCTGAGGAATCCCGACATAACAGGGCTCTTGTACGCAAGGGCGTTTTGTTTGGTATTACTACGGTGTTAGAATATTGCGCCGCGAAGCTATAAAGTGCAAGCATTACTGTAAGAACCGGGAGAATGAGAAAAACAATCATAGCAGTTGGGCCTAGCATTAAATTTTAATTATGTGTAATGTAATCGTATCGTTGAGGTATACAGTACAAACTATGAGTTATCTGTGCCACATTTGTACTAGATAAATAATTGTTAGCACGGTATACGTCAACGATGCGATACGCATACTTACGCATTTTTATACATTCTAATGGTATATAATAGTGCCACGCAAAACTTTAGTTCTAAGCGTAGGGTAGCACTTCAATTGGCGTGGTACAATCAGATGCAAAACTTGTCTCGAATGTCTTTGTAACCACTAAATAAAATGTAGGAAAACTTCTGTAGATCTGACATAGCAGTTCCGTGTAGCCTACCGTCTACAACGTAGTAACGTATTGCTACGACGTAGCAATAATGCCCACAATTTCATGTAGCGGTAGTATATGAATTTGTGGGCTTGATGAGCTTACAGCTGTAAACTTGTACAGCAGTTATCTCATAGTAAACTTATACAACAATTGTAAATTTACTTACACTAGGAATAATGATTACTTTTCATTTATGACGTAATGTATCCCTATTTCTACCAATACATACAGTGTTGATAAACTATCCTATATTTTACCCATGTTATTGTTTCAGCTTTCTTTAGATAGATATTAAGACTAACCTTAAAAAAGTTTATTTCACTGTTGATAAAAAACAAAATGTATTTGTACATTACGGCACATAGATTTCAGTTATCTATTTTGTCACTACGTGTCACATTCAAAACAGTATTCAGTACGAACTTGTCGAGACCCAAGTAGGCGTGTAGTTGATTTGGGTAACGACGTCCAACAGCTTTGAAAAATTTTCATAAAATCCTGTGGAATTAGGCTTATTAAAATTTAACGTCTTTATCAGAACCTTCATTAAAGGGACAAGTAGTAGGATAAATGCTATTTTCGAAATAAGCTTCAGAATATGGTTTTTTACCTTGGAAAGGATTGCGACTTGTTTTAATTAGTTTTATTTACACTTCTATATATTCGGGCTCCCAAGTAGGTCATCTTGGTATTAACTTTCTTTAAGGGATTGATCAATTAACTTTGTTATAGACCGTATTCTTCTGTATACCTTAAATTTTGTGTTATCGTTTAGCAATGGTTAATTTGGTAATATCATGAAACTTTTATAAAAATAACTTTAAGGCCAAGAACCAAGACATAAGAAGGTACGTTACGCATCAGTACCAGGTATTCCACCTCGTAAATATTACTGTGTTAAGGTCTGATGGGCTCTGTATAAAGTCATTATATCAAACGAGTTGCATTATTATTTTCTTATTTTTTTTAGAAATCTTATTGATGTAAACGTATTATACATATTGTAGCGTTCTTGCCATACGCATCCTTGAGACCTCTGGTGTTGCTGATCTCCTGATCTCCGTGTGCAACAATGATCCCTTACAACCAGGTAAGCCGCTTGCTCATTTGGCTGCTTCTCTCATTAATAAAATACTATGCAGTTTTAAATTTTTTTTCTCTCAATTTATTCTCCAGTGACCACTATATTTTTATATAAATTATATTTTATTGTTGATAGTAACAAGCCTGATAGTAGGCCCGGAAAATTTTCACCAAGAAGACTTTTCCATCTTTACCATTCTCCGAGCTTCTGTCCCTTATTAGGTTTGTAACAGTCTTCTTTGCCCTACAATTCTTATGGTAATTATCGCTAATTCAAAGGAAAATCACCTTTAAGACATCAAACATCTGGAACCACCAAACCGTAATTAGCAGGGTGAAGGCACACGTTCACGACATCATCCGACGTCGGTTTTAGATTAAAGACTGTAAAATCTCCAATTCAAATAGCGAGACGGAATTTAAATGAGCCTGAGGTTCTACTTTGGGTCCGAAGTATTCGAAATTTCGTAGGAAATTCGTGTATTTTTTTAAATAACAAATCACAGTCACTAGTCCATTTTTGTCGTGGATATTGCTTTGAAATTGCTATTTTATCACACACACATGCCTGTTATATAAGATATATGAGAGAGTAAACATCGGTATAAGAGTATTGTCGTGGATAGGTGTGGAAAATATTTTTTAGAGGCAATAGGATGTAGGTATTTCAAATTGTCTACGTAATTCTATAAAAAGCTTACTTTTTGTTATAATTCACCGATGGAAGTTACAACAAAAAAAGTGTTTATTGAGACAAAGGCATTATATACAGCAAAAATAAGGTTTTTCCAATGTTTCGTGGGTGACTAAACCAATACTTGTTTCAACTAATATTTCAATTCCATTTTAAACTGCAGTCTGCTTCTAAGGAACATATACATACGATTTAAAACAAACCCCTTCGTAGACAATACATTTTCCGAGCTAGTAGATGACAACATGAAGATATTCTCTTTCTACTAATGAACGAAACAAGAACCAGTAGTAGCTTAGATCCGAATTACGTAGCGGACTAGAATTTTAAATGAGAAAATGCTCAACCAGTCAGACCGTTTGAGATTTATTTCAGTTTTTGCATTTCCAACCACTCGTTTGTACGACTGTTTGTTCAAGAACAATTCTTTTGAGGGCGATTATCTCAATAAAAACCCGATTTAAATGCGAGGAGAGAGAGCACTGTGAAAAACATCTTTTGTCGGTACAGTCTGTTGAAAAAACCAACGTGAGCTACGCGATTTGTTTAGACGCTACAGATTTATTTTTTAAATTATATAAAGTGACGAGACGGGCAAGCCACTGACCTGCTAGTAAGTATTACGCTTGTCCACGGCCTCTTGCTTAAGAAGTCTACCAGCTGCATTAACTCCGTTCCCTCTCGGAGTATAAGATAAATATACTGACTTGCTGAGGTTCGTGAGATCATGACTATAGGTTGCGACTGAAAATCAGCGGCTAAGGATTGTCCTTAGTCGTATGCTGAATCGGGACCCATATTCATGACACGCAGCATCACGCTGTTTCCCATGCGTGTTTTCTTGTTTATAATGTATGTGTAAGTATTTTGTTTTTTATTATTTATATTTCATATGTCTGTGATGTGATGTTGTGTGTGTCTTGAATAAATGCGTTTCTTTCTTTCTTTCTTTCTTTCATGTTCCTAGTATTTGTTTTTGGATAAGAGAGCACTGCATTCTAGCTATAGAACTTGAACCTAAATTATTTTTTAATATGTTTTCTACTATATTATCTGTATGGAATGGCAAATGTACAGAAGAACGAGACAAAGGAAAACAAGAATTTATAGATTTTTTAGAATTGAACAAAACACTAAACTATAAATACCTGCCTTTAAATACATATTGATCAATAATAACCCAATCAACATTATGACACCCATCTCAAGTTGAGAAATATTTAAACGTATTTTCATAATTTTTAACTTACTTAATTTATTAATAGAATTGACATTTAAATAACATTGTGTCACGGAAAGCATGCGTACACACATTAACTAACCCCACATATCCAAGACCCAAGCACTAACATTTCTGCTCACATTTCTGCTCGTTAGACTGGTATATGCAACAAGTAGGCTTGGAGGGTCGTTATTAGAAAAAGTTAAAAAAATACCGAAAAATGGATCCGACTTCAACACCAAACAGTGTGAAATTACTTTTTAAAATCGGTACCACGATAGTTCAAGTGCAGGTACCTATTATCACAATATTGTGCGCATGGTGCCGACTTTGACAAGCTATTTCACACTGTTTGGTGTTAAAGTCAGTTCTATTCATAGGTAATTTTTTTTCAACCTGTTATTATGACCCGTTATGGGAATGATTGTCAATGATGATATCGAGATAAATCAAAACTTTTCAGTTTTTGGAAAACTGCTTCACCGAATTTGATGAAATTTAAATGGGACCACCTCGGAAAGATACTCTACCAAACAAAAAAAAATAGGAATCGGTCCACAAATGAGAGATAAACTAGCTAACATAGACTTAAAAAATACATACACACGAACATATAACCTCCTCTTATATTGAAGTCGGTTAAAAAGTTAAAATAATTTAATTTCATGAAGAATGAACGTTAGAATGAGTGAAAGATATATTGAATGAATAAAAGGCTGAATGCTAGAATTAAATTATGTATTGCTCAAAAATACGAAAATGTCAATGTAACGAAATATCTTTTTGATATAATATGTCACGCGTTGTTAAATGTGTATTAATAGAATTACAAAGTATTGACTTTATAAAAATATAGAATAATGTATTCGTTGTTATTTAGATTTATAACTACTTGTTGTCAAAACATGTTATATTATTTATTTTCCTCTGAAACTCACCAGGCAATTCTCAAATGTTCACATTCATTCATAAATTACACAAAAGTTCTCGACATAAAAGTTCAATGTTATTTAAATCAGTCACGCATAATCCGGAGCAGTGAATAAATACAAACAGACTGAAAAGTTTCACGAAAATTTGTTTAATCTCGTGACTTGAATTCGTTATACTTAGCGTCCCAAAATTTGCATGTTTTTGAACGTAATCTTCAACATCTCTGACTTTCGGTACACATACGGGCATTGCTTTTGAAATTGGTATCGGAATGTTTTCAATACCATGTCGTTATTTCCTTGTACATACGACTATTAAATTATTGTATATTACACGTATTAAACATTATTACAGTTAAATATTGCTACGATACCTGCTTTAGGGTTAATAGGCTTTGGCCGCAGTTAGGCTTGAGAAAAAAGAAGATATATTTAAACTTAAAATTGTTACTATAAGCATAACATCGCCATTTAAATTTCTGAATAATCAAACATAAAAGTAATTTAGAATGCTCCATCTTCCATGCTCCAGTTCCATGACACTACGAATTCATACTTCATTACCAAGATTATAATCATCACGAATCAGAAGGTTTCATCTCTTAGCTCTGCTGAACCTTAAACTAATATTATCTTAAAACTGAATTTTTACCAAAAGTTTATGTTGAGGTGGAGAATTAGTTGCACTCGTGAAGTTTTGTTTAAGTTTTGTTGCACTCGTGAATGTTAGCGACTATTTTAGTTGGATAAATACAAGTTACTCATATGAAAAACAATGTAAAGAAATAAGATCAAATAAAAAATAATAATGTGAATAAATTATTTTTAACGAACTGATAGCTTTGTTGGAGAAACATTGAGTAAAAGATACCTATTTAGTACATAGTTTGCTGATTTTCATGGTGTTAATTTGATTATATTTATTAAACATTTTGATATCCTCTTGGATTTTAATATAGTTTAAGTACTCGTATAACAGTTTAATATATTCATTATTTTACGAACCAACTTAGGATGTTTAGAGAAATTATTATGTATATAGAAAATAATGTTCGTACACTCGTACCCCTGTACGATATGGACACTTAACGGAGATTAAATCATTCAGGCTGGAATAGCAACGAATCCATCTCGTTTTCCGGCGAGAGAACAGGCTGTGGTGACCCTGCGGAATAACAGCAGCACCACATTAGCAGCGGTGAGCGGCACAGGAACACGTTCAAGATGAGAAATACTGCAAATGTACGCTGTTGAGTCCGTAAGCATTCCGGTACGTGGAAACTTTAAAACCGGTAACCATAAACCTGGTTCGCGTTCGAAAACGGTCTTAACCTTAAGACTGGCAAGATCTAAGTACTTAAATATAACAAGTATAAAATACTTATTAAATGTAGATAGGATTAGGATAGGAGGCTTAACTTAATAACTTTATATTATTTGTATTTGTAGCAATAATATAACATACACTAAGCACATCTCAGCGAAGTATAAGTCTCACATGAATAAGCTCAACAATTATTCAAAAACTTTGTTACCATCATTATAAAAAAGCTCCTCCACTTTTTCCACTTTTCACTTTTCTGATTAAGGAATATGAACCCTAAGTCAATAGAGACGCGAAAGTTACTTTTTCATTTGGTTTCTTTTTGTTTTAAACGAGAGTTTTAAGTGATGTTTTTGTTATACCTACGAGTGTTCTCGTCCTTCATTCCTTTGTTGGATTTGTTTGTGAATTTGTACGAATTCGTCTTGATATTTTTATTATTATCACGTTTAACTGCCATGAATATCAACCTACTGTGAGTCTATCATACATGTTGTGAAAAAGTATTGGCAAAGAGAACTAAGCTATTAGTATTATTATTGCACAGTATAAATCTATATATAATATACACACCCACGCACAGGACAAACCGACATTTTCAATTGCATGGAGCGTGAATAATTATTTAAAAAATAAAGAAAAATATATCTATCAATGAACCTATCTGGTAGTAGTTTCATTATATGCTCACCATCATCTGAAAAAAGTATGTATCAAAATTACACTACTGCGTTAAATAAAACTGTTCTGAGCCATAGTTATGTATAGAGTATAAGCTAGAGTACTATACTAACTACATCACAATCTGTGTCAACTCCATATACACTACGTGACCATCTGTGTGACTGTCGACCCTTAACTAGAGTAATGAGTTTGAAACTTCATATAGGATGTATTAACCAGCTTTTCGATCTCCATCTGGGGCGAAATGTTTCTGAAAAACAGAAATATTTGTTCTGAGGTCTTGTAGGCTGTGATGTGTTATTGTATTTCCATGCCTCCCGCAGCACAATGTCCTAGTTTGGCGGTATGAGAGTATGAGTGTATAGACGTTATTTATTATTTGTCAACCAGTCTGAATGATTAAATTATCGACTCAATCTATTTCCATCTAACATTGTGTCACGGAAAGCACGCGTACACACATTAACTAACCCCACATATCCAAGACCCAAGCACTAACATTTCTGCTCACATTTCTGCTCGTTAGACCAGTATATGCAACAAGTAGGCTTGGAGGGTCGTTATTAGAAAAAGTTAAAAAAATACCGAAAAATGGATCCGACTTCAACACCAAACAGTGTGAAATTACTTTTTAAAATCGGTACCACGATAGTTCAAGAGCAAGGTACCTATTATCATAATATTGTGCGGATGGTGCCGACTTTGAGAAGCTATTTCACACTGTTTGGTGTTAAAGTCAGTTCTATTTTTAGGTAATTTTTTTTAGCCTGTTATTATGACCCGTTATGGGAAAGATTGTCAACATTATGATGATATCGAGATAAATCAAAACTTTTCAGTTTTTGGAATGTAACTTAAAAATTGCTTCACCGAATTTGATAAAATTTAAATGGGACCACCTCGGAAATATACTCTACCAAACAAAAAAAAATAGGAATCGGTCCACAAATGAGAGAGAAACTAGCTAACATAGACTTAAAAAATACATACACACGAACATATAACCTCCTCTTATATTGAAGTCGGTTAAAAAGTTAAAATAATTTAATTTCATGAAGAATGAACGTTAGAATGAGTGAAAGATATATTGAATGAATAAAAGGCTGAATGCTAGAATTAAATTATGTATTGCTCAAAAATACGAAAATGTCAATGTAACGAAATATCTTTGATATAATATGTCACGCGTTGTTAAATGTGTGTTAATACAATTACAAAGTATTGAGTTGATAAAAATATAGAATAATGTATTCGTTGTTATTTAGATTTATAAGTTTATTATAACTTGTTGTTAAAACGTGTTATATTATTTATTTTCCTCTGAAACTCACCAGGCAACACATTCAAATTAATTCATAAATTACACAAAAGTTCTCGACATAAAAGTTCAATGTTATTTAAATCAGTCACGCATACTCCGGAGCAGTAAATAAATACAAACAGACTGAAAAGTTTCATGAAAATTTGTTTTATCTCATAAATTTGTTTAACTTGAATTCGATATACTTAGCGTCCCAAAATTTGCATGTTTTTGAACGTAATCTCCAACATCTGACTTTCGGTACACATACGGGCATTGCTTTTGAAATTGGTATCGAAATGTTTTTAACATCATAATGTCGTTATTTCCTTCTTCTAGTACATACGACTATTAAATTATTGTATAGTACAGGTGGAGCAATGTAAATAGTAGTGTGAATAGCACTTAAATATTGCTACGGTACCCTACTCTGCTTTAGGGTTTTTAATAGGCTTTGTCCGCAGTAAGGCTTGAGAAAAAAAAAATAAGCTTTAAATTGTAACTATACGCATAACAGCGGCATTTGATTTTCTAAATAATCAAACATAAAAGTAATTAAGAATGCTTCATCTTTTTAAAATCTTATACAACTATAAGTTGCATGACACTACGAAGTAAGAACTTAGGTACGAATAATTCTATTACGTGTTGATTTTTTTAGATTGCCTGAATATCTCTTACAGTATGGCTCAATGGTTGTCTTCCTAAGACAAACATAATATTGGCTTGCTTTTCTTACCAAGATTATAATCATCAGAAATCAGAACGTTTCATCTCTTAGCTCGGCTGAACCTTAAACTACGAGTAATATTATCTTGAAACGGGATTTTTACCAAAAGTTTATGTTGAGGTGGAGAATTAGTTGCACTAATAAAGTTTTGTTTTAAGTTTTGTTGCGCTCGTGAATGCTTGCGACTATTTAAGTTGGATAAATACAAGTTACTCTTATGAAAAATAATGCAATGTGAAATAAAATAAAATAAAATAAATTTATGTGAATAATTTCTTTTTTAAAATGATACCTTTCTTGTGGAAAACAAAGAGTAAAAGATACATACCTAAGAACGCGTCTACTGTCTGCTATAATAATTATTATAATTGTTACAAAGCTCACATATATTTTCTTATTTAGTACTAAATTTGCTGATTCTCATGGTGTCATTTTGATTTTATTTATTAAACATTTTGATATCCTCTTGGATTTTAATATAGTTTACTTAAACTATATTAAAATCCAACACACCATGACACCATAAGAATCAGCAAATTCAATACTAACTAAGAAAAATATATACTTATAACAGTTTAATAAAGTTGAAAGTTATACTTATAACAGTTTAAAATATTCATTATTTTACGAACCAACTAAGGATGTTTGGAGAAATTATAATGTATATAGAAAATAATGTTCATACAGTCGTACCCCTGTAGAATATTGACAGTTGACGGTGATAAAAGCCGGATTAAATCATGACAGGTGTAGCAACGAATCCATCTCGTTTTCCGGCGAGAGGACAGACTGTGTGGTGACCCTGCCGAATAACAGCAGCACCACATTAGCAGCGGTGAGCGGCACAGGAACACGTCCAAGATGAGAAATACTGCAAATGTACGCTGTTGAGTCCATAAGCATTCCGGTGCGTGGAAACATTAAAACCGGTAACCATAAACCTGGTTCCCGTTCGGAAACGGCCGTTTCCGAACGGGAACCAGGTTTATGGTTTAGCAAGATCTTAATACTTAAGCATAAATAGTATAAATACTTATTAAAATGTAAGTAGGTATCTACCCCATAACATTTGTATTTGTAACAGATACTATTTGCTAAGCATATCGCAGCAAAAATTAAACAATCGATGTATAAATTCAATAATTATTCAAAAACTTTGTTTACTTTATTATAAAAAGGTATCGCCTCCACTTTTTCCACCTTTCACTTTTCTGATTAAGGAATATGAACCCTAAGTCAATAGAGACGCGAAAGTTACTTTTTCATTTGGTTTCTTTTTGTTTTAAACGAGAGTTTTAAGTGATGTTTTTGTTATACCTACGAGTGTTCTCGTCCTTCATTCCTTTGTTGGATTTGTTTGTGAATTTGTACGAATTCGTCTTGATATTTTTATTATTATCACGTTTAACTGCCATGAATATCAACCTACTGTGAGTCTATCATACATGTTGTGAAAAAGTATTGGCAAAGAGAACTAAGCTATTAGTATTATTATTGCACAGTATAAATCTATATATAATATACACACCCACGCACAGGACAAACCGACATTTTCAATTGCATGGAGCGTGAATAATTATTTAAAAAATAAAGAAAATTATATCTATCAATGAACCTATCTGGTAGTAGTTTCATTATATGCTCACCATCATCTGAAAAAAGTATGTATCAAAATTACACTACTGCGTTAAATAAAACTGTTCTGAGCCATAGTTATGTATAGAGTATAAGCTAGAGTACTATACTAACTACATCACAATCTGTGTCAACTCCATATACACTACGTGACCATCTGTGTGACTGTCGACCCTTAACTAGAGTAATGAGTTTGAAACTTCATATAGGATGTATTAACCAGCTTTTCGATCTCCATCTGGGGCGAAATGTTTCTGAAAAACAGAAATATTTGTTCTGAGGTCTTGTAGGCTGTGATGTGTTATTGTATTTCCATGCCTCCCGCAGCACAATATCCTAGTTTGGCGGTATGAGAGTATGAGTGTATAGACGTTATTTATTATTTGTCAACCAGTCTGAATGATTAAATTATCGACTCAATCTATTTCCAAGATATTATTGAGTATAAAATGAAAATCATTTATTTCTATTGACACACCTGATACATATACCACACATACTATAAAGTCATCCTCATAAATACGCGAGATAACGAATCCTCCTTATCAAGGTTGCGTTTTATTCTTTACTAGCTGCACTTTGAAAATGAATCAAAACGTATAGCCATGTTATTCAGGGATAATGTAGCATTTTAATGGTAAAAGAGTATTCGAAATGAGTCTAGTAGATTTTCAGTTTATCGTAATAAAAATACAAAATTACAAATCTAAAACACTGAAATTTATAGAGAGAAAAATTCACATCCTCAGACAGGATTCGAACCCGCGTCTTCTGACTCCGTGTCAGACGCCATTGACCAACTAGGCCACCGAGGTTCTGGTCCGAGCATCGAATTTTAACTTTCTATCTGACTAACCGTCCCGTCTTACGGTTAGTCAGATAGAGTCAGTCAAATCTATCCTATTAATAATATTAGTTTAGTATTAGTTCATCTATTTATAAACACAAGTTGGCAAATTGCGACGGTTCTCACCAAGATGGACTTTTCCTTATTCTATGCAAATCGGTGACGAGACGAGCAAGTCGCTCACTTGATGTGAAGCATCACTCATGCCCATAACAGTTCAAATAAAAGCCTGCGCTCGTCAGCTTGAGATATTAGATGTCAAATCACTTGCCTTGTAATTTCGCTCGAAACATTGCCATTCAAACCAAAACACAGTAATCTATACACACTTCTACTTCACGGTTGAATAACTGCGAAAGGTGTGGTGGACCCAGGTGGACTCAGCAAGACTCCAACCTCTACAAAATGTAACTGAGATAAAGATCGATCAATTCATTTTAACGTTAATTTGATTTAGTGAACGTCGTGCAAGAGGTCTATGTGTCCTGTAATCTGTGTAACGTAAGATGAATTACTAATTGCGCAATAAACGTTGTGATGTAACTCTGTTGGTATAAAAAACTTAACAAAGATAAACCGAACATCAATTTAAAAACTCGTCAGCAATAAACAGCAACTTGCGCAATTAATACTTGCTCGGGACGAGTCACTCCGAGAGTTGGAACCGCGAAAACACAAGTTTGGTACACAGTGTACCTAAAACAGTAAACAATGTATGCTATTTATCAAGATCCTTAAAATATCTCGGATAATAAAATTTAAACAACTATAGAGTTTTATTATACGATATATTTTTTTCGTATAAGTGCCTGAAATTTCATACAGCATTCATCTTCATTGTTTTTTCTCTGCAATAGCATTCAATATCACCGTTTCCTTGTGTACCATAAATATCATCTTTATCTTTATTGAGAAACATACGTAAGTTTTGTACACATTTTCCTATCATCGAAATACGATAAAGCCGTGTCATGGTTTACTTATGTTTTTATCATATAAGTATGGAAACCGGTGATTATATGAAAATCTTCTTTTTATCTTAAAATTCTTGGGAGTTCGTCATACAGATCTAATATCTGTCGTTTTCGGGTTTGGATTCCTAAAAATATCTATTTCACAAATATATCTTATCACACTACTACCTACCATTCAAAACTCCGAAAAAGCAATGCTGATGCGTTTGTTGCCCGTGACACTACCGCGTGGTACTACCAGTAGAGTGTAGGGTAATTTTACTTTGCTGTGGCACTACTGGTAGTGCGAAGGATAGCAGTATATTTCCAGTGAGACTACACTATGGCCAATAGTTTCACGGGAAATATGATTTCCCGTGGCACAAGTAGGTAAGCTTTCTATAAATGGGCTATTTGAAATCTTATCAAAACTGCAATCAATTGTTCTGTCAAATCAATAATTATGCACAGAACTGTCCTTAATAGAAAGAAGGTTTTTGAGATGAATAGTAGAGAAAAGAGTTAAAAGGCTCTCATGAACTAGCATATTGACTCTAAACAACTGAAATACGAATCGAGATTTGTTTGGGGTTCAGCATCAATTGTAGAATAGCACGAAGTATTCGTTTGGTTTCTGTATTAACTGTGGCCCAAGGCACCACGATGTTTATTGCCGAGAATTTCAGAGAGGTCCAACTTTTAAGCCGTTTCAAATAAGATGTTTGTTCGCAGAAAGTTATTTTAACTGGAAACGTTTTGTTGGTATGTTGCTGGTTTTTTATGAATATTTGTTATGTACCATACAGAAATTATTTTTTATTATATCATATAAAGGTAACGGACATATGTTGTAGAAATAGTAATATTTATTTCGTTTGCATCGTCGACTTTCACTAACGTTGAAATCGTACTAACGTTTGAGGATGCCAAATTATTCCTGTCAAATGAAATTTCAGTAGTATTTAAAAAGTAAATTTGTAAATGCTATTGATCATAGCGTCTGATAAGAAAATATTTAGTAAAAATTTGCTGGGCGCAGACGTGGTCAGTACAAATGAGCAGCCTGTCAATATTGAACAACACGAGTTTCACTGAACTTAATGTTTAATTTATTTTTTCGGTGGTAGTGCCAAGCCCACAGCCGAATGGGCCAGCATGACCGGGGAAGTACCACACTCCCACACAACACCAACGTGAAGTAACATAGCTTGTTATTGCGTTTCGTCGGTTTTGTTAACTATTACGCCCCTAAAACAATTTGAAAATCCTGACCTACATAAAATTCCCGTCTCTACTTACACTTCACTCAATACTGTAAGTCATTAATTTTGCAATAAAACATGTACCCGAAAGTACTGTAAATTCCTAGTTACAAACACTACGACCCGTAAAGCCCTTAAAGACGAGTAATTTTCGAGTTTCTGAATTAAATGTTTTAGTGATGCTGACTAGAATAGGTTAAGTCTTGTTTTAGAGCTGACAACGGTCTTGACAACCTGTTCACAAAGTAGATATGCACTATCCCTATAGTTATGCACTTGATGCTTATTGAGACGAATAGACTGCTACTATTATAGAGTACAAATAATATAGTTCAAAAGTCATATCACGTATCACAAATATATTTTTTAACTGGATAGACTAGTGTTTGACTATTATATCACTTAGTGGTCGGTGATGATGCGGTTGAAAGTGGTATTACTCAAGAACTAGAATGGCTACTGGCCCTCAAAGATAGCTACTGAAACATACCATCAGGTGTTAAGCAGCAGGTTTTGTTTTGAACCTTGAGGGTAGCTAGCGAAGCGGCCACCAGAAAGTGGTCCACCATCATGGTGTGGATATCATTACGATGTTAACTTCACTGAAAGCTCAAGCCCGAGGTAATCGTCGTTCCAGTGGACGTTTCTTGATTGCCGGCAATCCTTCATTTCCACTAGCCTATCATCACTTCATGAAATCCACTACCTCCTATGAGAAATAACTCATAAAAAAGTATCAAAAAATCTAAACACAGAGACAAGACAGTAGTTAATTTTACCACATCACTACTTACTACTGTTACTTGCAGATACCTTTAAACTTTACTTTCTAAAATGTTTTTTTATTTATTTATTTAAAGCATAGCATACATGTACGAGTACATTCATATTTCCAAAGTTCGTATGGTAGGATAAGTAGGTACATGCGCCCTGCTTCTGAGTACAAGACTTGTTGTGGTCAAATTATTGTTAACCACATCACTAGAACGAACTTTTAGTCGCATATGTGTAGGGTATATCAGGAACTTTAGTAATTAGTAAAGTTTTGGCTAAATCATGGGCTGTTGGGCGTCAGGAATTTTAGGCAATTCGTAATGAAAGCTGACGATAACGCGGTGAAGCTATATAGGTACACAGTAGTTTTGTTTATTTAGTACAGACATATTTATTTCTATATTTTTTAGGAAAACATCCCGCAACGAGTTGTACGTGGATGCGATTTTGTCTAGTAGCATTTTGATCGATGTGTTTCGCTCACCCGTAGTATAAACACCGTATGAATTACACATGGTCTATTTTCGGCGCGTTTTCAAAACTCGACGGTGCCGTAAGTTGTCTGCAGTATATTTGTATTAGAACTGTTTTATTGTATTTTGCATTATTTATTGCAATTGTTAAATCAACCGAGCATTGTTTTTGCAAATATTATTAATAACAGCAGAAATAACGTAGCTATAGTGTGCCGCCAATCTGGCGTTCTCGGGTGCGAACTTTATCATGAGCTTGAGTTTCTGTTGATAGAAATAATCAACAACATCCTAATAACGTAAATTTATTAGATTATAACGAAAACTAGCCACGTGAAGCTTCTGTGGTCCTGGTCATCCTATGAAAGTTAGCTGCAGTGTAACTTATACAGCACAAACTATGAGTGATTTCAGCCACAGTTGTACTTTAAAAAATTATAATTTGTAAATTGTAATACGTCGATTATACGATGACGTCATACTTACGCACATTTTCATACTTGACCCACTGTATATTAAATTAAAATTAATGAAAGCACTATTGAGTCAAGTTCAAAAACACATTACATAGAAAATACGACTTTAAACGATATTACATCCGTTCGGTTTCGAACGCGCTCTCAACGCAATACTGGATGCCAGTGTATGCATCAATGGTTTTTTATTAATACTTTCGAGTGATATGCTGAGTGGGATTAGGTTGATGTAAACAGATATCGATAGTTTTTATCGATATGATTAGTTTTTTATGTAATATTTCAGGAATATAAGTACAAAGTATCTTTTCTAAATATTATTTTAAAGGTTTAACTTACGCGGACAGACGATTATCTCAGTCGGTTTTGTGACTACAAAGAAGTAACCCGGAACGGTCACGATATCGGTCAAAGCACTAGACTGTACCGCGTAAGTTCAATCATCAAAATAATATTTTATTTGTATCATAACCAATTTTACTTAAGTAGTAAGCTGACATATCCGATGCCGATCCCCAGGGAGTTTAAGATGTTAAGTGCTCGCCGCGATCTTGCAGCCCTAAACCTAGGTCAATAACGTTAGCTAATTACGTAAGTACCTAATGTCGGTATTGATATTAAATAAATGTGTGTCAATAACTCACGAGCATTTTCAAAGAGCATCAAAATGTTTAATATTAGCATACTTTTTATTTAAAAAGTTAAAATCAATGAGTGGCTTCAATGCATCAATTCAATATTGTATCCACCAGGCCGCAATGGGTTGGTGTCGTGGATTGCGGCTCATATACGGCACGCCTCATTAGAAATGTAATTAACTTAATTAATGCAATGCAAAGACTAATGTAATATACCTATAACATAAAGTTCACAGATGGAAAAAAGAGATATCAGAAAAAAACGTACTCATCTAGTACCAGTCTTTCTTCTGGTTTTCATAACTTTTTGAGGAGAAATTACGTATTTTTGAATTCACTCTCACTACCATTTCTCTGTCCCTATCCGATCATATTCGTCATGTTTTATACATCCCATCACTAGTGCGGCTTAGGACCCGATGTTGTTTGTTTGAAAGCTCCTTCCGCCTGAGTGAGTTAAGGATAAACAGTGGAAATATGCCGTTGTTGTGAGATTGCATTTATCCATATTTGTTTACAAATATTATTTTCTGGGGAACAGAAAGAAAATGTTTTTAATGTGAATAATATTATCTAACTTAAATTTTGCTTGGATTCCAACGATATTATGTATGTATGTTCTTACTAGTATCTGCGCACGACTTCATCCGTGTCAAAGGGTTTTCCCGATCACTTGGGCACTACTCGTTCAATCGTGATAAAAAGTAGCCGATGTACAAACCATATCCACTCCAAACCCGTTCAGTTGTTTTGCATGCTCAAACTTTCACGTTAGTAATAGTAGTGTGATTACTAGTTAGAATATAAAATAAGACGATAAGTACATCTTCTTAAAACTTTCACGGTTGTTTTTAAATAAAGAAAAATAAAAATTCCAGCTGTAAATGATGATGACTTAAATAGATAGTCAAGCACTTCGAACAACGTTTCCGGGCAATGTAGTTAAATAAGTGCGAGTAACCTATAGATACCAAAATACATCACATGATATTAAAAATTGGAACAGTAGGTGAGACAAGTAACAATATAGGCTAAGCTGATTTTCATAGAAGTTTTTAAATTATTAATATTAAATAGCAATTTTTATTTGTTTAATCATTTAGTAAGACATTATTTATGTGTAAAAGATTCTCAGATCACTCTACTTCTGTTAAGTCATGACATCACCTACCCATCATGTGTACATGGGTACACAATTACTGTAAACAATGTAATAAAAATAATGTATTCCAATATGCATGAGTTACTTGCCAGTTTGGTACATAGTGGTTCTATTAATTATTGAACGCGGTTTTTATACAAGGAAATGAGAAACATTGTAAGTGTCTTTCTTACCTTCCTATGCTGGTGTCAGTTTTTTAATTTGGTTACAATTCCAAACTCCTCCGCGTTACTGTACTACCCGCCTCATCCTGACTCATACTTGTCCAGATCCACTCTCCCGGTAGTTTCACTTGCTGCAGTGCCGTCCATAGCCTGACACACTACAGTGTGTACTGTAACTTGTAATGAAGTAGTAAGGCTATAGCTGCGACGCAGAACATCTGACTCTATGCTGGAACTAACCAAGATCTGCACATTTTTCTTATGTTGTTAGGAGACTGTACAAACACGGGGCCTGACTGGAGTTATGTGGTAACTGCTTGGAACAGATGCATTTAGTCACATGTGACGAACTGCACTGCGCCCGTAATCCTGAGACATTCAGTTGTTAAGTCTCATGCGCCTGTAATTTCGCCGGAACCCATACCATTCAAACTAGAACACAATATTGCGAACATTACTGCTTCGCGGTAGAAAAGGGTATGGTGACAACACTTCCCCGGACAAACTTATTCACAAAGAATTCTACTCCTCTTGAACATATGGAACAAAGTTATAGTATACACACATGTGACTGGGCGGTTGGCGCAGTTTGTAGCACCCTTGCCTTCTGAGACGCTGGTTCTGTCCCTGGGCAGGTCAAACGTTTGAGTGCATGAACAGACAGTCAAATAGTATACAATATTATGTATATAAGTATGTATATCAGTCATCACGTTACCATAGTACAGGCTTTGACTAGTTTGGGACCTGAACACTTTTGTGTGGATGTTGTATCATAAAAAAATGTAACTAAGTTTTAATAGTCGTTAATTTTGTTTAGTTTTTCTAGATTTTTGTTTCTTCAAGTTTTCGCGGGAATTAGTGGTAGATAATTAACCTTTAAGTGTAAGTAATTGTGCATGAGTTCGGAAAAATTTACGAAATTATGAAACGTATTCTTCAAGTCAATCATTTTATATGGTTTACTGCGTGTAATAGTAGTAATGCATTCATCACTTTTTAGAACTTGTCTTTGAAAGAAAGAAATAAAGAAAAATCATTTATTATGATTATAAATACACATGTTAAAAACAGTAATATTATACATATTAAGCAGTAACAAAAATATGTCAAACAGGCCCATATGTCAGCACTTATGTCAGATGTCCGTGATCTGTGACATCTGACGATGATTTTCAGGCAAAGCCTTGTAGGTGAACAGGTTACATAGAAACAATAATTTACCTCCAGTCACACAATAATGAAGTTCACATTTAAAAATACAAACAAATATAATACATACAGACCGATGCAGGACACGTTCACATTAATTTAATGTCACCTTAGAAACACAAATTTCACAAGTAATAATAACAGCGCATTTGAGCTGTTATTCTTGTTTTGCTGTTATTTTTATTTTCCTAATGGGTGGCGACAGATTATTCCAGCACTTCGTAGCCGTATAACGGAATCCACCTCTGAAACCCATGTACGGTGCCAAGGTACTGAAAGTTGCAGAGTTCCATGCCAGCGTGAGCGCTGGCTATCATCAGAGACCCAATTGAGCTTATTATAGAGGACTCTTATGACATGACATTGCCTTAACAACAAACTTATCTACGCAACTGTGATTGGACTCTCAATGCTTGAATATAAATATAACTAGATGCAACTATAATTATGAACTTATATAAATTTCGGAATAGCAAATGTACAAAAGTACGAGTTTAATTATAAATCAAAAGGGTTAAATACTGTATATAAACATTTTAGAACATCCTTAGTACATCGGTATTTATTACAAAAAAACCCTTCCCAAAAGACCCAGTTTCAATCACCTCTCGTATAAAAACAACCGATCGCAAAGTGAAAGGAGTGATTAAGATTAATGACGTCATCAATAACACGCCTGGTGTTTAGACGATTAGCGGCACCGAACCGGTTATTCGAAAAATACGGTTATTCTGTAACCATCCTTTTTTCATATATAGCTTAACTATTTATTATTGCCGTTTTGCTATGGGATAGTTTCCCTAGTTCGACAGTTTTCCAACTACCCGTAAGTTTCTGACATGGTATAATAAGCAATCCATAGGAAGTTTCCTATGGATTTGTTGTTTGTTTGTGTGTTTGTTGGAATTGTGTCACGCATATCCGTGGGAGTGTATGCTTCAGAATATGCTTACACGTTGTCCCTGGATGGTACCGATCAGGTGAAAAAGAAGATAGTAAAAATGTATTCAAATATGTAATATAGTTAAAATTAAAATATACAATATTGGGAATGAATAACGCCTCTCTTTTGTTATAGAAGGTTGGTAAGGTATTTCGACGTGTTGTAGAAGAACAGCATTGAGAACATACAGTCGACGTACTGTTAATACTTGGCATTTTTAATATAATGTCTTCAGTAGGAATTTAAAAGTCATTATTTTGAGACGCGTCCTTTGCGCTCTGTCAAGAGACATAAAATGAGCAACGAAAGCGCCGCCCCATACTGTTATGCAATAGCTTAGGATAGACTGTCCAAGAGCAGAGTAGATAGAAATAAGACTGAAACATTTTTACGTTATGTATTTTATAAGAATTTTAAAAAAGAAACAAACGTTCTTATTTCTATGGTACCACCGCATTAGGCCAAAACTATAAGTAATTATCGTCGATAATAGCCTGCGCACTAAAATCAGATTTCAATATCAAACAAAACGCGAATTTATTCAGCATTTCCAAAACAGCTGATACCGCTGGTAGCACTAATCGCTTCAACACCGGCCCGTTATTGATGATAGTAATTAATCTACAACATAACATCAAACCTCTTTGCTTAATGTTTTATCGTCACAATTAAGTCAAATATGTGGTATATTTGGTTTTTATTATAACTAGGCATCACAGACTCCACACATTTTTAAATTATTTACAAATTTAATACATTTAAATGAAATTTAAAAAGAGACAACAATGCATACTTAATTAAGAGACGTAAATTTTATATTATTACTTAAGAGCTATATTAGTTCTCAGTTTGCATCAGCATTCAAAGCAGACCGGTCTCCGCAGACAGCACCCGTTGACGTATGTACCAGCCATCGCCTTCCTCAACCATATTTGTAATCTTCAACCTTAACACAGTAGTGCTTTAATGCTTACACACGATGAAGAATATCTGGCGCTGCGGTGGTACCTACCAAGACAGACACTAGCACAAGTGTCCTTCCACCTAGTAAATGTATTCTTATTAATCCATGAACCGTGATAATTAAAACAAAAAAATTATGAATGAGACTGACGTATATGTACGTCTCTGGGAAGCAAAGGTTTAAGACGAAATAACGTATCATTTATCAGCATCGCTTGAACCGTTGAGAAGTTACTACTTCTATATAACTATATATAAATAGTTACTTATTTTCCTAGATATGTGAACGGTATAGGAACGGACAAACAGGTCAAACAACCAACAACCCTCCGTTTTGCCTTCGCCGTATTCGGATAAAAACTATAAAGCATAAAATATGAGATGAAGATTTCCCATTCTCAACACCCACAGTTGGCCGGCACATAAAACTATGTCATCTTATAATACTTAAAACGGGTTATATGACCCGGGGTCGATGGGGCGATTTTACGAGAGAGCTCTTATATTCTTATGCGGTGTTCCCTTTCTCATATCCTGTTATGGCGGCATTATTGCGTTTGCTTGTGATATGGATCTTTATATCTGCTTTCATATTGCACCAATATTATTTATATACTTATATATATTATTACTTAACCTGACTGACTGATTTATCAACGCAAAGCTTAAACCACTGGGGTTTTAAATTTTGTCAGTTAATGCATTTCATGTTGTATATAAGAATTTTTTATTGGAAATTACTCCCCTGAAGGAATTTAATTTATTGTCCTCGTACTCCATTCGCATACCAAGTGAACGGAGCCGTTGGGTCAACTAGTTAATGATACTACTTACTAGTAGTTCTGCATACAGTAGACCTCGTGAGCACAGTCTTAACAGCGGCACTTTGCAGTCTGAGCTACCTGCAGTTAGAAGTGGAATATTAGTCTAATAGGAACAGTCAAAGCCACAAAACAAAATTATGAGGGTTCATAAATACGCCGCAATCATCATCATCAGCAGCCCATGTTCGTCCACTGCTGGACATAGGCCTCTCCTAAAGTACGCCACAGAGCTAGGTCTTGAGCTCTCTGCATCCAGTTACTGCCAGCCGCCTTCCGCAGGTCGTCTCTCCACCTGGCCGCAGGGCGTCCTACACTCCGTTTGCCTAAACGTGGTCTCCACTCAAGAACTCGTCTACTCCAGCGGTCATCGGTTCTTTGTGAAATGTGGCCAGCCCATTGCCACTTCAGCTTGCTTATTCTTTGAGCTATGTCGACTTTGGTTCATCCATTAAGAATCTTATTCTTCAGAGAAACGCCGCAATGATAACACCAAAATAACCTTAATAAAGAGTAAATTCAAAATGTAATAAAACTTGACTACTGAAAAATCACGCTCTATACAATTTTGCAAATTGTTGGTAACAAATATTCTTGCCGAATATTACCCAAATTGTTAAATTTTTAAACTTTACCTATCGTCTCTGCAACCACTTCACCAATTATCCTCACATTCGAAATTTCTCTTTAAATTCAGGTACCTAAGGAATTTTATCAAAACGGGTTGGTAAATATCACCGCAGCAAACTCGCCTCTATTTAGGAAAAGTATTCAAAAATCCTCTCATGTTCAAAAAACATCGAGGACAAAAAAATAATAATAGTAGAACATGCATACCAAGTTTCGTCAAGATTGGTTGATGAAAAATGCGATTACAGTACACAGTACTGTACAGGTATACAGTAAACAACCTTACATACGGACATATGAAAGTCGATTTGGCCAGTTTAGCAGAGACGCTAAACTGGCCAAACGAATGATCGACATGATGACCGAGCGAATGATCGCTCGGTCAATAAGTGTTTTTTTATCCTTCAGCAGTATGCTTTTATATTTTCTATTATAGATATTTGAATAAAAATGCTGAAATATTGATAAAGCCTATTAAGATACTCATCAGCTAAAACAAATAAAAATTCATGCATAATGCCTATGTACATATATCCCTTCACTACACAGTATAAAACAAAGTCGCTTTCCGCTGTCTGTCCGTCCCTATGTATGCTTAGATCTTTAAAACTGCGCAACAGATATTGATGCGGTTTTTTTATAGATAGAGTGTCAAGAGGAAGGTTTATATGTACAATACATGCATAATATATTAGAGAATCATTGATAATTTTAGAGGTTATAATGTTATGTCGTAAATAAACTCTTTTTTTGCACTTACATGTCGAAAGGATTGCAAACGCTGGCTGAACACTATAGATCAAAACAATTTATTGTACAACTTATAGTTCTACAAAAAAGTCAACGACGGTATATGTCTATCTCCTAGGTGGACTGTAGTATATTTAGAATCAGCATTGCATCCGTGTTGTGCCGTGGCGGTGCCGGCTTAGAATAGCACCCCCCCCCCCCCCCCCCCCCCCAACTCTACCCGTGGGTGCCGTAGAAGGCGGTTAAGGGACAACAAATTAGAAGGTGGGCAGCAGCACCTTCCCAGTCAAACACACACAAACTGCGCTCGCCAACCCGCCTGCCAAGCGTGGTGAGTATTGGCAAAAACCCCTCAATGGATTGGACAAAAAGAACCAGGCCCCCAGTCCCCGGCAGCCCCGCTATTCCTGGCTACGGTAGCGGCCACGGTGACGGTGGGGCAGGGGGTGCTATGAATCCCCGGCAGACGCCCGGCTACCACCCCCAACGACGACGACTGGCCCTGGTAACACACAACATACGCACGATGAGGACAGACGAGAAGATATATGAGCTGGAAGAAGAAATGAGTAAGCTACACTGGGACATTGTGGGGTTATCTGAAGTCCGTAGAGCGGGTGAGGACACGATAACCCTAAAATCAGGTAACCTACTCTACCACCGAAAGGGCGACCAACAGTCTCAAGGTGGTGTCGGGTTTCTCCTCCACAAGTCCCATACTAACAACATAGTTAAGATCGATAGCGTTTCCAATAGGGTCGTATACCTAATACTCAGAGTATCCAAACGATATTCGCTGATGGTCATTCAGGTATACGCACCGACGAAGTCGCACCAGGAAGATGAGGTGGAGGATATGTATGAGGACATTAGTCGGGCCATACATACCTCTGAAACGCACTTTTTAGTTGTTATGGGGAACTTCAACGCGAAGTTGGGTAAGAGAAGCGAGGATGAGTCGAAAGTGGGGCAATTTAGCTATGGACAACGGAACCGTAGGGGAAAGAGGTTGGCCGACTTCCTGGAGAAATAGGGACTCTTTATGATGAACTCTTTCTTTCAGAAGCCACCTCACAGGAAATGGACCTGGCTGAGTCCCGATGGTTCCACGAGAAATGAGATTGACTTCATTATAACCACCAAAAGGCAAATATTCACTGATGTCTCCGTGATCAACAGGGTAAAAACCGCTAGTGATCACCGAATGGTAAGAGGCACGGTGAATATTAATGTCAAACTAGAGAGGTCTCGTCTGATGAAGTCTACGCTCCGACCCACTCGTGCCCGTATTCAAGACCCCGAGAGCTTTCAACTTGAGCTATCCAATCGCTTCGATTGCCTTGAGAACATCGCTTCAGTGGACGAGATCAATAACAGGTTAGTAGAAACTGTCCATACAGTAGGTTCCAATTACTTTAAACCCCACCGTACAGATAGGCCACAGAAACTCTCCAACGATACCCTCAACCTCATGGCTGAACGACGCTCATTGAAACTGCAGTCTTCGGATGATGCTGAAGCATATAGACTGCTCAATAGACGAATATGGAAGTCCTTGCGACACGACATTCGGATCTTTAATACAAACCGTATTAAAGAGACGATAGAGCGGAAAAAAGGCTCCAAAGTGTTTGCAAGAGACATGTCTATTGGGCAAAGCCAGTTGACGAAGCTGAAGAGAGAAGACGGCAGTGTAGCGTCGACCAAAGCAAAAGTATTAGGAGAGGTAGAGAGTTTCTACGGACAGCTATACACCTCGGTCGCTAAACCTGTTAGCAGCTCGGTCAAAGACCCAAGAGCCAAGCTGACCCGACATTATACCGAAGATATCCCGGACATCAGCCTGTACGAGATTAGAATGGCCTTGAAACAGCTTAAGAACAACAAGGCGCCTGGTGACGACGGTATCACATCTGAGCTTCGGAAAGCGGGTGGAACACCGGTACTTAAAGTCCTTCAGAAGCTCTTTAATACCGTCTTACTCGAAGGTTCAACGCCAGAAGCATGGAACAAAAGCGTGGAGGTGCTGTTCTTCAAGAAAGGTGACAACACTTTACTTAAAAATTACAGACCCATCTCGCTTTTGAGCCATGTTTATAAGCTGTTTTTGAAGGTCATTACGAAGCGGCTCAGTCGCAGGTTTGATGAATTCCAGCCTCCGGAACAAGCCGGTTTCCGAAAAGGCTATAGTACCATAGACCACATCCACACGCTACGGCAAGTTATACAGAAGACCGAAGAGTATAACTTGCCTCTTTGTCTAGCGTTTGTGGACTATTAGAAAGCCTTTGATTCGATCGAGACGTGGGCAGTGCTTGAGTCTCTCCAGCGGTGCCGTATCGGTATATTGAAGTGCTGAAGTGTTTGTACAAAAACGCCTACATGTCAGTCCGAGTACAGGAGCAGAGTTCGAAGGCAATTCCATTGCAAAGAGGCGTGAGACAGGGAGACGTTATATCTCCGAAACTGTTCACCGCTACATTGGAAGACGCTTTCAAGCTTCTGGAATGGCAAGGACTTGGCATTAATATTAACTGCGAATACATCACTCACCTTCGATTTGCCGACGATATTGTAGTCATGGCAGAATCCATGGAAGACCTCAGTACAATGCTCGAAGGCCTCCATCGAGTTTTCCAACGGGTAGGTCTTAAGATGAAAATGGACAAGACGAAAATTATGTCTAATGCCCATGTTGTACCTACCCCAATATCAGTTGGGAACTCAGTTCTCGAAGTTGTTGACGAGTACATCTACCTGGGACAGACAGTCAAACTAGGCAGGTCCATTTTCGAAAGAGGTCAATCGTCGAATACAACTCGGCTGGGCAGCGTTCCGGAAACTTCGCAAAGTCTTCTCGTCAAAAATACCTCAGTTCCTCAAGACAAGAGTCTTCGACCAATGTGTGTTACCAGTGATGACTTATGGCACAGAAACGTGGTCTCTTACTATGGGCCTCATAGACAAGCTCAAAGTCGCACAACGAGCTATGGAGAGGGCTATGCTCGGGGTTTCTCTACGTGATCGAATCAGAAACGAATCAGAGATCCGTAGAAGAACGAAAGTCACCGACATAGCCCAGAAGATTAGCCAGTTGAAGTGGCAGTGGGCAGGGCACATAGCACGCAGAACAGATGGCCGATGGGGCCAAAAGTTTCTGGAGTGGAGACCACGGACCGGCAAGCGCAGCGTAGGCTATCCACCGACACGGTGGACAGACGACCTGATGAAGGTCACTGGATGACGTTGGATGCAGGCCGCTTCCAACCGGTCCTTTTGGAAAATCATGGGGGAGGTCTATGTTCAGCAGTGAACGTCCTACGGATGAGATGATGATGATGATTGCATCCGTGTAAAGCCGGGGCGGGTCGCTAGTCATGAAACTACCTATCTGTTCTATCTAAAATACGAACTTAAGAGGTCAAAAGACACTGACCATCGCCTGAAAGCTCATTTATCTTGATGCGGTATTAAATTTAGGGATGAAACAGCGGGTGTGTTTGTAAAACTTAGTTTGTTTTGTCAGCATTTGGTCTAAAAAGTATTTATAAAGTGTTCTGTGAAAGTTTGAGCTTGTTTCATGAAGTTTATGACAACATTATACTGCAAAGACTTCTAAACGATAGTGTTTGTATTACATTATTTAATTACAGAAACGAATGCCCCGGTGGGGCACGAATTAAAGTGTTACACTATAAGTTAAGTACACTATATAACATTTTATATCTGTGGCTAATAAACGCCGCATATTGTCATGCAATGTTTTGAAATGATGAAGTTTATAATTCTGTATGGTAATGAACTGTTATGGGAAAGCGTGATGTCAGGTAAGCTATATACTCGGCTCATCACTGATTGAGAAATAAAACATATACCTATTGACTTACACATATTGGGTGATGCACATGATTTTGAAAGATCTACGCTGAATAATGTTTAAAACGGCTAAACACTGATATAGGTATATTAAAAAATGCGGTTGCGTTTTTTCAATATACCTACCTATTATTTGCAGTCGCGTTTGTAGCTTAGATGTGTCAAAAGCATTTTCCTTTTTCTTCGCGGGTCGTCTATTTCGCTTCCTTATTACAAAAAATAATTAAAAACCAAGTCGGGTGGTAATTCGCAAGTCTTGCGCCTATTTCCTTATTAAATTTTAAATCTCTCAGCAGATTTTTTCCTTTAAGTAAGGAAAAATCTTGTCTGGTATTAAGTCAAGTTTACTCTTAGAATCCTTTACAGTCAGGGTTTCCACCTAGATCTATGTAACTAATATAATATTAATTATGTCAACAGTAAATATAAGAGTACTAACATTAAATTCCATATATAACTTAAAAAATAATGTATGTATATGTTTACTCGATATTACTAAGGTTTATGTAGGTATTAACAAGTGACTGTAATAATATTATGGGTAAATCTATGTAAATATTTACTATATAAACTATAGCCTCACAGAGAGCTATAACAGCCCGTGTTCCATTCATAAGCCTACATAAATATATATATATATATATATATATATATATATTATAAACCTGTTGTAGCTACCTATGTAAATCTGCAAAGTTTGCAATAATTAATTTGCTTTTCAAATTTAATTTCTCTGGCAACCCTATGTAAAGTATCACCCACGAAAGCGGTCCCTTAAGTCCGTGTTAAGTTCAACTTAAGATGGCGCGATCCACACTTAAACATTTTTTAATTCTTCAATTCCTGAAGACGTTTGTTTACTTTGTACTTTGAGCGAGATGAGAGTATTTTAATATTCCAATGTATGGTAGGGAGAAGGATTATATCGAGTGCTTGAGGCGCCTCTCACACTTCAATGAGCTCGAGTTTGAAAAAATGCGCGCGTTGGAGCATGCATACAATGACTCTTTTAATTACCTTCTCCATTATTTTACTTAAAACGCATTGTCTGATCAGGCAATGTTAATAACCTGGGTAATAATATTTATATACATAATCAGCACATTATGTTCCCCTTGCTGGGACTTAAGCCTTACTCTCAGAGAGAGGAGCTGAGCCATAAGCCACCAAGCAAGCACCATGCGGCTTGGTCTACAGGGTAATGGCTATGCCATCTCGAAGTTTTCAAGCCGCCCGAAGGCCTTCGACCTTAGACTGTTGTCCTAAGACAAACAACCGAGACTGATGGCTTAGCGTGCCATCCGAAACACGGAAGCGCTCAGTTGAATACCACTAGCGGTCACCCATCTCCAACTGCAGAAATTGTTGCTTAACTTGTTGATCGGTTAAGATCGCCAAGTAAAGCTCCGCTGCGAGCATGTATTTAATATTTGTCTACACAAAGTTGTTTATAGCTTCTTTAGTTATGTAAAAAATAACAAGGTCA
This sequence comes from Selenia dentaria, assembly GCA_917880725.1. NCBI lineage: Eukaryota > Metazoa > Arthropoda > Insecta > Lepidoptera > Geometridae > Selenia > Selenia dentaria. Next base: position 19,310,071 of record OU862898.1, on the reverse strand, counting down.
CTATTAAGTCGGGTTTCCTTGCCTCATATTTTTGGTTTACTGACGGCGGTAATATTTTGTAATTCTGTCACCTCCCGCAGTCTCTCAGTCTCACTGTACGTCGCAAATAATATAACTCATCAAATAACGACGAATAATCAACGAATAATCATAGATGGCGGTAAAAAGTTCAACAATAGCTATCGTTGATTTTGTTTATTTTTCCTATATTTGCGTTTCTTCGAGTTTTAACGTGTGATTATGGTAGAATATTAACCGCTAACTGTTCGTAATGGTGCACGAGTGTAGGCAAAGTGAACAGAACCATGAAACATTTTTTGTGTGATTTCCTCGTCATCCCCTTAGAAAGTTTTAGTAATGGATCCACCTCGTCACTAGAACGTGATTTACTGGACTATGATTTAGACATACTTATTTATGTTACTGTGACCTGAGTCTGACTACTTGAATGAAAATCTTACTTGACGCAACATTTTCTACCATAATATTTAACTTGGAGAATGGTAAATGCACAAAAGTACGAGTCCACATAAAGAAATAAAAATGCGACTTAAGGTACAATTTTATAATACTTTTAACTGTCTATATACTGCACTGAGATAAATGTTTTATGCAGTCGAAATGGAAAACCTGTAATTGCTAGACAACGTACGTTACCGACTTAAATCTGTATGTTACAACTTTAATATTGAACACTCGTAGGTCTGAAATTATGACTGAAGGAAACATAATTATGCGTAATGGTAGAACCGTATTACCATAACACTGTGTGCCACATACAATTTCAACGTGGCACACCATGAGTAAGGATGTTTCGCATAGCTCACATTATTTTTCTGTGTGTTACTGCAGGGTAACGTACAGGTATAAATAATGACGTCATATCACTAGTCCTAAAAAGCTTGATGTAACAACTGGTATTATTCATAGTCTGAATTCTGCAGAAAATACGATGGTCACATCTAACATACGGGTGCTGCATGGGCTTGGCTCCCGTTCTGACTGAATTTGAACTGGTGTAAACCAACTGGTATACCGTTAGAGTGATTTGCGTTACATTAGACGACACGGCATTCTGGGGTTGGGGAAACTGCCTTACTTTTCTAATAGAGTGAGTAGTAGCTGTCACTAAACGTTGTTGCTAGATGTTACTACATTTTTCTTGAGCTAAAGAGTGTGCAAATCACGCACGCTCATTATGTTTAGTATTAACTAACTGTTCTACTGTTGAATTGTAGTAATAAAGGTGTATATGACATTATTGCTGGATGACATAAACTGCTTTGGCGTTACTTTGCAGTGCATTGTTTACATTACTTGCTTCCTGTTTGAATCCATCCACAATATAGAGATTACTGCATTGATGGGTAAAAAAATAACTGTCCAACTATCACGGTTCATGAAATACAGCTTGGCGACAGTCGGACATACGGATTGACAAACAGACAGACAGACGGACGGAGAGCGAAGTCTTAGTAATAGGGTCCCGTTTTTACTCTTTGGGTACGGAACCCTAAAAATGGGTCACCTGAATGCGTGAATTCATTCTTTGATTGGCTGAGATATTTGTTTGCTTTTTTGTTTAATTTGCAAAGTAAGCACCTATACATACGTACACTATAACATTATAGTAATGATGACTCTAACAAGAAATGCAGAATCAATATGTAGTACTTATGTTGAATTATAGATGCCGTACAAAATGCTGAATCGCGCAAGCGTTTGTCGCACGGAAACTGAAGCGCGCATTTTGAATTTTTGAATAATTCAGTCTTCCCCAACCTGATACAAGTTCGGGTTTTCGGGACTTTCTACAGTGGCACATTCTGCTACCTACAGAATTACATGGCACTGTTACATTACAGTAATGGTGGCACATCCTGCAACCTACAGAATTACATGACTGTTACATTATAGTAATGGTGGCACATCCTGCAACCTACAGAATTACATGGCACTGTTACATTACAGTAATGGTGGCACATCCTGCAACCTACAGAATTACATGACTGTTACATTATAGTAATGGTGGCACATCCTGCAACCTACAGAATTACATGGCACTGTTACATTACAGTAATGGTGGCACATCCTGCAACCTACAGAATTACATGGCACTGTTACATTATAGTAATGACGGCAGGTAGTGCCACTCGCCTAATTGCATGGTACTGTTAAATTCTAATAATGGTGACACGTCCAAAAACGTACTGAAATACATGGAGCAGTTATATTACAGTAATGGTGGTACGTCCTGCAACCTACAGAATTACATGACTGTTACATTATAGTAATGGTGGCACATCCTGCAACCTACAGAATTACATGACTGTTACATTATAGTAATGGTGGCACATCCTGCAACCTACAGAATTACATGGCACTGTTACATTACAGTAATGGTGGCACATCCTGCAACCTACAGAATTACATGGCACTGTTACATTATAGTAATGACGGCAGGTAGTGCCACTCGCCTAATTGCATGGTACTGTTAAATTCTAATAATGGTGACACGTCCAAAAACGTACTGAAATACATGGAGCAGTTATATTACAGTAGTGGTGGTACGTCCTGCAAATTACTGTATTGCATGGATCAGTTACACTACAGCGATTGTATTACACCTTTCCATAATGGGTTATCTTACGTAAATTACCTCTGTTGCATCCGTTACAGACTCCGTGGTTCGTTCCGTGTCATGCAGTACGTATCACACTACCCTATTGAGTTTAAGCATGTCAATAAAATGACGTCATAGATATTTCGTCATTACTTTGACATGTCAACACCTATGTATACACCATTCCGCGTCTTACATTATCGAACATGGTGAAACATCCTTAAGTAATTTTAAGTCCGTTTCCCTATTATTTAAGGGTGGAGGTTCATATTTAAGAACGGCACCTCATTGTTTTTTCTCAGTGTGTTATAATCAACTTTTAGGAGGAAAAGCAATAAATATCAAAGTATCAATTTTCCGCTAACCGATATGGAATTATATTATTATACTTTGCTCGTTTCCCATTACGGAATTTGATATTACGTTTCAGTTGACGCGGTAAATGTGAATGTTTCCTTAATTTTGTTTTATGAATTATTGTTTTGAATCTACATATTTATAACCGCCTGTATAAATATGTTCTTTTAAATCGGAATAAATACATGATAAGAACTTCTTACTTATTACTGTTCCAAAACCAAAAAGTTTGGCAGTTCCTACCTCTGTCGTGTTAGAATTATAGAATTTTCTGTCGGCGTACGTATTTCCTTGCGGCTATGACCCTGGTCTTTCAAAAAGGACGTGACAAGGTATCTCTCAGGTCATCATAAGGGTGGCTATTAACACAGCTTACGGCTGCATTTATAATTATCGCTTCTTGATATCATCTTCAATTTCCATCAGGTAAGACGGAGTCACTTTGATGTCCCATTATAAAAAAAAAACAATGCTGGTGGTTTGCCATGGTTAAAAATAAAACTTATGGCCAAAAAAAAAAACTTTGTAGAATATATTTCATTCGTTGAGATGATGCTGTCAAAATTACCAAATTTGATCTTCTATTCATTCAAGAAAAGCATTTTTAGACAATCTCAAGTGATGCTTAGCAATGATGCTGCCGAAGGTGGTATCACACTAGAGCTAGAATAGCGACTGGCTCTCAAGGTCAGCTGCTAGAACACACTGTTAGGTGCTAGGCGACATAATGCTGATAAAGGTACCTTGTCTGCTAATATTTGCAATATTGGTTATCTATAATCTTTGAACGTAACGTTTCCAAATTATCTTTTTCTGAACGCAACCTGTTAACACCTTTCTCCAAACTACCCGCATTTTTAACATTGCAACATTATTGGCTAACCTCGGGAGGTTATAGAAGGAGTTGTAAAAGAAGTTGATGTCTGACCGGCTCGCGAACCAGTCGAGAGCTCCATAACTCTCCTCAATAATATTGCTAAACGGACGGAAAGGCAACATCAGCCGCGGTCTTCGTGCATTACAAATCGTCCTCGGATGACTCCCGAGAACATCATCGTCGATGTGGAAAGGAATAGAAGCAATAAGGCGCGTCGTATAATACCCAGCACGTTGGGTGAGATGAACCAGGTAGCCATCCAAATTGTTTATTTTCACTACCTTGCCTATTTAAACCAAAAACGTTATTGGTACTTACGGCTATCTGAAGATACCGGAAGGCTATCTGAAGTTAGCCATAAATAATAATACTAAGGTTTAAGATTTGTTACAAAAACTAACATGTTTTTCACTCATTTTTAATTAGAAATACGGGATTACTTACATAATATTCTTCGGATAGGTCGTGACGCCTCGCTTAGCAGTCCTAAGTGAGACGTCATCGACGCGGGCGTCCCGAACACTTCTTTAAAAAGACCACCGAATGTGGTCGACTATAGTCAAACTTATCCGATAAATATTACGTGAGTAATCCCGTATTTCTAATAAAAAAAAGGTAAAGTTATTGGTACTACGAGTAGCTTTAACTTATGATCGCGAAATCGTCCGCGTGAAATAAGGTTATCGCGATACCACAGCCTAGTAAATCACGATAAAATCTTACGTTATAGTATATCTTGTCATTGTTATCTTTTGTCTATCTATATTTATTCTAAAATTCAACAAAAAATATTGTGGCGTATTATCGTGAAAAAGTAACAAACATACAAACGTTCTTCTCCTCACTTTGCCCACTCACGTCCTCATTTTCTCACAAACTTTTACATATATAATACTAGTGTGTACAATAAACGAATAAAAAGGTAAAAAAAAAAAACATATAAATATAGTACAACGACAGTTTTTATTTGTCGCCGACATTATTCTGTTTGTTTTTCATTAACCACACACGTTGCAGTTCCTGGTAATGTAGGTTGATTTCTAAGAAATCTATTGTATTATTGGCCAAATATGGCCGAATATGGTCATTCAACGGGTTAACACGCATGTACACTTTTTTGAAGTGGTTTTTTACCAATGCACAAAATACTGCTTTATGCATCTGCGTCTAAGCGATCCTTGTACATAAAACATTTATCAATCGATGCTATGATTAAAAAGTTATTTATTGAATAAATTACAATCAACCGTCATCGAATTTAGGAAATTTAATTTCGTATCTCTTATTCGTTTTTGAACAAAACGCCTGGCGCGAAACGAATCACTCTTATTTCACTAATTATGTGTAGTAATATGTGCTAGTCACACTGAACAATTATTTACCAAAAAATGGAACCTCCTTCAACACTCAGTGTGAAATAACTGGTTGAAGTCGGTACCATGATAATTCAAAAGTATCTATTATCAAAATATTGTGCGCATGGAACCGACTTTGACAATGACAATCGATCCCGTAAGTAGCAAGGGTCATTAAAGATGGTAAAAATATTTTTTTACAGAAAAATTAAACCGACTTCAACACTTATTTAAGTTATTTCACACTTTTTAGTTAAAGGTCTATTTTTGGTAAAAAATTAATTACTATTTTTAGTGACCCTTGCTACTTACGGGATCGATTGTCATTCACCGTCAATTACGATATTATCATCAATAGACGGAACACTTTACAGTTATTAGGTACTCAAAAACTTCTAGACCGAACTTGATGAAAAAATTAAATGGGAGCACCTGCAAAGTATAGTCTATATAAACAAAAAATAATTTTCAAAAACTACTCTGAAAAATGTATGCGTGATTACGCATAAACAAACGTACGAGAACCTCCTCCTTAACGTAAGACGTAAGTCGATTGACAAACAAACGTACGAGAACCTCCTCCTTAACGTAAGACGTAAGTCGATTGACAAACAAACGTACGAGAACCTCCTCCTTAACGTAAGACGTAAGTCGATTGACAAACAAACGTACGAGAACCTCCTCCTTAACGTAAGACGTAAGTCGATTGACAAACAAACGTACGAGAACCTCCTCCTTAACGTAAGACGTAAGTCGATTGACAAAATAATAGTATATGATCATATCTTGATGCTACGTCATACATTAAATATATAATCAAATTAAAGAGGCACGGACACACAACAACACCACATCCAAGAACCGACGACACACATCATCATGCTCATCACAATAACATTTGCCCCGGCCAGGGATCCCCGACCCGAGACCCCGCAATTCGAAGGCAGCGTCACTTCCAACTAGAGGTGGGCGAAACTGTTATATTTTCCTAATGCGTTATGACGTTGTAATATATTTTTCTGTTGTTTTAAACTTTATAATATATTATAACAGTTTAAAAATTACATTGTACACGCGGTTAGTTCAGTTGTTCGTGGTGTTAGCGTTTCGTTGCATGTTATGTTGTTATAATATTAAACAGAATATGCTATGAAGGTCTGCAAGGGGACTACAAAAATACTTCATACGTTTTGTTTGCATTTAATGTTAAAACAGAATATTTTTTTACCTTAAAATATTTACAATTTCTTTAAAAAACTACCAAAAAAGACAAACTTCGTAACTTAATAAGCACTTGCTATCAAATTTTTTCCTACGGAAACAGTGTCATAACAGATATACTGATATACAGCTAGTAACTGAATACTACATTACAATAGGTATATTACAACAGTTTAAACAGCAACAACAGACAACGAACGAATAACATCCGAATGTCTTTATTATAATTATTATTGGTACACCTTAGTATTGGTAAAATCTCTTATTATGTTGATTTAGAGTTCAAATTTGGTAAAAAACTCCGAATGATGCGCCGCGCATCGGCCGACGGCTAGCTAGACAATAGACTAGCTAGCGCATAGGCAAATCGCATGGTGTCAGTTGTTATAACGTTCGATGGATGGCGCTGTCTAACGATAATGAATATTATTACAGCCAATGGTTGAATAATATAATGTGTTGTAACATTACAAATGTATAACGAAATATATTATCTGTTGTATGTTATAACGCCCCACTGTACTTCCAACTGAGCTAGCGCAACCGTCACTAATACAATTATGTATCATCTTACTAGCAGAAGGAATTTATAGAGACATGTATTGACAATTTATATTCGAAAAATACAGCGTTATTCATATATTTCTGCTAAAGTAATAAGGTGAAATGGCGGGTTCATCTAGTAAAATAAAAAAAATTGAAGTAACATTTGTTTTTGTTACAGGAACGAAGAAAATGGTTGGACGAGTATTAGTATTGTTCGCGTGCATATCGGCGTTTAATATTGGTAAGTGTTAAGTTAACAACACTTATATGAATAAATACGAACTTTAACTTTAAAAAATACCTTCACTGTATTTAACAATAAATACACTGTGACAGAATTTCATTCCTAGTCGGAAACTCACTCGCAGAGTTTCCGACTAGGAATGAAATTCTGTCACAGTGTCGGACTTACTGAGTATTATGATTTGTTGTCTATTACTTTTCAAGACTTGAGAATAAAAATATGAATGATTTATTTGCATACAACGCCGCTAATACAATGATAGACAGTTCTTAAAAATTAACTTAGATCCTGGTATATTGTGCCGCAGGACTTATTAGGTATTATGAATTTACGGTTATTTTTTTCAGAACTTTAAAGTAAGAATAAGAATTAATTATTTGGGTAAAAAGCTGTCAGGCTACATGACAATACTTTAAAATTAATTAAGTTCCGGATACATTTTGCCCAAGTGTGACGTGCAAATATATGAGTATTACAAATATTTTAGACTTTGAATCTTAACAATTGCATTAAAATAGTTTTGAAATAAATTACCTTAAATAAAGCAAATTAACAAAAGCTATAATAGTTAGTTAAAATATTGTTTTGTACAGATTCTGTAGTTCTGAGACTGCATGAAAGGATTTCTCTAATAAACACAATTTGCTTTTATCTTTTTATGTGGCACATTTGAACATTTGCCATTTCTCAAGCTAATTAATTAATAGGTACTTAAACTTGTATCAAGTGAGATCTGTATTCAAGTCAATCAGAGTCGAGACATCGTCACGTACATAAGACTGCCATTAGGTCACTGTCCTGTCTTAGTCACGTGCTAGTAAAGCGGTGGATGCACCACTGAAGTTTTCTCAGGCGATTAACGAGAAAAACACAAAATCAACATTTCATTATTTTGTACACTTTGTCTTCACTCGTGCACTGTTACGAACAATTAAAGGTTAATAATCCACAACTATCACACGTCAATACTCAAAGCAACACAAATATAGGAAAATGAAACTTAATCAATGACAGCTATTTTTAGGTTTTTCCTGCCACTTTTTCAAGATTTATAATGGAAAACACTATTCTATATTAAATTTAAATTCAGAACGTACGAGTTACCTAGTATTCCGTATTTAATTATATGATATATTTCTTTATATTAGTTGTTTAGTTCATTCTGTAATTCCACTTGTAATAATTTATAAATTCTCACCAAGACTGATAATTTCTAGTAATCTTATGTGGCCAGTAAGAAAGAAAAGAATGAAAGAAAATAATTTTATTCAGGACATCACAGAACAGAACATACACAGATACTAACAAAATAGGACAACCATCACAATAATGTTGCGTAATGCCATGAAAGAGCCCCGACTCAGCATACGCTAGGGTAAACCCAAGCACTGATTTTCAGTCGGCGCTCCTCACTGACATCACGTACGTAACTAGTGAAACAACAGAAACAAATAAAAAATAGAAAATAAATAAAGATACATAGTATTATGATGAATGATGAATTAAATAAAATGTCGGTAGAACAGTTGTGTGAGATATCAGCTGTGGAACTCACAGACTTGAACACAATTGTTGTATGTTTATATAGATCTAACTTGACAAGTACGTTACAATTTTATCCAATTTTGGAATGTTTGCTCAATAAACTGTGCAACTTAAACAAAGATTATGTAATTTTAGGCGATGTGAACATTGATTACATCTGTTCCATAAATAATGATCAAAAAAATCTCAATGATTTGCTATCGTTGCATAACTTGTGTAATGTTGTGGACTTTCCTACACGAGTGACAGAGACAACGTGCACTAGCCTAGATCATGTGTACGTGGATTGCTCGGCAGCTGCGGGAACCCGCGCGACTGCAGTGCACACCCGCCTGTGTGACCACTACGCCGTGCGCGCCTGCCTCCCGTGCGAGACGTGGCGACCGCAAGCGCAAGTCGTATACTCATGCGAATAAATATAACTTTGTGTGTGCGATAGCCAGTATTGATTGGGTCATGATACAACTAAAGTATAAAAACTCGCCTGAGCTATTTGGAAAAGCAGTTATTGACATTCTAAAAAATAAATTTGAATGTTGTTTTCTCAATAAAAAAGTCGCGACTATGCGTAAAAATATTTATGGGTGACCGAGGAACTTATCTGTCTCGATCGAATTCTTAGGGAGACCTGGCACAAAAATTACCAAACAATTTAGAGCTACCATTAAAACTTGACGAATTTCATGATAAATATATTAAAATCTTGTCAATAGAGCGCAGTAAACACTATTATAATTTAATAAATAATTCAAATAATATAATTAAGACAATGTGGGACGTAGTAAATACAGAAACCGGAAAATCGAGGAAACGTTTCGATTACACTGATTTGATAAGAAACCCAAATGGTTCCAGGTTTATGAACAAAAAGGCAACCGTAGACGCTGTGAACTCACACTTCGTGAGAGCCGCGTCCGCGTGCGGGGCGCCGCCCGCTGACGTAGCTGCTGCGCGCTGTGCGCTGGCGGCCGCGCGCAGTCCCGCTGATTGCTCGCTGCGGTTGAGACCTTTCACACCAATGGAAGTATTTCGCATTCTTGCCGCCGGCGTAGCCAACAAAAACACGAAGGACATATATGACCTATCGATCTCTTTGTTGCGCGACGCGGCTGAACCTCTGGCCTGCGTTTTATCCGGCTTATATAACGAATGTATAAGACATGGCACATACCCAACAGTGCTGAAACAGGTAAAAGTCACCCCGATTTATAAAGGTAAAGGTAAACAAGAAAACATCAACAGCTACCGACCCATATCCATCATACCGTGCATTGCAAAGGTGTTCGAATACGGTGTGAGCGCGCGCCTGGTTGAATACCTGGCGGAGAGCGACGCCCTGTCAGACAGGCAGTACGCATACCGCCCCGGCCGCTCCACGACGGTGCTGACGCGTGAGCTCGTGCGGCTAGTCTTGGAAGCGCGGGAGAAGCAACTGCAACTAGCCGTAATCTTCTGTGACCTATCCAAGGCGTTTGACGTCACTGACCACCATGTGCTTACCTCCAAAATGAAGTATTACAGTATCGATGGCCCCGCTCTGAGTCTGCTGAACGAGTACATGTCGGGAAGGAGCCAGGTCGTAGTTGGGTGTGGAGGTGACGTTAAATCTAAGTCACTAACCACGCAGATTGGCGTAGCACAAGGCTCCTCCGTATCTAACATCTTGTTTTCGGTGCTGCTTAACGACTTGCCCGAAAACGTAGGAAGAGGTCATGTGCTCATGTACGCCGACGACGTTGCTGCGATAGTAACCGCACCGAATGTCGACCTGCTCGAGATTAACCTGAACGCAACTGCTTTCGATCTAAACAGATGGTTCGAAGCCAACGGGCTTATATTGAACGTGAACAAGACTCACTTCATACATTTCAACCTGTCAGGTCGTAAATATAAGAAACTGTCTGTAGACATAGGCGCAGAGCGTATACAACAACTGAGCTGTACAAATTTCCTAGGTTTTCAGCTAGACAGTGGTCTAACGTGGGAATGGCACATCGAAAAGCTGAGCGAGAAGGTGGGTCGTGCCTGCTTTGCTGTATGGCGAATATCTGCTATTTTACCTGAAACCACAGCTAGAAGCCTGTACTTCGCATCAATCCACTCGCTGTTACAGTACGGCATCGAGCTCTTCGGACGCGCTGCCGACTGGCAAAGAGTCTTCAGAATGCAAAAACGACCAGTGAGGGCCATCGTACGAGTGTCGAGACAAACGTCCGCTCGGCCATTCTTCAAGTCTCTAGGGATACTTACGGTACCTGCGATGGTAATCCTTCAGACGGCTCTGTACGCGAGAGAGAATCTGTCATCGTTTACTAGACTGGGGGACTCTCAGAAAGGCGCAGGCGCTGAGTGCTATTCCACGGCGACTGGGCAAGTCATCGAAGCTGGTGCACATGATGGCTCCAACTGTCTACAATAAACTGCCAAACGATATTAAAAATGCCGCCTCTATGCAATCCTATAAAAATAAACTAAAAAAGTGGTAAGTTGAGCAAACACCCTATGATTTTGAGTTATTTACTTAGGTAAATGTATTTATTTTAGTTAATAATTGAAAGCACATACTTATAATTAAATATACTTTACATTTTTAAATATATATTTTTGGACATGTAATCTGTATTATGAATAAATGAATATGAATATGAATATTAAGAAACAAAGATTCCGCATTCCGAGACATTACGCGCGTTGCTGACAGTAAAGTATCATCATAAACGCTACTAGGAACTATGATAGAAATTATAAACTGTAATGTGCAATAGGTGTTGCCACACTGAAGCGTTGGACAAGCTTTAAGGAAAATAGCTATTTACTCCAGTAAGCATCTAAAGGCCTATAACGCCTGTCCGTGAGCTGGAAGCTTACGCTATAAATTACTGCACCACTTTCGTCAACACAGCTGATCCCTACTCATGCAGTAATCCCAACACATCGTTACAGGGCGTCAAGCTCAACGCGGTAAGGCTTTTTTTCTTCAGCTTTGAGAAAAATTCTAGAGTGGCACCTGCTAAGATTAGGAATAATATAATAGTATAAAAATAAGATTTTCAGAAACCTCAAAAATGCTTGATTCCAGACAGAAACCAATGAACACGTATAACATTAAAAATAGAGATAGGATAGCAGTGCCTATTTTTAGACATGCGGGGAAACGAATAATACTTCCTTGGGGAACTGTGGGTGTTCTTACAATAGTATCTCAAAATACAGAACAAAAGCAACAGCAGAATGACTGGCCGGTTGGAGCAGTAGGTAGCAGTCCTGCCTTCTGAGCTGGTGGTCTTGGGTTCCATCCACGGACAGCCGTGCGATTCACTAAGAGCAAACATCGTTGCATCTTTGATAACATCCGTGAAACAAATGACGATATGAAAAGAAACGTTGGAAAAGCAACCTTATATACAAGGGCGATATCTCATAAAGTATTTGACATCGGTGAGCTCGTCGACGAGCGCATCGACGAATCATTAGAGAATCGCATGGCAACTCAAACATTTGTTTGGCATAACGCGTCTGTTTGAGCTGTGTCTGGGCGTGTACATGTATATCAGTCATAAGGTTCCCATAGCACAGGCTATAATATGAAATGGATTTAAAAAGAAACAAGAGGGCTGTAAAAACGCATATTATGCAATCAGACATAACCTTTGAAGTACTTTACTTCTACCAAATAGACATATGTAATCCATGGTATATTAGATTGTAATTAAAATAGTTCATTGTAAAAACATGAAGAAACCATGATACTTGCCGGTTTTTGTTGGAATTTTTTATTTTGGAAGACGGCTGTATAGTCATTTAAATTACATTAATTAAAAATGTACGTGCTTATGCGTGTTTTGATGGAGAAATGAAAAAAAATATATTATGATCTTGAACAGATTTTAAGGTTAAATGTTTGAATGCTTCGATCCCAGATATAATCTTAAAAATATAGATGTAATTAAACTGAAGAAAAATGTTACAGTCTAATTATTAAAATTAAAGAACTACAAACCAAAATATTACAAATGAAAAACGCATTTCCACTTCTGGGATAGAAGTCAACAGATAAAAACCTCTGTAGTGGTTGGTTCATTAAAATTTGCCTGGACCAATGCGTTAACAAGTACAGCCGCCAAACTGAGATATCTTTTATTTTGTTTCTGTTTTATTCCGAAGCAAATGAGTTTTCGGTTTAAGAATTATTTTTTTAATGTAATGTTTTTATTAAAAAAAAACTATTGATAACAGGAAAAGTTGACTAAAGGTGCAGAAAGGCCACGCTACCACATTGTCCCTGTATAGTTCGTATCTCAGACTTCTAATTGTATTAAAACATGTTTTTATTAAATACAAAAACATTATTAAAATATCTGTGAAAATTATATTCCGTTCGCAGTAGATCAAGAGTGTTGAAATATTTTACTAAACGTTGCTTTGTGACTCTGAACTACCAACAAACAGTTAGTGGTCCACGGCAAGACAGAAATTTTGTGAAACAGTCCCTCCTCATTAAAAGGTTAACAGATAGATAGATAGATAGATAATTCTTTATTGTTACACCACTTAATATACAAAAATGACATAAAACTAAAAGAAAGCTTAAAATAAAGTGTTACAATGGGCGGCCTTATTACTAATAGTGATCTCTTCCAGGCAACCTTAGGATGGAGAGGAAATACAGGAATAACAAGACGGGGCGTAATATAAAGATTAAGGTACAATCAAATCAAGACATTATTGTCTTGATTTGATTATATTACTTGATTACATTACTAAATCAAATTAATAATAAATTAAAACAAGAAAAGAAAAATATCTACTAATATATAAAAATACACTAATACATATTGATATATATATATACATATAATTAATTCATTTATATACTTACATAATATATATATATACACTACAATACAATATACTTCCATACATATATTTATACATTAATTCTTTGATGTATTATAATCAAAACCCAAGTTCACACGGGTGAAACTAATTAGCGAGATAGAAACTTTTTACTTGGCTTTTGAAGGTCGACAAGGATTGTGCACGCCTGATAGTAACTGGTAATAAGTTCCATAAGCGAACAGCTTTCACTGAAAAAGAGTGATCATAAAATACTGTGCCATGCTGAGGCATACTGAGGGCAAGATTTTCTGATGACCTAAGATTGAGAACGTTGGCATTGTGAAGGAAATTGAAACGTTCCTTAAGATAGCGCGGGGTCAAAGGATTGAACAAAATATTGTAAAGGAGAGAGAGTATGTGAGCATTCCGGCGAAGACGTATAGGGAGCCACTTGAGCTTTGATCGATATTGAGATATGTGATCATACTTGCGCAAACCAAATATAAATCTTATGCAGAAGTTTTGAAGACGCTCAAGCTTATCTAGTTGATTCTCAGTGAGATCTATCCAGATTCTAGATTACGCTGATGTCTGCTATCCAGCAGACATCAGCGTAATCTAGAATTGGGAGTAGAAGAGATTGAACTAGAGCAATTTTAGTGGTGATAGGAAGAAAGTTGCGCAGCCTTTTTAAAGCGCCAGCGGTGGCGTACAATTTGCGACTAGTAACTTGTAGCTGAGTAGCCCAACTTAAGCAATGATCGATTGTCAACCCTAGATTTTTTAAAGATGTACTATAGGGAATAGGGATTCCATCCAGATGAATGGATGGAATCGTTGACAAGTCCACCTTTGAGATTAACTGCGAACTTCCCACAATCATTACCTGCGTCTTGCTATGATTTATTTTCAGACCAAATTGTCTGCACCATGTTGTGATGCAATTTAAATCAGCATTTATTAGGTCTACGGCTCCAGAAAGCTGGTCAAGAGGGGCTTTAGAGTAGATTTGTAGATCGTCTGCGTATAACTGGTAGGAGGAAGAAAAATTATTTGAGATTGAATTAATAAATATTGCGAAAAGGAGAGGAGATAAAACGCCGCCTTGTGGAACACCTGCAATTGCATCACACCAGGAAGAGAACTTCTCTTCTAGACGGATCCGTTGCCGACGCCCAAATAAATAACTGTGAAACCAATCGAGTACCGTTGGAGATATGTTAATTGAGCGTAGTATGGCTAGAAGTATGTCAAAGTCAACTGTGTTAAAATCATTACTAAAATCTAGTAATGTGAGTATAGTTAAGTTTCTGTTGTCCATGGATAAGCGAATGCTATCAGTGGTCTTCACGAGAGTGCTTACTGTGCTGTGGCCAGGACGAAAACCGGATTGGAAAGATATAAATATTTAATAGAGATAAATATTTGCTTATTTGGCTGTGGACTAGGCGCTCAAGAACTTTTGATAGAAATGGGAGAATGGATATAGGACGATATTCAGTAAAAGATTTGGGATTGGGTTTTTTGGGTAAGGGAATAAGTTGTGCATCTTACCAGATAGTGGGATAAATGCCGTTTGTCATGGAGTTATTAAATATAAGGCAGAGAACAGGAAGGATGATGTCAAGGATGGGCACTATCATATTGCGACTAATTCCATCACCGCCTACAGCATTGGAAGTGATCGATAATAAGCTCTTCTTAACATCACAAGCGGACACTCGATTAAAAACAAAAGGAGAGTAGTCAGGAATCGGTAACGTTGAAAGATAATTAATAGTATTAGATTTTTCAGATACATCAATAGGAAGCACTGAAGAGAAATAGAGATTGAGAGAATCTATGTTTATCTTGTTAGGGATACTATCTTGAAGAGATTTACCAATTCCAAAATACCTTAGAAACTGCCAGACTTTTGCTGGATCATCATTATCGACTGATTTATGAATATGGCGACGCAGGGCATCCCTACACACCATATTGCAACGATTTCTGGACTTCACATATTTTTATTTGTTAGAGTCATTAGGGCGGCATTTATATTTATGTCTAGCACTACATTTTTTGCTCATTAATAATTTAATGTCATCTGTAAGCCAAGCAGCTGGACGATGCTTTAGCTTGATGGCACGTAATGGAGCGTGCTTATCGTACAATTGAGTAATCATTGAATTGAAAATTGCAACTTGGTCATCGACTGTTACAGCGTTGGTCACCGGGGACCAGTCTATGTTGCTAGCATCTTGTAACATTTTTTCTTTCATACCACTAAAATTGCGCTGAAGAATTACTTTGGGTTTAATTTTTAGAGGTCGAATTTTATACGAGAGAAATATTAGGTCATGATATGAGAAATTGTCAGCAGAACATTGACCATGCTTAGCAACATGCTGTGGAGAAGACACTATACACAAATCAAGGAGGGAGGGGCTATAATTGGGTGCATGATGAGTGGCACTAAATGGGAGGATATGCATGTTGCAAGATTTAATGATCGATTCAAAGGAATGAGTGCGGTGGTCTTGCTTGAGGATACAGGTATTAAAGTCTCCTAAAATAATGTTATGGCTATATAATGGAATAAGATCTTCTAAGATTTTCTCAAAAGATGAAAAGTAATTGACACTTGAGGAGTGGCTATAGTAGGCTCCAAGCAGTATTTTGTTATTAGATAAAATTACCTCCACAAACAGATGCTCGCCGGCGTTGGAGGGTGGTGGTTGAGGCGATGTGCTGATCACAGAAAAAGGAATATTTGACCTTAGGTAAATAGCCACACCACCACCTCTACTACTCGTGCGGTCGTTGCGTATGAGGTGAAAACCGGGTAGTGAGTACAAGGTAGTAGGAAGGCAAGGTTTGAGCCACGTCTCAGAGACTACTATAGCTTGAATATTTTTGTTAAGGAGGGATGCCTACATATCAGGATAATGAGCCGGAATGCTTTGCGCGTTAATGTGGACTACGTTAAAGTTTTTAGGTACATCAGAAAACTGAGCCTCAAGAGAGTCGGCAAGGGATGGTAAGCTTACAAAACTGCCATCGTCTGTGCTACCATCGGAAAGTAAAGATAAGAATGATTGGTCGCTATCCCTACTTGCATTATCATTGAATAAATTAAGCATAATATAAATATAAAATTATATATATTAATATTGTAATAAATACTAACTATATAAAATATTTAAATATGTAAAAAATACAATTACTTATAACCAAAACTATCAAAAACTCCACCTGCCGGGAATCGCAATAATTAATTAAACAAAACAGAATAAATACAAAAAAAAAGGGACAACAGTATGTACATACATTAATTTAAACACAATCACATAAATACAAATGCTTCACCGCCGCGGTTTCCATCCATTGACACACTTGCCATACGTTTGAAACTCTGAATATTAAAAAAAATACAATGTGTGGTAAGCCAAAACATAAAAAAAAAATTAAAATTAAAATATTAATGTCAGTGTCATATGACATTGACGTGACAATGACAAGACAAGCATTAAATACGTATGAAAACTAACCTACCGTACCGCTAATTCTTTGTAAATAAAATTATCAAGTAACATTTGTGGGTGGATAAATGATATAGTTAAGAACAGAAAAAAAAGGGTACATACCGAGGAATCGATACCTCGGCGGGTTGCAAATACAAAATAGAACTAAAAGTGCAAAAAAAACAAAACGGTGCTACTTCTTGCTGGCTGAAGGGGCTCGTCGACTTTTCGATGGCGGTGCCGTGTCCCTGGCTCTGGTGGTGACAGCAGCTGTACCTGCAGTCCTAGGCGCACTCGACGCGGCAATCTTATCGAGCTCTTTGAGATTGCTAATCCGATGCCGCACACCATCGGTGCCAAGTACGAAAACGAAGCCATCCCTTGTCCAACACTTTTGAATGCCAAATTTCTGGCGGGCAGCCATGAAAGTGTCGTGACGCGGTTTTGTCAAGAACTCTGACAGCGTGATATTGGACCCTTTCAGACCGTTCTTACCGCTCCAAATCCTATTTTTGGCATCAAGATCACGTATTTTGAATAGAATAGGTCTGGGTTTGTCAGGTGCTGAAGCACGGCCCATCCGATGTGAGCGACTGATGTCTTTGCTGGAAAAATCAGGAATTTTCATCTGACTAGTTACCAACTTCACCACTACAGAGGTAGTATCTTCATCTCTGGTTTCTGGGACACCGTGAAGGAGAAGAATCTTTCGTCGCCCTCGCATCTCCATAGCATCCTGTTGCTGCATAACCAGGCCTACTTGATCTTGCAGGCAGCGAAGTGCAGTCATTATAAATGTACGGAATGCAGTAAAGTCCGCTGACAAGACTGCTACAGTTGGTGAAGAAGATGCTGCTTGAAGCTCACCTTGATAGGAGTCCATTCTCTGAAGGAATAGACTTTGTAGTTCAGCCACACTTTGCTGTAGGGTGTCCATTTTGTTTGAGTTGTGAACTCAGTATTTTTCAATAGCGACAAAAGTGTTTTGTGATAGTGCCACAGTATGGATAACAGACCCCGGCAGGTATTGCAGATTATATTTTAATTATACATATGTTTTAGGCTATTCAAATGTTATTTACTATATTATTTCAATTAATTAAAATGAGAGATCGTTTTGTAAGTGTTTTACTATTGCCTACCCGCCAAAGAAAAAAGTACTAAAGTAACACCCACTGATCTAGTGAGATCCATATCAATGGTGATACCATATCAACTGTAAAACCTTCACCAGTCAAGAATCACACTAATACTGTGAAAAAATACAAAATAATTTTGACAACGCGATCAATCCATTAAGTGGCTCTTGTGTATATAATGAACATAAATGTAAAACATGTATAAGATGACATATGTATGATATAATAAACATAATATTTACTCATGAAGGGGTTCACATTTATCAGCCTTACTTATAAAAAAACACTAGCTGAACCGCCAGCAGCTTACCTTGCTTGCTCTATGGGGCACAAAACTAAATTAAAACCGGGACGAAGTTTCCAAAAATCCTTTCTTGGTAGATGTTAACAACACTAAAGGTATCAACTGCCTAAAAATGTCAAGTTATAGTCCCGCCAACTTAGGTTAACAAAATGTAAAGTTGAGATCGATCGCTGCCGTCAACGTATAAAAGTCACTTTTCAGCTACGGTTCGATTGCAATTCAGTTAGTGTAATCGGCCCCTGCTCTTCCGAGAGACTTAAGGATATTCCCATCCCCACTATACGTAGTACACAACACAAAACGATGACATTGCCAATATGGCTGCCCTAGATTTATTAATTATATAATAATATAGCGCTCATCACATCATGGGTTTTATCGTCAAAGGGTTGCTTTCAAGTCAACCGAACCCTTTGCTTTGTCCCTATTAATTATTATAGTAATTAATACTGTTATATCGGTCTTGCGGTTAATGGGGACATCGTATGAAATAAAACGTATTTGTAGTACGTTTATCGATATGTATTTAATTAATAAAATATGTGAATGTAGTATTAATTTCGCTCAAAGTCTGGTTCCGCGTATAAAACGACTATCGCACGGGAATATTCAAATCAAGTAAAGAGATAAACTCGATGTTCAGAAGAAGCCTAGTGGTAATGGCGTCTGACACGGACTGTCGTAAGATACAGGTTCAATCCTGTCCAAGGGTACTCATTTTATTCTCTACAATTGCAAAACTATATATTCCATTGGTACCTACTTATTTTGAAATCATTTTTTTTTTTTTTTATATTGTTGTATTAATAGCACACTACGTTTTCTACCGACTTCTAAAAAGGAGGCAGTAGTCAAATTATATTGTTAATTATCATATTCTCAAGCAAAACCTAACTTCTCATCTAAAACGTTCCATTAACAAAGTCGACGTTTTAACTTCCCCAATTAGTCGTCAAAGGGTTTTGCGGCATAACTCGTTTCATCTCTATTCCGGAATGTTAAAATATGTACGCACAATTACATCACTGATTCGGATTCAAATATAAGTGGATAGGTTTTGACGGTGGGATGTTCACTAAATAACATTTTAGGGGACGGGTGACTGAAATAGTGCCTGTTTTAGGTAATAAAGCCACGATACATGGCATGACACGGCTACCAGCATTCTGGGTGATTTGTCTCCCCATCACGGGCTTTAGATAAAAAAAAAAAATTTGTAAGTTTTAATACTAGAATAATATTTATATTTTAATACTAGCGACTGCCTGCAACTACAAACAACAACAACCTCAATTCTAGCGTGCTACTCCCAGTTTTGACCCCGTCCCTGTTAAGTATGTGAGATAGCTAGGTCTAGGTGGAATCTCTTTCACGGTTTTTGTATGGTAACGTGAAACGTGCCTCTGGTGGGTAATTTGTGTAACTTTCGTATCAACACATAAAAACTTACTATTCCAAAGATCATCTAGCAGTTTAACGGATGAGTCCCTAAGTACATTAAGTAAGAATTACGCCCTTATTAATGGTAATAATCCAGTATGTTTTTTGTTTAGTTTATTACATAAGTAAGATGTTTAGTTTCGCCATTATTTTAGTTCGTTCACTATAACAGGGATATACCATATTGCCATCCTATCTCCTAGTCGAGTTTTTGGTGTTGGTTATCAAAACCAGGAACTTTGCAGCTGATTTTTCTTTAAGTGTGAATTTAAATACAGACTGTTTAACCGCAAAATGAATAAAAAATTTAATTTATACAAATATTATTCACAAGTTGTTATCCCTAACATGTATACAGGTTTAGACAAAAATACAACATACATCCTCATGATTAATGTATAGCATTTTTCATATCAATGCCTCGACGTATTTCTTGAGACTCAGCTTTGACTGTGACATATGGGGGCTATATATATTTCGGTAACTCTGTACATCACACTAATTGAATATAAAACGTTTTATTGAAGTGCAATACTTGCCAGGTATATATTCGGTTTATGGACTTACTAGCTCTTCGGGTTACGTGGACCCGAACAAAAACAATATTTTAAGGTTTCAAATATAAGTAATTATTGTTATTAGATTTGCCGAACTGTGTGTTATATGTAAAACAAAATTTATATCTTTGTATATTTTTACGTATCATGTGTGCGTAATATTCTACACACTTGTACACACGCGTACAGGCCAATCGGCTCTTTGAGCAGCGTGACCTCTTCCTCACTTCTCGTGGAATACGATCCAACTAAAACTTAAAATAATAATTAAGCTTATCTTGTCTCTACAAATGTTCTTTTCATCATCGGTGAGCTCGTCGACGTGCATTGACGAATCATTAGAGAATCGCACGGTAGGACCTCACTCCACTTCATCATCATCATCATCTCAGCCGTAGGACGTCCACTGCTGAACATATGCCTCCCCCATAAATTTCCAAAGGGACCGGTTGGAAGCGGCCTGCATCCAACATATCATTTGACATCATGAAAACGTAGAGTGATACGAACTAAAGTGGTACTTATATCTAATAAACAAGTATCTTCCTTCAAAAACGAAACGTACAATTTTAAAATTAACATTCTAGCAAGAAACTCATTAACTTTTCAACGAATAGAAAAAACATTCGGTCTCCAGCGGGTATTTTTCACGTTAAAACATTATTTTTTATTCCAACTTGTAAAGGACAGTGACAGAGCTCATATAAAAGCATAGAGGTTCAAAGATCAGGTAAAAGGAGAAGGGAGCACAAGAATGTAATGACCTATTTTACATATAATGAAAAAAATAATTGAATTGTACGTGTCATGAACACGAATAAACTATTATAATATTATCCTAATACTGTGTTATACAAACCAGGTTTAATTTATAAGAAGCAATTATTTATAATTTTATTATGATTAAATATTGGAACACACACCTACTTTAAGAACCGGGTGTTCTAATAATATTATTTTGTAACTTGGCCTTGAACAAATATATTTTTTTTAAATCTGATTAGGTTTAAAAAAATAATTAATTAATTAAATTCATTTAAAAAATATTTAATGATGCCACTAGCACACACCCATCCAAGTCCTGACCGCAGCAAGTGTTGCTTAACTTGTTGATCGGTTACGATCGCCAAGTCAAGCTCCGCTACGAGCATTTTGAGTGTTATACAAACCAGGTTTTATTTATAAGTAGCAATTATTTATAATTGTATTATAATTAATCAATATTAGAACCCATTACCTACTTCAGGAACCTGTAGGGCTATTATGTATCTCAGTTGCTAATAAATGTTGATTGAAACCTTGAAAAATGGCGGCTCTATGTCTGTTTTGACAACTCCAGTAAACAAAAATGTTAGTAAGTTGATGACTGGAGCTCACAAAAGTGACATAGCGCCGCCATTTTTTTCGATTTCAATCAACATTTGTTAGCAACTGAGTTACATAATAGCCCTACAGGTGTTCTATTAATATAATTGTATAACTTTGCCTTAATCAATAAAAGATTTTTTAAATCTGATTAGATCTTGTAATTATATTTAATACCGATATCGGCTATCTTAAAAGTCATACACCAAAATCCGGTTAAACCACACATTAGCAATATAGAATCGACATGAAATAAAACAGAGTATTGTTTTATAATTGCTATTGTTTGTGGTCAGCGTGGTATCACATTGGAACTAGAATGCCGTCTGGCTCCTAAGCACTGCTGCCGTAACACACTTTTATACGCTTACCGAAGGATTTATTATTTCGAAAATGCCGGGCAGGGTTTGTTGACGTCTCCATTCATCATAATGAGAACCTTATCAAGGCCGAGAGGAACAAGCTTAGCAACAAGTACCTTGATTTGGCTCACGAGGTGACCGCCATGTGGGATATTAATTCGACGATCATTGTCCCGACATTCGTTTACGCAAACGGTTTTAAACAAAAAGCCTCAACCAACACGTTAAGACCGTCTCGCTAGACCGTTGGCCAGATAAAGAAGGCAGTACTTCTTGCCACGGTACGTATCAGTCTATTCTAACAACTGGTAGTTTAGTTTATGCTTCACTGCCGCTGGCTATATAGGAATAGGTTTTTTATAATGTTTTATTTTATATAGAAACTAGCTACGCTCCGCGGTTGATGATGCGATGATGATGGTGCATTAAATATAGCGTCTGATACTCGGGCATAATATAACTTTCTACTGGGAAAATATTTTTTCAAACCGTTTATGTAGTGTTTGCGTTTATCGGTTACAAACAAACACCAAAATTATAATGGGGTCCTTTTATAAATACACTGTCTGGGAGACTTAGTTCTGCTGCATATGCGGTACGTAAAATAAGAGAACTAACAGATGTTTCTACGGCGCGGTTGGTATATTTTGCAAATTTTCAAAGCATATTCATTTTCACACATTTCATACGGGCTATTGCTATGGGGTTCAGCGGCAGATATACAGATCATCTTTATCCTACAAAAAAGTTCTATTCGAGTTATCTACGAAATGGGTCCCCCGAATATTTCAGAGATTTATTTATAAAAATCAATATAATTGCAAATCCACGTAAGGAAGGCATTCCTTACATGGATTTGCAATAATAATGTATGTTCGTAAAAAATACATAAATATAAGTCAAATAGTTGATAGTGGGGATAATAATGGGATGTCGTTCCTAGAAAATTCAGTCCGTTTTTACAATAAAATCCCAAGACACATAACTGAGCTCACGCATGGAAAATTTAAGTTGACTGAACGTTTCGAACTGAAAACGTTTCAATAAAAACACATATTATAAAGTACATTATATAGAAGAGAAAAAGATGCCTGAAATACTCCACTTCGGGCAAGTTGTCATCTGCCACCCATAAAATGTAATAATAGTAGCACCCAGGTAGAAACATTGTAAAAATCTATATGAAAAGAATGGCCCCGAAATTCTTGCCGCTTCTTATCGGTAGGCTCTATATAGTTTGGAATGCGTTGGTAGAGTCTTCAAAGTATACAATAATGAGTAATTGACGTTCATAAGTGCATATTTGATGTTTAAATTGGATTTGATTTGGACATTGACTTTGAAGTTTTCATACGGATCCCTAACTTTTTTGAAAATATTATATAAGTAGCCCATGTTGCTCAGTGATAAAGTACGAGTAGCTTTCTAACGGCTAAAGATTTTTTTAAATCGGTCCAATAGTTTCAAGTTAATTCGTTGCATTCAAAAATACAAATCTTTCCTCTTTATAATGTCGAGTACAGATATCGTAAAAATGTAATTTAAGAAAAGAAAATAAATATAACGTGAACAATAATATTAAACCAAGCAGATCATTCTCCTCTACACAACGCCGTTGTAACCTGAACGTAAAAATATAAACCCCTTACTCAAAAACCTATAACTACATATAACAAACTT
Organism: Selenia dentaria; assembly: GCA_917880725.1. Taxonomy (NCBI): domain Eukaryota; kingdom Metazoa; phylum Arthropoda; class Insecta; order Lepidoptera; family Geometridae; genus Selenia; species Selenia dentaria. The sequence goes on along the minus strand of OU862898.1, from coordinate 19,286,111 downwards.
ATAAATGATTTTAAATTATAAATTATTATTTGCATCATTATATCAATAACAAACTATTTCAAGTATTTTGAACACGAGAAATAACAAAAGAAGGTCAGTGGACTTTTCTAATTTTAGAAACTCGTCTAACATTTTCCTCTCTGAATACTGCTAAAGTAGGCAACATACACGACACCCTATATTCTGTTTTCTTCCGTACCTAACTCTACGCCCCTCTAACGTAACTTCATGCATTTTAATGAACACAGAGCATCGTCCGTATGCAAACATCTGGCTGAATGCGTTGCCCTGGTGGACATTTTTTATTTGCTTTTTATTTGTTTTCGCTCTGGAAAAGACTATTTGTGTATCGGCTGAAAGAAAAAAGGAAAGGCGAACGCAAAAGGCTTTACCAGCGTATAAGTTTTAGTGTTACAGAGATGATGATTGGATGATTTTTGATGTTTGATTTTTTTCTTATATTTTTAGTTTTGGAATCATCATTCAATCAAAATCAATTCAATCATCAATCAAATTCAATTCAATCATCAATCAATATTTGTGAGATAATAAAAGTGGTATTGTTTATTATTCCTTTCTTAATCAATATGTATGTTTCCCCAGATTTGAGCTTAAGAGTCCCGACCAATACTTCAATCTGCTCTCATCGGATGGTTAAATGAGTTCTTTGGGGACCAATTCCGGGAATCTTTTGTTACACGGTCAGACAAGCATTAAGCTTATCAGTTTAACAGTTATATTGGATTATAATGTTGCGTGTATGTCTTTTCTTTAATACAGTATCACGAACGCTGAAAGCATGCTCCTACATGTTAAGAGACTAAGAATACAAATGCAGTGTCCCTCAACATGGCAGGTATCTATGTATGTATAACATAATGTCTGTATCGTTATATATGTGAGGCTTTCTGAATAGAAGGCTTACATATTTAAATGTGGTTATCCATCATGTATATCCATAATTGTACAGCCCTGCTGATATAGTCGGTAGTAACTCTGCCTTCAGAGCGCCAGGTTCAATCGCTGGCTGGAACAAATATTTGTGAGATAAGCACAATTGCGTGTTGCCAGGTCTTAGATGTTTGGTTTCAATTATTAATCATTGTAATTACAGGGACTTTTATTTAGTCAATCAGTCCTTATCTTTTTTAAATAATATCTTTTGACTACTACCTGTCTTACTTGATAGTGACTTTAGGCCAATAGTATAATAGTGTTACGCTAACTAACTTAGTAGTACGCTAAATACTGAATCTAGTCTTGGGTACTAAGTCAATTTTTCATGCCAAATCTCCACTCAAGTACATATTCACAACGGAGAGTCAACAGACAACTGCCTTCAGTACACTCTGATATATCCTTGGTAACAGATTTTCAAGCCTGGGAGTGGTATAGGCAGGCACATTTTATTAGAACCAGGCACCAGGCACAGGCCAAGAACAAGGTATACAAGTAAAATACAACATGAATACTTAATAAAACGTTCCTAAACCACGTTAGTTCATATACAAGTATGAAGTTTATTAAAATAATTAGCACAAACCTGACACAAAGTAACCCACAAGCGGCTTAGCGACAAACTAGAGCTCCACTACAAGCAAAGTTCTAATCCGAATTATGCAGAGAGAGACGGATACAGTCTGTGAAACAGAACAGAGCGAGACAAAAAAGATTTCTAACAAAATTTGGGTAAAAGTTGTTTATGAATAAGAGATTCGCTCTGTATTTTGTCACTTTTATATGCCAAATAGGATCTTTTACAACGGCATTTTATTTTTAGGCTCACGTATGACCACGATCCCACCTAATGGGAAGTGATGACGTAGTGCAGCACGATTGCTAGTTGATACCTGTTCACTCCAGATAGTCTGCCGCGATGCAATAGTGCGCAAGCATTACTTTGTTTATGGGGGAGGCCTGTGGACGTGCTCCGGGCTGCGGTTGGGATGATGAATACTGTGTTAGGTTGTGAAGGGCACTGTAGCAATTGGATTTACTTGGCGAAATAAACTTAACACCCGATGTCTCGGGGTGACGAGCGCAATGCAGTGCCACGCAAAACTGTTATGGGCAAGCTTAGTGATTACCACCAAGTGCACCACTCACTCCACCCATTTATCTCGTTATTTGATTCCATAAAAAGCATATCAGCGTAGTAAGAGCGATAAAATCGTCTTTGTCTAGTAGTATCTCCTATATAAGTACTTTTGTCCCCAAAGAAATTCTAGACTTTATCTATAAGAGACTTAACAACATTCTTTTTGTTTGCAGATGCCTTGCTTGTCAACGGCACGCCGCTTTCAAGCGATGTTGACATACACCCTGGAACCTTCACCGCCACGTAAGTTCCTTATGTTCTGCTGTCAAAACCCATTTTTCTATAGCAAAAAATGGTCGTAACTTTTCTTGTTTTTCCTCGTATGCTAGATTCACAATACTTAGACTTGGATTCTATATCAAAGTAGTAAGATTGAAGTTGGCATGATATGTCGCTGTAATAACTCATTCGATCTTTTATTAAACATGTGTATTATGATTTTCAAGCTTATAACCCTACATTTAGAATACATTTTCGTCTGATAAGAGTGTGTAGGGTAGTTTTAATATTATAATGAGCATGTGAAGTGAAAAAAGGGATGCCTCTGCACGTGAAGGGTCTGTTTGAAACTCAAAATAGTTCATTCTCCTATTTTTCCTATCATGTGAATAAAAGTGTGCTCTCATATTCTTAAACTCTGGACATTCAAATAACAGCTCATACTCTGACCATCTGGCCATTTCAGTTTTTTGTGTTTTTATTTTTGACATCTGCAAAAAATGATTTCAGTTAGTTATAATTATTTTTTATTAGTTCATTAGTTTTCTTCCAAAATCTTAAAATGTGCTAGAACAGTTAATCATATTTTAATATTTATTTAGTTACACTTGTAAGAAGTAATTTGCACTCTAGTGTTATAACTACACTTTAATAATAAATAATGTATAAGTTCATATCAAAAGCCTTGTTATTTAACCCACTTTTGTAATAGATACTCCATGTCACCGTCATCCCAAATACTGTTTTATACACATAAGTATATTTTATACTAAAACAGTCCTCTAAGTGTTGGCAATACCCCACTTTTACCTTTGTAAAGGACCGGATAACAAATCCGTAAAAAAGTTGAAATAAAAATAATAATAACACAATTAAAATAATAAAACAAGAACTAAATATCTTAGGCCTGTGGATATAAAATTAACACAACACTAGAAAAAAAACGATAATAATAATATTAATTACCTGCCTAAATATTTTAAGGTAAGGCTGAAATTGCCAGGTGCCGTAAACTCGTCCGTAGCCCACTATCTCCCTTATCACTAATAAGTTCATATTAATCTGTCCGAATCAGCAAGACTCATTCGAGTTAAGTTTCATTCATAAATCTATTGTTATTTTTTGCGCTGATGCGGACGGGTTAATAGCGTTGCATGTTTACTCATATTTGTTATAGATATACCATGTTATCATCCATGCGAAATGTTCCTGTTTTTTATACTTCTTTGTATTTTTATATCAAACAGGCTTCTAAGTATTGGCCCCATTTATGCGTTTGTGTGGGTTTTTTTTAACTTTGGGCCGAGCACGAAAAGCTGCTTAAGTGTAATGTTATCGTATCGTTTACGTATTCAGTACAAACTATGAGTTATCTGTGCACTATTGTACTAGATAAATGACAGTTTGTACTAAATAAGTTAGTAACGATGCGATTACGTTACACTTAAACAGATTTTCGTTCCCGGCTCACCGATGAAATCCGTGAAAAAAGTTACATATTAGTAATCATTCAATCATACAACTATCAAAAATACGTGGTTAAGAAGGAGGAAGCGGATATACAGACAGACAGACGCGGAAAGCAAGTTTTAAGGATAAGAAAGACAATATATTTAATTTCACCGTTTTTAGAACATGATAATTAAATCACATTCCTAAATAGTCAAGTGGAAATTTTTTAGTAGTTTTTTGGTGAACTCATGGTATTATTGTAGTATTTAGGCCAATTTTATAAAGTACGTTTTTCTAACCACCAAACCTTTGAAATAAAAGAAACATTTGAAATTCTACGCAAATTCTTTTGTTATTTTTCACGATAATGTCTTTTGAGGCGTCTTCAAAGGCATTTACTCAAAGAAATCTCAGGTAAAGCTTTAAATATACGGTTGGTGAATATAAGAAGTTGCTTACCACCCTAAATAATAAACCCGCAGGGGCGGCTTTGTGGCGAGCCGTCGGTGAGTGGCGACACCGCGGACCCTGATTCTCCCTGGGGCTAAATGAGACCCCTGACCCCCGGCTTGCCTTAATTGACCGTTTGGGGGTGGAGACGCAAGAGCAAGAAACAAAAAGCTCCAAGGGTGGAAGTGTTAAAGGGCATAACGCCAGTAGTAGCGCTCTAGTGAAACCGCAGCACACCTCTCAACACCCTTCAGCCATCCACACCAACGTTGCCCCTTTTGTCACCATTGATGGTGGCTCTTATGGGGGGCCCGTTTAGTGGGTGGCAAGTCGCCATCTGCCTTACTATTTTAAGATGAGACTGTAATTGGCACGTGCCGTAGTCTCGTCCATAGCCCACTATCTCCCGTACCACTAACAAGTACATATCAATAGCCATGTCATTTTACCCACTTTTTTAATAGATGTACCATGTAACCATCCATCCAAAATGTTTCTGCTTTTATACAACCCCACTTATGCCTATGTAAAGGGCTGGGTTAAACTCGTGATATAATTGAAATACAGAGAATAATAATAATAATCTTTATTGCAGGCTTAAATCCCATAATTTCCTAAATACGGCAAGACAAAAGACATTATAAACAAATTATAAACGTCAGGTCAGCTTATTAAATAACGTAAAACTGTTACAAGTCATTATTTATTTTTGTCATTTTTATAGTTTCCGTCCAGGTGAACAGAAATCCAATGCCTAAATATTGCACTGTCAACATTGTCAGAGACAGCCCTCAGTATGCTATTGCTAGAACGTCTCAAGCGATACCATAACGAAGCGATTCTTGACCGGATGATTGCGAAGAAGTCCGGTACCCTCACTTCTGCAAACATGTTCGACGCACTACAGTATCTCGGCAGCTTTATGAGAGTCCGGTAAGCATCGTTATACTGGACTTTCATGGAGCCAAGAGTCTTTTTTATGTAGTTGCACCAAAACTGGCAGGTGTACATGGACAAACAGTAGGCTCGAAAGAGGGTGTTCTAGACATCCTCGGTGCACCTCACAAATCTGCGTGCGAGCATATTGCTTCTGACTGCCTAAATACCTAACGGTAATAATAATCACTGGTAGACTAAAAAGCAACATTTCATTTGGCACTTTGTGTATAAAATAAACTAGTAACCTGGCTTTACTAGATGGTAGGCATACTGTAGGTAGGCATTAGCATTACTGTTTTGAAATGCACTTTAGCAAGCGTGAAATAGTCTTAAATCCCAATGTCTCGGGGTAACAAGCACAATGCAGTGTCACGCAAAACTTCAGATCTAAGCTCTGGGTAGCAGTACAAATGTCATGCGCAAGCATATTCCTTACCATCAGAGGCAAGGATTGGCCATCCTGTCAATTAGTTGCATTAAGAAACACATACATACGCTCACAACCTCTCGTGTACAAATCACATGTTTGGGTACACACTGCCATTTAACACATAACTCGTCGCTTTCTTTTTTAACCCGCCGAACACATTTTCTCCTTACCAAATAAATTTTCACGAGTGTTATATATCTTATTATATAGAGTAGCCACCACGTAAGTTGTCTCCTGCGACAAATTGCAAACGGCCTTAAGCAGTAAGCTGGACTTTTCAACTTAGGTAGCTAGAGGCTGTACGGCAGATTCTGATAGTAACATCGCCAACAAAATTAAGAAATTGCGACAATACTATGACTCGATTCGATCATAATAAGATTAAATTAGCTACATATTATGTAGGTGTCGGTAATGTTCACCCGACTGCGGCGAATAGAATCAGTTTTAGAAGCGCGTCAAAGTCCGAAAAGAGAATTGTGTCTTTGACCTGTATGTATGTATGTTCCAATGTTCGCTCGTAACTATTCAACGGTTCTATCGTCTTTGATAAATGATATGTAATTAGAATCATATTTATGGCGCGATAAAGTTACTATTTCATCATTCCCATTTTACCATTGGACGACTAGACTCACTGATGACTTAGATTTAGATCTTATATTTTCTTTTGATCTCCTAACACAACTTGTTTAGTAGTAGACTAGATACTAGCTGTAAAAGAGAACTTAATGTCAGTAGGTCTCTTTTAAGCACTTTATGTATCCAGTGGAGTCACTAGGAAAAGAAAATATGATCTAAATCTAAGACATCAGTTAGTCTAGTCGTCCGTGGTAAAATGGGAATAATGAAATAGTAAATTTATTATTGTGAAATATCTAATATTGTTTTCATTTTGTGGTTAACGATGTATTGGTGTGCATATTATAAGCGATGTGGCATCACGTTTTTACCCAATATAACTTGAATTGTGATAAAGTCCTTTAACACTTTTCTACCCAACTGTCCTCTAAGCCGATTGGAAAAAGTTGCAGACTCAACTGTTCCATAATAGGATTTAGTTAGCGAAAGATTGAGACACCCACTGTATTTGTTTAGACAACTATAACAAGTGATAAGTATATTGTTATATAATTGTTATATAATTTATCTATAATATGTATGTATTTAGAAATATATAAGTATGTTTATCAGTTGTCTAGTACCCATAACACAAGCTCTGCTTAGCTTAGGACTAGATGGCGTTGTGTGATAGTTGTGGAATATTTATTTATATTTATTTATTGTACCTTACTAGAAATCCGATGGAAAATTAAATAAACCAATAATCCTCTGGTATCGCATTTGTTATAGAGACTACATATGATTTTTTTTAAATCGTGGATGGGTCAGGGCGTAGATATAGACCACGTAACTCAGTGACAGTTCAATTCTGAGGTCTTGAAAATGTTTCTTTGCTCTTCGTTCGTTTTGACAGCTACAGTAATTAAGACCTATTGTAATCTTACAAATTTTTCACAGTATGATTTCAATAGTTCTAATAATATTTTTTTATGAACGTAGTGGTTAGGCACTTAAGTTGTAGAAATATCTCGTTATATACATATTTCTCCTAGACATAAAAATAAATGAGGCAAATAACTGGACCGGATTAAATTGGTAATTTTATTTTAATAAAACTCAGGGAATATACAAAATAATACTTGTTTAATTGTATCCATACATTTTTTTCTGATTAGGTTACGGAACAAGCACAAGACCAAACTGGTGTGAAGCGGTAACCTCTGCATATAACAGATTAATTTCGTCACAAGTTATGTACCTTGCCCTCAGACTTAGGATTGTTTAACACGTATCACAAACACAACCACTTTATATTTTTTATTGGAAATGAATAGTAGAATGCACACGTGCCACATTTTGCCGTCATTACCCACGTGGGTGATACCGACCACATCGCAACCACAACGCAACTACCAGCGACACCGTGAACTAGCAGCGGACCACACCGCCGATACAAGCGCGACGCGCACGCCTGCACTAGATTCCATTAGATGGTTACCTTTATGTGCCTAACTAACCTAACTTTTTCTTGTTCCAGGAGTTTTACTGATCGGAACCCATTCAAAGGTAAGATTTAAATTTAAATTAGTCTAAGGCATTTATCTTTTCCATAGGAACATAATGAACACTTGGTAAAGTCTTGGAACTAAGTAACAACGTCTCATACGGTAACAACGGGACCCAACCGGTATTAACTGAACTCAATAACAATCAAATAAGGACTATTATTAGTTGTATTATATTGTAAACATATTATTAAATTTGCTTTAGCAATTATTATACTATTTTAAAGTCTTCCTCGACATTTTTTTGTATGGGTCCCATTTTTAATACTCTTACTCAAATTTATTTATTGCAATCATATGTACATTGTATTGATATTACAGTTACGGTAGGAAACATGACCCTATTTCGGTGTAGCAATATGACTTATGAGCGGGCCATAATTAGTTAATAGATACCACATCAAAAACAATCTAGCCTAAAAGGTAACTAATAAGTAATTTAAATTTAACCTAAACATAACAAATCGATTACAAAGTTTTTATATTATAACTAATAACATAATTAAATTATAACATATAGTAATACATTTTGGGTAATAATAATTAATACCTAACTGATAAATATAGAATAGCTAAGAACGTGTCCAATAACACCTATCCTATTGTCTCTATTAAGGGGAAGACACTTTGTTCATGTGTTCTTTTAAAATAGTCTACACTATTTTCTACAGACTTCCAAAAAGGAGGAGGCATCAATTCGACAAGATGTTTCTTTTTGTTTTTTTTTTAATTTGTTACCTCATACCTTTCGATAGGGTCAACCGATTCTCAAAATTGTTCTTAAGTTTGAAATCTGGTGCTTCCCGTGTAAATTTCTTCAAATTCGGTCCAGTAGTTTTTCAACTTACACTCCAATTACTGAATAGAATGGAAGTCGGTAATAAATTTTTCAAATTGTACTTGTACACTTTCACTTCACTGCACTAACTCGAAAGGTTTTGTCCTCTTAAGTCTTCTTACTATGTCCATAATGTCGAGGTTTTAACTAAGGACGAAATAACTTGTCGAAGTCGGTAGCATGCACGCAATATTTTGATAATAGGTACTTTCGAACTATCATGGTACAGGCTTCAAAAAGTTATTTCACACTTTTGAGTGTAGAAGTCGGTTCCAAATTTTGAAATTTTTTTTAAGTATCGTACTACCTAAGGCACTCTCAACTGAGCTAACGGAGCCGCCAAGAGGCAAGTTTATAAAATATAAGATGTTATTACGGCGCGTATCCCAATAAATAAATACAAGTCCCTATGAAACAAACGTTTATTTTTACAACGATTTTTGTACTTGCGTAATATTATTATCAAAACCGTAATAGACAGTGTTCAAACTTGATATGATTGTAATAGAAACTCTAAAGTAAAAAGCAACATCGCAAGCAATAAGCAAGACGTTTTGCGCTCTCAGTCTCTCACTAAGGACGAATACACTGGTCGCACAGAAAGCGGACTGGATAAGGGCTTATACAGGGTGTTTGGTACAGGGACCGACAAACCAAATGAGCGTGTTCGGGGACCACTTGGAGAATACAAGTTGGCAAAAAAAATATCGCCAGCACCCCAATTTTTTTTAAATTTTTTTTTGGGAATTTTCTTGTTTTCTCCAATATTGTACCTATTTACCACCATAACATTTGTAAAATATGTTTTAGACCGGATGTTTTTAGTTTTTACAAATTTTACAAAGTTATGGTGGTAAATAGGTACAATTTCGGAGAAAAAGGGAAAAATCACAAAGAAAAAGTTAAACATATTGGGGGGTCGGGGATTTTTTTTGGTCAACTTGTATTCACCAAGTGGTCCCCCGAACACGCTCATTTGGTTTGTCGGTCTCTCTACCAAACACCCTATATAAAACATTCAATGGCGGTACGGCGTATGGAACCATCAGTGTATGTGTCCGACTCGCATTTGGTCAAACTTTTTCAACGTCATTTAATATAAAAAATACTTCATCAATATTCATTCAGAATCTGAATAAGTCTTATACCGAATAAAAAGCCAAGACAATTTTCCGTCTGATCTCGCTTCGAGGGCACATTTACATTTTCCCGGTTCCAAGCTGAGAAGCGAGTGGAAACTGCATATATCTGGTTTTATCCGGGACTGAGCGGATTTCAGCTGCCATAAGCTTGTTTTCACAATCTCAGGCATGATTTGCTTCTAACAATCTTACTTAATGAATGAATAATTTCTTTTAATAATTAGTTCGAATCGAATCATCCCATTGCTTAACTTAAGGTGAGTTGTGTTATCTAACGTTAACGTCATAGTTGCCAATAAATCAATACGCCTCAGTTTTGGCGATTTGACGAAATTGGGACCGGACGAGAAACATACATATCGGCTCTAGGGTTATTACGTAAAAGGCGTGACGTCATCAAGGGATTACACGAAGACATACAGTTAACCTGCGTACTATAGCTCCCGCTAGTACGCGGTACAAAATGGACATTGGTCGGGTTCCTTCTTACACCTACCGCGTAAGCTAAACCGTCAAATTAATAATAAAAAAGGGTATAGCTGCTCGTGATCGAGGCACATATAAATATTACACGCTGCTGCGACACTGTCAGCCGTGCGATTCTCTAGAGCAAACATCGTTGTATCTTTGACAACATCCGTGAAACAAATGGCGATGATGAGAAACGTTGGAAAAACAATCTTGTGTACAAGGGCGATATCTCAAATAATTTGACATGGGTGAGCTCGTCGACGAGCGCATCAACGAATCATTAGAGAATCGCACGGAAAGTACTGATGAGTTTATAGCTCGCAGAAATGACTGACGTCACATACTAGACATGTCTTGACAGTTCACGCGTGAAACGTAAACGGCGACTCGTGTGATATGGTAACCGCAACGCGTATTGTACAAGCTCGCCTGAGCTTGTTTTGATTTATTTGTTGTGCGATACATCAATCGGCAATACGTGTCTCAGGTACAATCAAATAAAACCTTGATAAATCGCGTCGTTATGTCAGTTTTGACAATTCCAGTAAGCAGAAATGTTAGTACAACTGAGATACGTAGTCCGAGATACGTAATAGCCCTGCCGGCTACGAAGAAATAATAAGTCAGGAACTGTAACTGTTAAATTACCCAATATAAGTCGTGTTAAACCAATAACATCGTTCACGCCGCTATGACTCAGCTGTCATTGTAACCAATCCATGCTTACCTTCTGAATTTACACCAATCACCAAACATGTCTATTCGGAAGTAATTCGTATTTGGAATCATACGTCGCTTTGGTTTGAAGGACGACTTTTTGTGTGGAATTTGTCTGAATTGTGCTTCTTGACATTATTTCTTCGTAGCCTGCCGGACATACATTTTAGGATTCCGTACCCAACTCCGTCTGCCCGTCCGTATAACTGTCTGTCTGTTCGTCTGTCACCAGGCTGTATCTCATGAACTGTGATAGTTAGACAGTGGACAGACAGTTTCATAGATGATTTATTTATGTTGCCGATATTACAACAAATACTAAAAAATAAAATAACATAAATATTAAGGGGGGCTCCCATACAACAAACGTGATTTTTTATGCTTATTTTTGTTCGATATTGATAACTAGTAAGTCGAGTCTTTCTCGTTAAGCCAATTGTTAGTCCGTTCACATTATTTGTCATATTATGTTACATTATTTCCTGTGCCGCTTTCACACTTACATATCAAGCTTTATCTGAGGAAGTAGACTAATATATGTAAGGTTATTCGTTAATTATAACATATCTACAAATTTACAATCCCACTCGGCGCCATTACACTGCTGTCCACAAATACAAAGCTCCGCGCGCAGAGCTACCGGTAATCCCTCTGTTTCGGATAATGGCCCGCAGTGTAAGCGCTACGTCTGTCCCTAATTGCATCTCGGGATCTGAGTAATTGTGTTTATAATTGTAATGCTGATAAAGAATACAGGAAGAAAATAAACTACTTTGTTACATAAAGTGATGACGACAGAACAGCGATGACTACATTGTTTCATTAATATTTACATGAATTAACTACTTACCCCAAAAATAATGTATTTTTATGTGAGCAAAGGAGTGTGTTGAAAACTAGCGCTACGTAGTACCTACTCGTAGCTTAATGCTGAACTTACTCCAACAATATTTAATTACGTGTATCTCATGTTTCTACATATTGAAGTTTGTGCACAATAAACATTTTTCTTTCATTCTTTTTCTTTTCTTTTTTCTTTGTTTCACCATAATAAAGAATGTTTGAATTTATTTTATTCAAGTTTCGAGGCTATACTGCCTATAACTGCACTTATTTTAAGTCCGTGTGGGGAATCAAGGGTAAAGGATTAGTCGGGTGTGAATCTTAATTCTCAATCTCACTCGTCTTATTTAGGTACTACATGGTAGATCGCCTCAAAAATTCGTTAAGAAATTGGTTTTGGTGGGTAAGAAAGCTGCGCCGTATTTTCTAACTTATAAAAATACTTTCTTTAGAAGGGAAGGGAACTGAAGTCCAGTGGTTCATCTTTGCAAAAACCGAAGAAGTTCCAAAAAAAGCTCGCGATCAGATACCGTGAGTGATGTGTGTCGAGACCCAGACCGAGTCCCAAGTGACTGTTATGTCATTGTTAATAAGCCGGAACGCAAGGAACGTGAAAGGAAGAGGGTAGACCGCTTCTGCTCATAACAATACCTACCCCCTATGCAACTGTGCTGAAGTATCGAGAGCTCACAATAAACACATTACATGGTAAATACCCAGTTTCTTCCGTTAATTCTTGCATTAGTGACCATGTCAGTTTAAAATCTTATATCCAGTATGCTCTTAAATATGAAATGCTCATCATATCAATCGGACCGTCCATCGGTGAACAATGTCTCTTCCAATTGGAAGAATCGCTATAATCCCTACGCTTTGCATGCGTCTTGGGTATCGCAGTGAAGGTGGTAGTTCCTCGGAAAGCGCTGCTCCACCCTCGGTATTTTTATTATTTTTCGGATATTTTTCCCTCAGTCGCCTCTTACGCCACACACTGGAAGAAATGGGGGGGCACTTTAACCCGGCAACGCAAGGGATTTATATCATTCATACCATAATATAACTACTTTATACTAGCTACATCCCGTTGTCACATCCGCAGTGATAGATGATGATAATGATGGAAAATATCATATGGGCTAATAGAGCGCCTCATTACCTAATTTTTTTTTATTCAGAAGAAGAATCGGGATAAAAAAATATATTTTATTGATGTTGGATTGTTGGCGGCAGGCCATGTATTTAGTACTAATTAGAATATCTAATACTTACCAAAGTACTTTTATTTAAACACAATACGTTGAAAATCCTAAATTTTCTTTGTAAACTCTACTATTAAATCTTCCATGCAAGCATTTCACACGAAATTCTTTAATATAATAATGCAGTTTACCGAGTGAACTTTCGTGTACTGGGATGCAAGAATAAATGGGAAAATATGGAGCATGTCTGTTAAAATCACGATTTATTATGATTTAGTTGACTTAGGACGTCGTGGGAAGCTTTTGCGGTCTTATATTTTATTTTGCATGTCTGCTTGTACACATTTAAATATTATTTTGACGGTTTAAATGATGCGGGAGGTACAGTCGAGTATCTGAACCAGTTTTGTGACCTCCAAGTGTGAAGACGGTCCAAAAGATACTATATATAAGTGGCGTGTAAGAAATATAACAACAAACCAAAATGTCAATATACATTATTTTACTTTAGATAATTACATAATACATCTAAAATTGTAAATATGGACTTGAACAAAAATTTCAATAAAAATTTTGCGGTCTTTCTGCCTTCAAGACAAGTTTGTGTTAACTTCAATGGTAGTTGATTGCGACAACTATTCCCCTTAGCATTCTGTAGCCCATAATACACATTATAGCTACGGGGTATACGGTGTTGTTTATTTTCCCGATCATCCTTACTCCAGTTATCAACCCGATTAGGTAGGACAGTTGCCTGTCCCCTGCGCCCTGCGCTAGCAAAGATCGGTCTGTTTCACTAAGTTCAACTTACGCTACAATATATTCCCGTGTTATTAAAAAGGCTCTTTTTTATCGCGATACAACGAGTAGTTCTTGAAGGTTCACTCGATAATATTATTCCACGTGAAACTAGCTTTTCTTCTTTTATTTGTATGTTGGAAGACATAAGTCTGATACAAGTTTAAGGATACAATAAACTCAAGTAGTTTTGGCGGATACGAAGGAGTATGGTTCTCCCTCGCACCAGTAACTTGTCAACATAACGACAATAAAGACCTTATACAATCATGCAACAGTCTGAAAGTAACCTAAACACTTACAAGAGAAATATTTAATAATATCGATCGAATCGCTATGAAACACCTTTAAATCTTCCAGGACTTTCCCAAATATCTACCAAATACTAAAACTATTCCTGCATACCTTTAAAAACTAAACAGGAGTTAGATTCTTTTTTAGATACACAATGATGCTATAACACGCAAATTGTGTAAGCTTATGTAAAAATTCCTTTAGAATATTCTTCAACATACTTGCTCTTTCAAAATTAAAATAAACTTCGGGTAGCGTTGAGATAGCTGAAATAACTCTCGGAGACACATAATATTGTGACGCGGGTCTATCCGACACTATTTCTCGTTTTATACGTACGTTTGAACTATAAGCTTGGGTTCGCGAAATATCTCCGACAGTAAAGGAGCATTCATACTGTAGTACAAAAGCGAACGGGCAGGAATTTTGTTACGGACATCTTAAATTGGTCGGGTAATAAAAGGCTGCTAACTTGCTAACGCCGGTCACGGGCAGTGCCATTTTCATTGTACGTTATTGTAGAGTTGGTAGCTCAGGCACTCACGGTAGTCACTTATAAAAAAACAATTTTAAAACGTTTGTCTGTTTTGTTTCGTCTAATCTCTGAAAAGGCTGGACCGATTCGAATAGGACTTTTACTATCATATAGCTTATGTTAGAAGAAGTACTTACTTTAATACGTACTAGCTACTGTACTATCGTACATACCTTATTTTAGTTTTTTTTTTTTGTTAGAAACTCTGTTTTTCTGTATGTTTGTTACCTCGCCTAAACAACTGAACGGAATGTAATTTGGCAAGGTTATAGAATATATCCCGGGAAGGGCATATTATACGTTTCATCATTATCATCATCTTTACCATCCACCACCGGTCTGTTCGGTGGTAGTGCCACGCTGTAAACCCCACAGCCGAATGGGCCGGCACGATCGGGTAAGTACCACACTCCCATGTGTTGCTATTGTGCTTCGTCGGATTGTGGGAAATCCCGGGGGCCCTTTCCCCCCCTTCCCCATTCTCCCTCTCCTTCCAACTTTAACCCCTTCTATCTCTTTCTTCCTATAATCCTTCCTCAACGATCGGCAACGCATCCTCCAGACCTCTGGTATTGCGGATGTCCGTGGGCGACGGTATCACTTACTATCAGCCGCTTGCTCGTGCCAACCTATCCCATACAAACACAGCTAGTCATATAATAACAAGTAACGCCTGCATACAGTTTCAGTTTGTAATAGTATAATTTCTCCAGCGGTTTAGGCTCTGCGTTGATAAAATCAGTCAGGGCAAATAATTATATGTATTTATAAATAGATATATACGAGTATATATATACATTATAATTTTATCTTTTGCGTACCTTTGTCTAGATTGCTTTCTTTCTCTGACTATCAATCTAAAGCAAATTGTGCAGGTACCTAATGGTTATTTGTTGCTTTGAAAAGATTGAGCAGTAGTTTTACTCCAACTTTATATGGGTATTAAATTCTTTAAATTATTTCAAGACGCGCGATAAAATATCAAGCATGCCGACCCCTTTATACCAAGGAGCACTCAACATTATTGCGTAGGATCTCGGGGTATGCAGATATACTAGCTATACACAAACATGTGTGTATACGTTGTCTATTCAACCAGTATTGTGGTCTCCGAGATCTCACGAGGTTCATTCGAGTGTTGTGTTAGGCATGGAGAAGAATATTTTTGAATATACAACTCTGCGGCGTTATGTATACTTGTTTGGAAAGTACTGAGAAATATTTGTAGAAAAGTTTTAAGAAACTCAACTCTAAAAAAATCTAAAATCTCAACAACTTGTTTCATGATATCTAACATCTTGAAAAAGCCTTAAGAGTTTGTGAAAGAAATGTTTGATAATTATAATCTCTATTAAAAGATATGTCTAGCTTATTATGGTGTTTCATACTTTTACAATTGATTAGTAGTGTATGTGCAAAAAGAGAACCGACGTAGCGTAACGGTAAACTAACTTTTTTTTTTTAAATGGCAGCCTAAAGTTAAGCCTACCTAGTGTGAACTTTCACACGATAAAATAAAACTTAATTGATAAGTAAACATCAAGTTATCATAATATAATATGTAAATTACATGTAAATTTACAGAAATTTCATTTAACATTTTTATTTACTAGCATTAAAACAGTAAATTAGCACACACGCGGCATCAATTCCTAGAACGCGTCTCTTTTTACACAGACTATATACTATAAGCGACCAAAGTTTATCCAAATGTATGCAAAAACACATTTTTGAAGGCTTTTTCATGAAATGTGTCTCACAATTTTTAAAGTAATAGAAACCTAGATGAAGGAAAAAGAAAACACTAGATTAAAATTTGTTCAAAATATAAACGTTAAAAGTTGATAAAGTATCATAATGAGGTATAAGCGTTCGCGTGGAAAATACGACGAGTTGACTATTCAAAACGAGACTTAGAAACACGGAAGTGCTCAGTTGAAACACTCAAAGTGAAAATTTCCACGAATGAGTTTTCATAACTCTATTCAAAGCTTTATTCCAATCAAAAATCTTATTACATTCACCAACATTTTCGCAGGATTCATTACTTAATTTTATACAATAACAACCAAAGTTATCTTTAATGGGAACTCCTCAAAGACAGCGTTCTTATCTCTCTCATCTCAGGTCCTTTGATGTTTTAAGGATAAATTATGTACCTCTATGGAGAAATAACATAATTTGTGTTGTAAAATAGTTCTTATATAAATAACATGTATTTATTCTACAGTGGAGCTGAAACACTTTTGTATTATAAATGTTTAGTTAAAGCTGTTTGTATTTCATTTTGTGGTAGAATGTATTATTTCTGATCTTGATATTGTTTTGTTTGAACTACTATCTCATTTGATAATCAGTGATGATGTGTTCGAAAGTAGTATCACACTAGACCTACAATAGCTCGTGGCTCTCAAGGACAGCTGCCGGAACACACCGTTAGGGACCTAATCAGTGACAGGTTTTAAATCTTAAGGATGGTAGCTAGCCACGCTACCAGAAAATGTTCTATCAACATGTTCACTGTGATCACAATATCATGATGTCACCCTCATTGAAAGCCCAATCCTGAGGTAGAGATCGTTCCAGCAGCCGTCAAATTGTCGGCTGTCTTTCATAATCCTTAGGCCATTCATCACTTCGATAACTTTAGTGGTTCTGTTTTTAAGTAATATAAAAAAAAACCACGATTTAAACAAGTCTGGCCGGTTGGTGCAGTTGATAATCCCTGATCCCCATCTTCTGAACCGCTAATCCCGAAACCCCGGACAGGTCAAACATTTGTGGGCACGAACATATCTGTTTGACCTGTGTATGGTTGTATAACTATATAGTCTGTATAATTATGTATATCAGACATCAGTTTACCATGTAGAGGCTCTGCCTAGTTTGGGACAGTGTGGTGGGTCATGACCTTGTGTGGATATTGTCCCGTATAAAAAGTGTATTAGGTTTAAAATTAAGTTCGACATGTAACATGCATATAACGAGCGGGTTTTGTAAAGAAAAATACGCCACGCCATGACCACTAGGCCACCGAGGCGATTCGTCCGAGCAATGAACTTAAGTCTCTGATGGATTTTAACCGTTGTATGGCACGAAGCGACATCTATTGAGTGCTTTGACAAATTTTGTCCAACCAAGAGACAAGAGTTTTTTATAAACACTTAACTTTTGAGTTGTTGTCGCTACTCTTTATAATTTGTATAATATAATTTTTAAAGCTTAGCGACGAAAGTTTAGTACTTTGTAATTTTAGTGAGAAAAATTACTTAACCCTCTGACTACACAATAAAAGATTTCACTTTGAAAGAGGACGCAGTTAGTGATTTTTCCTACTGCTTTCGAGAAGCGAATCGTACGAGGAGTGCAAAAGACTGCATTGGGCGGTACCACCACCGTGCCAAATATTTTACTGCGAAGCATTAGGTGCGCAAGCTTCACTGTGTTAGGGTGTAAACGGCGCTTAATTAGTGAACTATACTGGACAATGTCCTGAGGTGACAGGTGCTTGCAGTGTCACACAAAACTATCTCCTGCCATGGGGCAGTACGACTTATCTGTGGTATAAAAAATAATACTATAAAGTAACAAACTGCATAGCTATCTAATGTTAAATTATAATATCTCACCATTGTACCATATTTATTGCAAAACCAACTGTCAGAAAACCATACCCACGTCACTTGTCTTTCCCTTCACACCCGCACTGACATTGCGAAGCTTATGTCTGTCAGTTGTGACAGCCTGACTTACGTACTTTTTGTTTAATTGTCCTACATGGATATGATTGGTTGTAGGTGATTTAATATTAAGGGAAAACTAGAAAGAGATCGTAACGTTAGAATGAGACGTAACAACTCATACTCATATTTATGCTATAGATGGCAACCGCCAAATTGAAATGTGTCACCGTCGTTTACGGGCGCAGTACAGTTGGTCATTTGTGAGGAAATGCATCTTTTCTAGGCAGAGGTTACCATTTCACATCAGGTGGTCCTCGTACTTGTGCCTTTTCCTAAAACCACATATATATGGTTTAAGATATTTATTTCTCATAAAGAATACAATTCACTTGTTAGAGAAATACAAGGTAATGGAATAAATACTAGTGAGTGCACGGACTACAATGTAAACTATGTATAAGTACTAAGTTAGGTTTACAAAGATGCAAACCAAAATTATACTTACTATAAATTACCCAATAATTTTATTGACTACACATATAATTAAGAATATAGTTCTTTTAAAATTTAACCGCGATAAAACATGGTGGCAAATCATCTGACAGTACAATGGTTCACCTATTCTTTGCAAAAATATTTCTCTTTACACATTAGGAACTATTATTAAAGCACAAAGATTTCAATACGTCAAACGTGTCGGGGCTTAGACTCCAAACTGGAGGCTTAAGGTGTCAATACACGTTACTACGTCCGTGTTTATCCGCTTACTGTCAACTGAGGATGTAGTTGAGCATTTTGATACAATATTTTCCATCCCATATTTTTATTTAATATTTTTTCAAACATTGCATTTGTTTCTTAAAACAAGTTTATGTAGTGTAATTTTAGTTTTTTTTGTGTCTAAAAATCCTACTTATCTAAAATTCCCTCTGATATCCTACATAATAATATAAATTCAAAAGTGAGTTTTATTGTCTGTTTTTTTTATTGATGAGTTTTGTTGGTGGATGAATGGATCATAATAAAATCCACCAAGGAAATAGATTACCTCGCGGGAAACATTGAATACTTTTTATCTTCATCATCATCCATCAACACGAGGGTGAAACCGCGGAGCACAGCAAGTTACAAATATGACAGTATAGATGTACTTTTATATGAACCAGATCTTCCACGTAAGGTGTATTCAAATGCAATCCCAATCCAAAAAGATAATTTTATATTGTGACCCTGAGGTGGTGGTTATCCTTAACTGCACACCGAGACTGATGAAGACACAAAATACCTACCATCTAGTTAGCCGAGTTCCTCAATATTCTTTAATCCAACCTTCACAAAACATCATACAGCTTATGATCATAACCTCCACAAGCAAATCAAGTAGGTGAATAAAGTATTTTCGACATATTTAAGGCAAAAGCCAAAGTAATATGAAATAAACTTACCCTGTGTTTTGCACAGCTGCGCCACTCAATCACAATTACCTCGGCTTGTTTTATTTACCGACAAATAAAGCCATATATTATTCATCGTATGTAAAAGTCATTCGTAAGACCGCGCGTGGTATAAGAAATAAGCACAGGGCGATTACAAACTTATTTAAACCAAAAATCATCCAGTTTTGGGAGATTTTTGTTCCTAAATATTTGAACAGTATCGCTTTGCCCCCTTGTAACACAATAACTATTGACTCCGTCCCTTCACGGAGTGTTGTTCATCTCGTCTAGTCTCCTTCACTTTGCACCAAACCAACATACATAATGCACGTTACGTCTGCCGCCTAATGTATTAGAACCATACCTAAATATTTATGTGTGATCTTCAATTTACTAATGAATTTTAGTGCCCGGTAATTATTCGAGTAACAAACAGGAACGAGTGAATGATTTATTCAAACTTTGGCTAACATTTGGGATGTTTCGTGTTTTTGGGTGTAAATTATGCTTTGTTTTTGATGTTGATATTTTACTTTATGTTGTAATTGCTGAGTTATCTGTGCAGTTCAAGTAGTATTATCTCATTATAATAATTTTATGTAGGCATTGGTTTTCATGGAAAACATTAAAATGCTATTGTGAACGTGCCGAAGAGTTCTTGGTTGAAGGAAACGCACGTATTATTTTCCTTATTCTGTATACCGCATAAACTGCGTGCGGGCCGAGCGGTGCACACTGCATAACTGTGCATGTGCACCAAAATCATTTTCCAGTGGTAGTAGTGTCAATAATTATTTGCTTTTGATATCAATACAAAACACACATTCAATCACCTCGCCAATTAAATATCCATTTAAACCTTCAAACTTTAAAGTTTGACGCTAGCTCAGCAAATACTAAAGCGGCAGGATAGCTCACACGTCCTCATTAAGGGACAGAACAGTCGGAGTCCCACGTCATTAGTGACGTCCCATGTACGGCATAATGACGTACAGAATGGATCAAAAGAATTTCTGAGATGAAAACATTTTGATGACTGGATTTTGGTTCCTAACATATTTAGTCTACATTATAATTTAAAAAAAATCACTATTGTTACAAGTATACTATATAGTTGCGAATATTTGCAATTGATTTGTTTGATTAATTGGTTTGACTCCCTCAAAACTCGGTACTAATTATCTTTAATAATTATATTAAATTATAAGTAATAATGATTATAATATATTATTTTACACACTTGAGATTCTATCCCCGACGAGGTTAGCAGATGTATTTCGAAAGAAGGTTAGCCTGATATGTGTTTGGTCCCATATAATAGAGAGCGAGCATGTTGCCATCTACGGGGCACTGTTCCAGACTCCAGATTTCAGAATACTTGTATAGAAGAAAATTTGTTTGTCACAAAACTAAAACTATCTGACCTGGGTATCCAACACAGAACCTCGAGATACCGAAGCAGTGTGCATTTTTAAGATTTACTACCAACATGGTAGTAAATCTTAAAAATATATTTCCCATAATTAAAAATATTTATTTAATTTATTTCTGTGGCTTTGTATCCCGTAGACTACAAGTCTCCTAGGGTCAGCTAGTATAATATAATATACAAGTTAACATAAAACTCTATGACGAGACGAACAAGTCGCAAGTCTAATGTTATGCATCACGCCAGCTCATTAAATTTCATTGTGTTATTCAGAATTTTAATCTAAATTAGTTAAAAAACCCCGCATTCCACTGCGCCCGTCACTCTGAGATATAAGATGTTAAATCTCTTTCTTAATTCTCTTTCTCTCAATCTGTTATTTCACTAGAAATATTGCCCTTTGTCGAAACTCAGTAATGTTTGCACATTTTTACTGCTATATGTCTACTGCACGTATTTACTGCTAAGCTGTTGAATAACTGGCAAAGGTACTTAAATATGTAGCTAGCTACTTCCCCAGGCCACAGATTTGCTAATAGTTTCTTCGGAACTCAGGCAGACTGCAAAAGTCCCTACCATTGGCAAATAAGTGTCTGATACCTGGCACGTATTAGATAAATATTTCATATCATTTTTATATCTTGTAGTCGTAACCTATTCTTATATTTATACTTCAAAACGTCTCCCCCCCTATTCAGCTCCTAACTGTCACCCAAGCGGGGAGCCTCAAACTTTGCGTTTGTAACAAAAGACAATCTCTGCCTATCAAAACTCTTGTTTACGGGAATCTTGTCGTGAAGTTATTTATTTTGGAATTGGTAAACGGAAGCGCCTTGTGCTATGTTTTGTTAGGTTGTTGTAAATTAACGCTGAGCTTGTAATATAAACAGTTACATTATTTTACACCAAAGTAAGCAAGAAAGAGTAATAGTTATCTGTGCTTTAATAAAGTAAAGTTTTCCCCTTTCATATCAGTAATTAACAGTACGGGTCCATGTTCATAAAAACCCAAGAAATAAATACAAAATATGCTAAGCAATAAACTCTCCTGCAGAGGTTTATGATCATCATCATATCAGACGTAGGAAGTCAAATACTGAACATAAGCTTCCCCCATATATTTCCAAAAGGACCGGTTAAAAGCGGCCTGCACCCAACGTCGTCCTGCGACCTTTAACAGGTGGTCTGTCCACCGTGTCAGTCGACGTACTCTGCGCTTATCGGTCCGTGGTCTCCACTTCAGAACCTTCCATTCTCATTAGCCATCACTTCTGCCTGCTATATGCCCTATCCACAGCTATACTTCAACTGCGTTATCTTCTAGGGCCTAGAACATCTTCTAGGCAATGTTTGATCAAATGAATTGCATGTTTGATACCGTAGCATAATTTTTTAAATCTAGGAACGTGATAGTTTTATAATCAGTAGAAACACCAGCTTTCAAATAAAAAGTAATTCTCAAAATAGGTTTACCCTGTCGAAGTTCTGATGAAACAATTATAAAAAAACGCCTCTACTTGAGTATTTTCTTTTTTTGGAAGTCGATTGAGTTGAAATTTTAGAGAGAAAAGTCAATGTGCTAAACTACATATCCTTCGAAAGGCTCATGTTTTTTTAAGATATTAATTCTTTACACTTACTTACACTTTCTTTCTCTAGTCTTTAGCTCGATACTGAGCGTCGTATTCCCAGCCCCTTTCGCGGCAGAGTCGTTATTAATATGATTTATATTAATCTGTAATTATCTACATACCTGGTCTTCCGTTAGTACATTTGCAAACTCCACACCTACTAAATCATCCTCAAAGTCGCTATAAAGCATGCGAGAGCGATAAAGTAACCTTTTGCAAATATGCAAAAATAAAGCTTCCGAAGCTAAATTGAAGATTGCATTGGTGATAAGATTCATAAGTCTCAGACTTTCAACGGAATTATTCAGTAGCTACGCCCCTCGACTTAGCATGTGAGAGACTTCGATTGCGTGAACGTTAAGAATACTCATTATTCAATTTACAATAGATTCTGGAACCGACTGAAAATACCCACAGGGTGACAGAATTGTTTTTCAACACACTTGCTCATAAAGTGGTTCTAATTTCACCGCAATTAGGCACATAATGACACCTGTAATCAAACTGTGACTTTTTCATTGGCAAATTATAATTAGTACTCACGGCGTTCACCATGTTCACATGAACATGGTGCATGTAACTGCGCCGAAATATCGGGAACTTCAAAACCTGCCTAATCGTGGTGTACATCCCGTGAGTACTAACTATATATTGGTTTTCCATTCCTATCATTTACAAGTGAGTTATAGAATTTTTATTTTATTTTATTGGCCCTCACCTAACGGCACAAATCTTAATAGCGCCTCAGCGGTAATCACCAACATTACTCACTTGTACCATAATGTAACATGAAAACATATTCATGGTAAAAAAATATATATTCTTTTTAATTCTAATAAACGCAAGTCGAACGCCATGATATTGAGCAACATTTCTACCCACAACACAACACGAAAAAGAACTTTAAACTGTTATATTGTGTGTCACTGAAATACATTTGATACTTCTAGACTGTGATGCTTGCTCTCATTTCTAGTTACCAGTTTGGTTCAAATGTTTGACATTTGTGCATTTCATTATTAGATTATATTACATTTAATTATTATTTATTCAATTGTGCAATTTTGAGTTAGCATGACATCATTTGTAATTTTTTTCATGTTTATATTCCCAACAAGGCAAACCTACCTATTTTATAAGATATAACGTACAATAGTGCGTAAATTCAAGTTTGAAATTAAATGTGTATAGACTCACTTGGCCATATGGCATTACAGCAGAATATCTGGTAGGTACTGCGGTGGTATCGACCAGTCCCTTGTACAAGAAGCCTTTTATATAACCTTCCACCTTAGTATCTTATGATTCGAATGACAAGACCGACGGTCGGGGTAAATTTTTTCACTCTGAACGAAGTATTCTCAATGACAACCACTTAATATATTTATAAATAAACCTTTTTAAATGAAACAGCGAACTTCCTCAGAACTTATCAAAACACTACTTCCTTCAAAACTAGGCTTGTTATTACCAAAACATCTAATCCTTATTCTGTAAATAGAACCGGAACAGAAACGTCTTAATTAGAGTACCAAGCCCACACCTCATAAATATGCAGCAAAGCTCCGTAGGGTCGTTATATGTATGCGTGTAGGTATACGATAGTGACGTCATAAGTCAGCTTGCATGAACAATGACGTGTAAGATAAAATAATTGACAAGGAAAACGGTTGATAGGAGAAATGGAACACAGGCAGTAGCACAAACAATTTGCGAAAAAGAATTCGTATTGCAAGCGTCAAAGCGTTACGCTTCGGCGTACAAATTATAAGTGATCTGTGTAAATGTTACCCTAGATAAATGATAGTTGGTTCTGGTTCACGTCAACGACACGTTACGTTACACTTATGCAGTTTATCGTGTGGGCCCACAGAACGTTTTTTGTACCAACGTCTGGTAGTGTGCTAAGAGAGACGAAATGACTTGCTGGTAAATATTTCTATTTTTAAATGTCAAAGTATACAAATTTATAAAATACCACCTACTTGGTTATTTTAATGTTATTTTGACGGTTTGACTTACGCGGTACGTATAGTCGAATACTCCGACCGGTTTCGTGACCGTCCGGGCCTCTCCTTCATTGAGTACTTGCGCACCCGGCTGCGTCCGCGCTAGTACTTAGTTATTTTTTAAACTTTTACTTACGAATGCCTTGCGCGTCCAGTATCATAATGCTTTTCGAATGCTATTTCAGGGGTTCAGCGGCTGATATAGAGACCATATTTATCCTTCAGAAACGTGCTATTAGAGCTATATACGAAATGGGTCCCCGTGAATCTTTGAGAGATTTATTTAAAGAAATTAATATATTAACGTTGCCTTTCTTATATGTATTTGAAAATATAATGTATGTTCGTACCACACTTTTAATACCAGAAATACAAATAGGATAGCTGTGCCTAGTTTTAGACTTGCGAAGACTAATAAGTCATTCCTAGGAAATTGTGTGCGTTTTTACAATAAAATCCCAAAGCACATAACTGAGCTCACAGAGGGCAAATTCAAGTTGACTGTAAAAAACGTTTTAATAAAAAAGCTTACTATAAAGTTCGACATTATATAGAAGATAAAGATGCTTGGAATACTACACTTCTGGCAAGCTGTCTCTCTGCCACCTATAAAATGTAATGTTTGTAGTACCTAAGTAGAAACATTGCAAACATCCATATAAAAAGAATGGCCCCGAGTTTCTTGCCGCTTCTTCTCGGTGGGTTCTATATATTTTGGAACGCGGCGGTAGAGTCTTTAAAGTACATCATAATGAAAAGTTGACGTTCATAAGTGCGTCTTGGATGCCTAAATTGAATAAATGATTTTGACTTTGACTTTGACTTTGACTTATTGTTGCTATCACGCTTCTGCAGTACTTCAAATACGTATTATAAGCAGAGAGAGGGGTTGATGGCTTTGATGCCATCATTCGTAAATGAATACGAGATAGTTCCAACAGCATCCTGCAAAGAAGACCTAAAGGCCTTTATTTGGGCTTAGATCAGACAGTCTCCTTGATGGCGGTTGCATTTGAGTCGCAATTTCTATTGTATTGTACCTGAGTACCGCCTCTACCGAACACTTTACATAATAACAAAATGAACTATGTCTGATGAAAAATATTAATAATAATAATATCTTCGAGTGACTATAGTAGAGTGACGTCATGCTGAACAAAGGCTTAAAACTCTGAGTAGCACAAGCAACGTGATAATACAAAGTAAAAAATATTAGAAATAAATGTCCACCAAATTCCAGATAGGCTCTCGAAGGCTTAACACCCATGTCACGTAAACTTGATCACTTAACGCGGCCCATATAATCCAGATAAGTACATATAAACTCTGTTTGACCCTTAAAATACGCAACCGCGGCCTCTAAACTTTACTAATTAAGGGCTGTACCGTGTACTCTATGTATGGAGAGGTATATTTGTTAAGTGGTTGTTTGGTATAAGATTAAGACCTTCGAGATTGGGTTTGATTTGAGGATAAGTTATGATTGAAATTGTTAGGGGTGACCTATATTTCGCTTTCAGTCTTGCCCCTAATTTTTTATATGAGTTCACTACGAATCCTTTCTTTTACTCCGTGAGGAGACAGAGTTAAAGAATACACCCTCCGCCGTTGGCATGTGAATAGTAAAAGACGAGGAAACCTGACCTATTAGATGGTAGGACTTGTACTAGAGACCGTCCTGGTTGATACTACTGCAGTGGCAGATGCCGGGTGTTCTCGACTGTATCTACCGCATTAATAATAGTGAACTTTAATTACACTGCTAGGTAAGAGTTTCACCGCTATTTCACTTGATCATCAGTGTTGATACGGTTGAAAGTGGTATCACAATAGACCTATAATAGCTCGCGTCTCTCAAGGACAGCTGCCGGAACACACTGTTAGGCGCTTAGCGATAGATGTTCAAACTTCATAATGATAGCTAACCAGGCGAACACCAGAGGTGTAGTACCACAATACATCTTTTTATTAATCTTTGTGTACCTACTATGTATACAACAAGTATGAGAAAAAAATGAGGATGAGTGAAAAATGAGTTCTTTTTTAAAAAGGTAAGAAGTTGTCATTCTCTTGTAAGCACTTACGACGCAATGTTATGAGTAGGTCGTGACGGCGCATACTCAATGAAGAAAGCACTCAACCTTTACCTCAAAGTAGGTTAAGTCCGATGACTTCGTAATGTGCCTAAAGTATAGAAGATCGCCGGAAAGTGAAAATATCCGTAACATTTGTGAACGCGTTGCATCATTATATCCATATATATAATTATATGCTTATAATATTGCTTGTCCCGATTGACGACGGATTTACCAACCCAGAACCTAAACTGCCACAGATGTAAGATTCCATCTTAAGTGATTACTTTGTGAATAGCAGCCAGGTTTGTTCTTCTATGTTAAACTGATTTTGCGGGTTCTACATATATAGTTACATATATTAATAATCTCAATCACTGATTAAATATGTATATGCGCCGTCCATTTTGAACACAATGAAATAGGAATTACCAGCTGACCGTCCCGTCGGCTCGTTCGCTTTGTGTACGGGGTACGAAGCCACAGAACAGACTCAACCTCTAATTCACCTCCTTAAGTTCCAAAAACACTTCCTTAATGGATGGTTACAAAATAAAAGGCATCCACTGCCAAACTATCAAAGAAGAATGGCAAACCTCTGTGTGTTTTTGGTACCCTACATAGACGGACCCACGAGAAAGGAAACCATGCAAAACCAGTATTCCTTAGTAAGACTAAGATATTATAAAATTGTACCATATTGTAATTGTAGTTGGGGTAAAAAGTTATTAGCATTGATATTTTATCTAGGTTAGGTTAGATAGGCAGAATTCGTTAGCTTAAACTCTTATCTGACTGGGTTTTTCAAAATAAATCTATCGTAATAGAGAAACGGCTGCTTGACATTAGGTACCGTTATCGTAGATATGGATGCAACTTCTTGCATATAAATATTTTATGTGAGAACATGATAAAACTTACTTGAGAATGGCAAATGTACAACACGTATGAACCCAACAACAAAGGAAAAGCTATTGGTGTCATTTTGTCATGTCATTTCCACTCTTTTGGCAGAATATATATACGTATTATCAAGAAAGTTGTAAAGTATCCTATACTCTATGAACTGAATAGCGTTTCGTTAGGGTTGGCTATAGCCGTCCGGTACCTGATTTTGATGAAGGTGCGAGTTTAGGGGTATCATTGGGGTCCACCTAAAGCCCTTCCAGCAATTTTTTTTTGCCGGAAACGTAGTTTAAATTAATTATGATTAAATTAAAATTTGATAAAAAAAAGTGAAATGGAACGCAATGTTGAGAAAATGGTACAATATTAAGTTGTCAAATTAAGTTGTCAAACTGAGTTAAACGAAACGTATCGTTATCGTTAAACGTAAGAAAAAAAAAAGGCGCCATTTTGTCTTACTGACAGATGGACTGTCATCCATTCATTCCGTTTCTCTCGTAGTTTCGTGAATGTGTGCTCTCTTGTTTTTCGATTTTTATTACGACTTTGGCTTTTTCCCTGGACTTCCTTCGATTGCGCGACGACTTGAAACTTGGCTTGCTTACCGGATTTGTTTGGATTGCTCTACGACTTGAACTTGGCTTGAAAACTGGACTGCACTTGGCTGTAATGGAGTATTACAGTACAATACCCGAAGCGGACGCGCTTTCGGCTCCTGATCTGCCCGTCGAACCTGTTGCCGGACCTTCTTCGGCTCCTGATCTGCCCGTCGAGCCTGTAGCCGGACCTTCTTCGGCTCCTGATCTGCCCGTTGAACCTGTCGCCGGACCTTCTTCGAGTAATGACGACGACGACAACGAGCTTATAACCAAACGAAAACTTTGCGTCACTGAAGTGATTGATCATTGGAATTTAACTGACGTTGTGCGAAAATTGGGCACTAAAGACCAATGCATCAAATATAGTGAAGACCAAGGTCTCATACCAACTGAGAAACGGTGTCGAACCCACAGGACATCCATGAAAGTGTCATACTCATGCGGATGCACAAGTTTTGGTACATTTGTGTGCTCAAAAAGATCATGCAAATCTAAATCGGGCAGCGGTGCCAAGATCTCTCGCAGAATTGGCACATTTTTCGAAAATATTGCTATCGACATAATGCATGTTTACTATCTTATATATGCATACTCACAAGGATGGACCTACGACCAAACAATTCACGAAGACCCTTATAAAAAAGAAAGGAAGCAATGTTTAAGCCCAAATACTATAGCCGATTGGTTTAATTACTGCAGAGAAGTAGTTGTGATATTTTATTTGGAAAAACAAAATCTTTACAGCGGTAAAATTGGAGGCTGTGGGAAAATAGTGCAAATAGACGAAAGTAAATTTGGAAAAAGGAAATATAACAAAGGACGTCACATTGAAGGCCACTGGGTGCTGGGATTAATAGAAGATGGGTCTGAAGACTTAAGATTGGAAGTATGCCCGGACAATAAAAGAGATGCTGATACTCTCATACCTTTAATTCAAAAGCATGTTTTACCTGGAACAACAATCCACACCGATTGTTGGCGGGCATACGATTGTCTGTCTGAATATGGATACATACACAAAAAAGTGAATCATTCAGACCCAGAGAACCCATTTGTGGGTAAAGATGGAATCCACACCCAAAGAATAGAATCCCAGTGGCGAGCAGTGAAGAGGTTTTTCAAAAAACAAAATTATAACAACCCAGAAAACTTTAGTGATATAATTGTTGAATATTTGTGGCGAAGAGACGTGTATAAATATAAAAGAGACTCTTTTGTACATTTAATGAAAGCAATTAAACATGTTTATGAAATAAACAAGTAATGTATTAAAATGTTTGTTTAATTGTGTCTCTCCTAGCCCTTTAACATTAAGTTTTTCTCATCTATCAACATAACTCTGAGACGGACTGGATATGTTATTGTTGTTATATAATACAATGTTAAGTGAACCGCCTTGATAGATTAGGTGTGAAACAAAAAATAGGTTAGGTTAGGTTAGAACATGACAAACAACGCACGAGCCGAGCGAGCGAAGCGAGCGTGCCGCGGCAGCGGCCGGCGAAGTGCCAGAAGCGAACCGCCTTAATAAGTTAGGTGTGAAACAAAAAATAGGTTAGGTTAGGTTAGAACATGACAAACAACGCACGAGCCGAGCGAGCGAAGCGAGCGTGCCGCGGCAGCGGCCGGCGAAGTGCCAGAAGCGAACCGCCTTAATAGATTAGGTGTGAAACAAAAAATAGGTAAAAAATACTGATATAGCCGAAAGTGAGGTTAAGTACTAAAAAAATTATTACTCAAAAACTAAAGGCCTCCGGCGGGGGGGGGGAGATGCAGGGGGGGCTTCACCCCCTCCCCCTCCCCTCCCCTCCGCCCCCCTCCCCCTTCCCCGAGGGTACCGGGCGACTATAGTTTAACCTTTCGTTATTGCCAACAAGCATCTTCTGTGTATTAATTTTATTGTTTTACATTTAGGTGTTCCCATTTTTCCCAACTGCTAAATTATTTATAGATATATGAATTATTTGCATCTACTAATAATAAATAAACTTGGCATAGTTTCATTGGGTACTTTCCGTGGTATTCATTCTCAGTCGGTACCCAGATGACCTTTCTCTTTTGTAGTCCCCGCAGTTTTACTCTCTGCGTTGAATCATTCAGTCAGACAGGACAAATAATTATATCTCGTAACAGCTAAGTACTTGTCTATACCTAAGTACTAAGAAATACTTTGTGTAAATTTTGATGAATCCGTTATTAAGTTATTATCCGTTATTCTAAGTTGGTGGTAACATTACTTTTACTTTAAACTTCATTTTAATTCTTCGGTTTCCAATTCTCGGGCTGATTATATTGTTATAAAGACCCCTCCGGTAACATTAAAATTTTTTCATTTAAATGACACATACACAAAGCAAGAGCGTGCCCACATACAATGCCAAATGTATTATTCACTCGCGTCGTGAAAATTCTAAACATGAAGAAAACTATGCAGTCTAAAGATAACCGGCAACACCAAACTTTGATCGCTTACAAACTGTCCAGCAAACTGAAACTTTAACTTCAATTCAACAAAACTGAAGTGGCACTCAGATGTGTCACAGTTTTGTAGTCAGTAGGTAAACTTGTGCGCTTTGACAAGTTATCGACTTGTGAACAAGGTTATAGCTACACAGAATTAGGTTGAAGTTAGCTTAGTGTAAGTTGAAATAAATTATTCGTAACTTTGTCTATGAAACAGTGTGTAGTAAAATCTAGATAGCTATTTAAAAAAATTGTATTAATTACGAGTACCTAACACCACACTTTCGTACTTACGATTATATAAGAGTACTACGAAGATTACAAATTACCAGTTGCTAAGCCTGATCTGAACACAAGTAATTAGCGATATTATATTAGATTGCCTAAAGTTTTGACTTTTTAGTATAGTTCTAGATCAATATTGTTCACAACAACAACATTACTGGAGCAGTTGTCGACCAAAGGCCAAGGCTATACTCCGTTAGATTAATAAGTAAGAAAATAAAAGTAAAGTAGTAAATAAAAGTAAATTTGAGTTTCGATGGTTTAATGAATTACACAGTAACCTACCGCCATGTAGTAGTTATTATGTATGTTTATCCAATCTCATGTACATGTAAAGTGATTCATGCTTAATGTAGACTTAAGAAACCCAGGTGAATTAAATGATTAAAAGATATAAAAACAAAATGCTGCAGTGCCTTTCAAGTCATCGTTATCATGGCTCGCCTTTACAGCCCCTTAACTAAATCAATATTTTAAAATCATTGAATATAAATCAAAACATATTCATTCGCAAGAGCTTAGGCAATGCCTGTTGAAGTTTGTAACAAAATATAATTTAAATATTTTTACTTATTTAACAATAATTGTCACATTGATACGTGAATAGGTAATACAATTATAAACATTACAATTATTCCGTCTGAGGATGTGAGTCATGTTTCTCTCTAAAATTGTAATGTTTGGTCTCGCTAAGCATGAGTCAATACTTTAAAAATCATATAATAAAAATTATGAAGAGTTGCGACATCATTACGAAAGTCAAGTATTTGAAAAGAAATATCTTTCGGATGGATAACGCTCTCAAGTCAACAGATACCCATACGACAGTTAAATACATATAGTAAGTAAACATTCAATGCTCGGACGTGGGCTCCAATCTTGTGCAAAGTTGTGAGTTTTATTTCTTAAATTGTTATATTTAGTATCGCTAAGCAGGCGTAAAGGCGCTTTAATAATCATGTAATAAAAATAAAATTATAACTTTAATTATAATTAACAGTGTCTACTGGTACATGGTAAAATAAACACCATTTATACGATTATTGACCGCTGGAAGGACGTGATTACAAAAACAATAAAAGAAGGTTGACCGCCACCGTTGACTCAGTTGGTAATGATCTTACCTTCGAAACAATTTTCCAGCCAGATTCGATACCTGTAGGCCTAGACAAGATGCCATCGCTTCATAGCGATTCTCTTTCTCCAGTCGCTAACGCTTCAGCGTTTGCGCTAGGAGATTGGTAGACAACGTCACGCGTTCGCGGCGAACGCTCCTTCTCTTCGTTCGTGCGCTAAAAGTTTATAATGCTCTATGGTTAGCGTAGCAAATATCAAACTGACATTCCCGCTGCTAACTTGACCCGCGAAAAGTGTCTGTTTTGAACTATCTTCAAGTATTGTGTGAAGTGTTTTGTGATAAAAAGTAAGTAATTGTGTTATATAAATAATTTGTACTTACGAGTACATACTAGCTTTAGAATAATATTGTTGCTTTACATTCCAGTTTACTTTTGGCCAATGGAACCCAAGCTCGAGCAAGTGTGGAATAATTCAGGATAACACTTGAATTTATGGAGAGGTATGTCTTTTGTTTAATATAACTTTTGAAATTAACGATGTTTGTGTTATTTAAAGTTCACAAGAAGTTATGTAGAAATAATTATTAGACTAGAAAAGTGCATAATAAATGTTATAAAGGCACCATTCTTATCCTTACTATGAGCCGCCGTACATAATATAAACAATTTCGTCAAATATAAACAATTTCGTCATCATTTTAAGCACACTACATTAGTTGATTGTTATTAAATATTACAAACTTTGTTAGCTCGGCTTTGTTAAATCGGATGTTGTGCCGATGGGCTTGATAATCAAACTATTTGTTTTCTTATCGTAATATAAGAATATGAAAACTGATTATTAAACCATTTTTTCATAATGTTGTATTAGTTATGAACAAAATCATTAAATATACACAAATATATTTTTGCTAAAACCTAACTCAGTACAACGTTTACCATGTACCTTAATTTAAGGCAACTTGTAAAAAAGAGTATAGGTGAAATATGTAATAATAATAATAATGATAATATCTATCCTAAATGTTTGTTTCTTAAACTACTTTGTATTTTTTATACCAAACAGGCATCTCAGATGTTGGCTACAGTTCCACTTATGTCTTTGTAAAAAACCGGATGAAATCCGTGAATTTTTGAATAATGTTAAAAATTTATTTGTTATCATAGATGTACCTACATTATACATTTTTAATTTTTTTACAGATATTTGTACAACAGCACCATTACCACCACCGCCACTGCCACAAGTAGAAGCCGAATTGCTTTCGCTACGGGCGACGGCTTCGGCAGAGTATATAGTCGTCGAAGCGAGCCTCCAACTTCACCATAAACATCCACCTACTCGTACCAACCATCACCGCAACACTCAACGTACACACCGTGCACTCAGCAGGGACGAAGCAAACGGGCAAAAACAAACAAAACCCATCATTCGACTTTGTATCGAAACGTCACATAACAGTTTAATGTCTTCTTGTAATTTCTGTATATTTGGGTACGCAATAAAAAGTATTTGTATTGTAATAATTTGTACAGAGTTCAAATAAAATATGAAAGGTTTTAGTGTACTAGGTAAGTATATGTTTCAATGTTTTGTAATAGCGAGACGGATAAAAGTAAGTTAAAATAATATGCTCGTATTGTTGGTTCTCGCCTGCCTTCTAAGCCATATTAATTATTATGCGCAGCCCACATCAATTTTAAAGCATGCATCTTGAATAAATCGCAAAAATAATAGATACAAAACACCACTTCGTTCGTCAGCTGACTAAAAGACGCCATTTTGTAGCGTTATCTGCAGGGTATCGGAGACCGCTAACCTAGCGATCAAACGAATAGAATAGATGGCGTTGTCGCTTGTCAACATGGCGTGTTGTCTAGGACTTTGTATGGACTCGCGTCTGACGGAATAGAAACGGTCGCGTATCGTTTTAACGAAGAGATAACTGTTGTACATTGTCTACCAATTGTCTATTCCTTTTCGATGATCACGTGATATATCGCTTCCTTATGTTAATCCCATACATTTTTTAACTTTTCTCTTAGCGGTAGCGCTTGGAGAATGTTACTTTGTCTAGGCCCACTGGTCTCGGAAAATATTTGTGTGCTGAGCAAAAATATTTATTCTCAAGCGACACAGGGAACTCTAGTGCAGGGGTATGAGTGTTTAAACGTTATATAAGAATTAAACCCAGGTCGACTGTATTTAAGGCGCGTCCCATAGTAAACGCTGCGCAAAACCTGATGTTTAGACTTTCTTCACATTATTTCAAGTACATAAAACAAAACTAAAAAAAATCATGAACACTATTAAAATTTTCCTACAAATTTTACGTTAAAAATATTATTTACAGTAGTTACTATCTAAGAAATCAGTTTATGCAAAACGTCAGAAACTGGGAAAATCCACTGAATCCTTGTATGACACACGAACTGTAGCTTGTTTAGAAATTTGGTGTACACTAATGGACTAACCGTTAAAGCATGGATTTATTTTACGTTTGTAATTTATCAAAATACCTATTTTTATATATTTTCAAGCAATATTTAAAAATATATAAGTATTTTCGGCGAGAACTATGCGCAGAGGCCATGCGTTTGTCACCTCTCGAACGGGTGTTTGATAGGTGACTGTCACCTACCGCTCAGACCCTGATTGATAATATGCTCTGGGATGCGCCTTAAGGTTTAAAACATCTGATGATACCGTAAAGGCGAAAGTCCTATTTTATTTCTAGAGTTTTGCAACACATCTAAATATATATAATAACTTGTCCCGACTGACTGATTCATCAACGCAGAGTCTTAACTGCAGGGGCTTCATTCAAACTTAACATTTTATGAATTGACGCTTTTATGTTGTATGTATCTACTAAATATGGATTTTCGTAAATTTCACCCCTAAGGGGTCACACGAGTGAATCCACTGGTGGGTCATCTTGTGTAACATGAAAGCAATCTTTTATATCTTCCCAAAGCGGTTATGAAGACCTGAAAATAAAAAATAAATTATCACAAGCTTGTGAAACAAATTTATAATACCAAAGGAATGTTAAGGTAAGTATTTAGAGAATCCGTCCCGTTTGTCCTTTGATCTCAGAATAGATTTCGCCCCATTATAGATAGGGATCGAATTTCGTGATAGGCTGTGAATCATTTAAGTTTTTGAGCGGGAATAGATCGCTTCAGTGGATTGGGGTCGATAAGTTTGTACTCGTATTACAAGACCAGGGTCGAACTAAATTTCTTGGTAATTCGAAACTTTTGCAGTTTAACATTCTTTTGAATATGAATTTATAATCTGACTAGATCCGTCTCCAGCATCGCTCGCTAGGTATTACGAGATAAAATAAAAGTAAAAAGCATAAATCGCTTCTTTAAACATAAGCTATTTTCCAGTGAAAATCTCGTGAAAATCGTTCTAGCAGTTTCGGAGATAAGTCAGAACACGCATACAATCAGACGAAAAACATCTAACATTGTTATATATATTGTGCTTGTACCGTATCCTAAAAATATCAAATAACAAACCTAAGTATGTAATCACCTACATTATTAAAAAATAAATAAAAGTGAAAGCAAAGCTATAATTGATAGAGAAATGTACCAAGTTAATTAATCAATACAAACACACGAGTTTGTGAAATGAAATGAATAGTATCGGATATTTTCATATGTATTTAGTAAAAAGCCTTTATTTTGGCAATTGTATGTGTTTGTATATATATATGTCTGTAATCTGATAACTACTGACATAATTATAATGTAACTAGCTGCGCTCCGCTGTTCCACCCGCGTGGTGATGAATGATGATGAGGATGAATCAGATATAGCGTATGTTACTCAGGCTAATGTAGCTCTAAACTCGTGAAAGTATTGTTTGAATCGGTTAAGTAGTTTTACGTGTATCCATTACAAACAAACAATTAATCATACCTACGAATAATGTGGCCTGGTTTGCACCGGCGTTACTATTGCATATTATTACACGAAAAAGTTTTTATTGTGACATAACTGTAGTAAATAGACATATGGTAATGTGGACTTCTTTGTAGATATTGACATCTTCTATAACACTGTAGTAGAATTGTCAACAGCATAGACTTATATTATATGGTCAATAGTTTCCGCAGTGTACGCGATATAATAACTTTTTTAGTATTTTTTCTACACCCTGGTTAACATTATTTTCATACGGATCCCTGACTATGTTCATCAGGGAAAATGTAGGATTCTAATGGTAAAAGAATTTTTATAATCGGTCCAGTTATTTCAGAGCCTATTCAAAACAAACAAATCTTTCCTTTGTTTAATATTAGTGTAGTGAAAACTCGTGATCATTAGAATTTTGATTAATATAACTCTATCACAAAAAACATATTTTACATGTTGGGTTTCATAACAAGAGTTGGTTATAATTTTATATTTAAAAATACTATGTAGTTTAAATCCCTAAAAAAAAGATATGTTATCCCCTACAGGAATAGGACTCGTCCAATCGCGTTGAAGCGAGGGACTACACACGGTAGGCCTCTTGTGGTATACGTCATAACAAGAAGGTCATCTTGCTGTGAACTGATAATGACTGACCAGTTTTGGTTTGTCATTTCACAAACTTATTAATAATTTTTTCGAAATAATTTAAAAAAAACCGAGACTTGCCTCGCTTTTGTTTTACATTTAATGTGTTTCTATTTCATTGTTCTATAATACAAGTAAGAGTTTTAAGAGCAGTAAAGCTTATTGTGAACGAGTTCGTACGGGGTACTCCTGCCACCATAACCTTCTCTACCGTGATTCAGTGTTCGCAATACTGTGTTTTAGTTTAAAGGTATGGTTGCCGGCGAAATTACAGGCACACGAGACTTAACAAATAAATGACTTAGGGTTACGAGCGCAGTATATAGTTCATCCCTAGTGATAAAATGCTTCTGTTCTAGACAGAGATAACCACTTAAAATCAGGTGGGCCTCGTCCTTGTACTGAATTCTAATAATATAAAAAACAATTTTTCACATATTTACTTATAACCAAAGCTCAAAACCGTCGCATAGACCTCACAAGGTTTCCCAATCATGTCACCACAGAGTCTGTTTAACCAATTACAGACAATAAACCAATACAAGTGTAAGACTCGTCCCAGAACGTTCCTGTCTCGTCCAATCGCTGCGTTATTTGTTACTCGGGAGTCGATTCGGTAGTTCAACTTTGTTTATTTCCCTTAGGATAGACTTGAGCAGGCTGGCTCGTGAAGGAATTGATTTGGTACGAACTTAGCGTGGGGCGCGGTCTGCTTGTTTATCCTGATGGGTTTAGCTAGTCCCTTTTTTGACTACGTTTAGTATGATATTATAATTTTAAGAATTAAAGAATATGACCGGAGTGAGGTCTTAGCGTTCATCAGAAAACGCGAGAGAAAGAGAATGGTAAGTAGTACGAGACAAATACAATTGCTGTGAATAATGGATTCGAAAGGGGGTTAACATTTTATATTGGTTCAAATTAGACATCAAATAGAAGGGCTCTAAAAATTATCAGTGACCTCGCTTCTCTCGTTAGTAATACTTAATGATATTTAATATTTTAATAGTTATAACATTTAATATTATTAAGTTTATATATTTACTTTTGTTGAGTCCGCTGGGGAAATACCACACCTTTGCCATTTATTAAACCGTTAAGCATTATGCATTTATCAGATTTATCATCTTTCATCTCAAGGTAGCGTAATGTAATGTAATTCATGCTTTTGAACTCATGTAGTTTATAACTCTGAATGGCATTAAATTGCTATGGGAGAGGCTGATGTTAACATCAGACAATCCACTTGCTCATTTTGTCGCCGATTGACATAACAATTTAATTAAACAATTGTAACAAGCTCGTTGGTCAAAGACGGTAGCGTAGTATGATTCGGAACGAAAGATACCGCTGTATGATCGCCCGCAGTCCAGAACTATCGAATATTTGGATATAATTAACTCTATATTTCTCTTGTAGATTCTATATTGTAGATTCGCTACGTTAAAATCTAGGAACACTACACCCGTAGGTAGGCTAAGCTTTCATTTCATACTAATAAAACATCAGTCACATTTCATCTGTATATGTGATAAAACATCAGTAACAACATCGAGGTATACTCGTATTACGAAACTGCCCTCATAAGCTCTCAGTAAAGTTATCCAATTACGAAGTCTCAACTAGCCGCCAGATCACTGTTGACGACTTGTTTCATTACAGGTTGGTGTTAAATAAG
Organism: Selenia dentaria; assembly: GCA_917880725.1. NCBI lineage: Eukaryota > Metazoa > Arthropoda > Insecta > Lepidoptera > Geometridae > Selenia > Selenia dentaria. The sequence continues at coordinate 19,247,703 of OU862898.1, read as the reverse complement.
CTACATAATGTAGGTCTAGGTCTAAAGCTGAAGCCTAAGTACCTAACCTCGAATTACGTAGCAACTGTTAATGTGTCTGAGAGCTTAGTACCGTAGCGTGCGTACCATCATACGTGTTGGGGAAGTTATAATCATAAGAGGGTAGTGATCGCGAATCCTTACGTTGTAATCTCAAAATTTTGAGATCGTTTTGTTATTACCCCCTAATAATGATTCTGATTTACTATTTCAATGAGTTTGTGATTCCCATTATATTGTACATCTGCCCCTGAAACTAACACGTATAAAGAAATAATTATTTAATTCAGCATTGCCATCGAACGTGGCAAAGCAATATTTTTTTACATACTTTTAAAGTTTGTATTATCAAATTATTTTAAACGTAATATATAAAAATGTAAATAGAGAAATACAAACGTTTGGTACAATTGAATAAGTATAAGAAGATAATCTTTCATAGTTTTACGTGTTATTTACATGTCAAACTATTTCATTTGGTTATTTTATGCAAAGAAGATAATAATATGAACTATATAAATACGCTAATATTATATTCTATCTATTATTGGACATACTTGGGAAATGTTGCTACGGGAACGAAATGAACGATAACCTATCTAACGGAAATAATTATCATAATCAGAGGATCCAGTAAAAAAATGCGTACTCATACATAAACTTATACGCGGCTTGAGTAACTCCTGCTTTTTGGATAGTCAGTTAAAATGCATTTGTTTATAGTGTTGTGTTCCAACAGTACATCAAGTTTTCTTACGCGACTAAGTCCCTCACAAAAACGCAATAATTCTATTTGCAAAAGTTCAATATTATTTAGTATCACTGTTACAATAGCGAAGCGATGATAAGCCAGGACCGGTCACTGGTCCGACGGCCGTGGGTTCGAACCATTACTTAGGCTTGAGCTCTCCATGTACATAACATACATAACATAATTAGCCAGTTATATTGCCACTGCTGGGACTCCAGCCATCCTCTCAGAGAGAGCAGTCAGGCCATAATTCACCACTCGGCCGCGTGCTAGTTAGGCTAGTGGCCAACCCATGGCGAAGGTTTTCAGCCCGGCTGAAAGCCTTCGACATAGCCTAACGACTGTTGTCCTAAGACAATCAACCGGGATCGACGGCTTAACGTGCCCTCCGAAGAACGGAAGCGCTCAGTTGAATAATGCCACTAGCACACACCCATCCAACTCCTAACCGCAGTAAGTGTTGCTTAACTTGTTGATCGGTTAAGATCGTCAAGTCAAGCTCCGCTGTATGCGCTTCCATGTAGATGCTTCGATGAATGTGCACATTGATGAAATCCACAGCATGGTAGATATTCACTATCTGATGCACATTTAGCTAGAAACTGCACCGGCAGCTGTATTTGACAGCCAGTCGCTATTCTAGATCTGGTGTGATACCACCTTCGGCTTGCACTGACCATAGTGTGAGTCAAACAATATTAAGTGTTAACGCAAACACTTACAAGAGCCGTAATATTCTTCATTATTACAACTGCAGTATTAGTAAAAGCTTTCATTTCACAAAAACACCATTCCTAACACGAACTCACAGACAACCCTTTTCAAAACTTTGTAACACCGCATTACAGTTTATACAATAACAAGTACAATTAAAAAAAAATTATACTGATATCCATTCTATTCAGTTATTGGAGAATAACTCTACAACTACTGGACCGAATTTGGTGAAATTTAAATGGGAATTATAGGAAGCACCAGCTTTCAAACAAAAAAATATTTTAAGAATCGGTTCACCATATCGAAAGTTATGAGGTAACAAACATTAAAAAAAATTAATTGAGTACCTCCTCCTTTTTGGAAGTCGGTACAAAACTACATGTATATGAATTATGTTGTTTGAATGTTTGTAGAAGTTTAACAAATAAAAAAAAGTTTAACGTGAAAAGTAGTTGATGCAACAATCCTTTTCAGTTTTTTTATTTTACACTTTAAATGTTCCCAACTGGGCTTTTACCTACACAATATATACTGTATACATCATGTCCCCAAGTGTAGCTGTCTTGTTACAAGCCAAGGGTCTAGCAAACAAGGCGAGAGCTTTTCTTCATTGGGTCTCAATTCAAGCCCCTTTTGTTTCACCCTACGAAACAGGGTACTTCTGATAGTCCGATAAGGGTACAGTTAGAATACATTGCAGTACTTTAACTTTACAATAATTAAAATTAATCAAGAGTTTAAAGCGATTATAGCCCAGGGCCGTACAGGCCCATATGCTAACTTTCTTTTGACACGTGGCACGCCGCGGTGACGCGTCGATTGAACGAATAGTTGTCCTGTGCAGAGTAGAACGCACTACATCTCGAGGGAGATCACCGACCGACGAAGTACGCGCAGCTATAAACGGTCTTCTACACGCGTGTACGAGGAAGGCTGCAGGCAGGGATTAATGGCGATGCATTGTAAGGCACGTTATACAACCTGAAATGACGAACACGACCACTGTACGAGGTGTACAAATAAAAGATGTTTTATATTTACTGTTACTTTATTGTATATGTTAAATGCTGAAGTAATGCTAGTGAGCCGCCCGCGACACGAAGCAGCCGCGGAGTATTGCGAACTAACTCAATTTCACGTAAATCGTGACTTAATATAAACTAATTCCTATTCTGTGTTCGGTGGCCCGAACATCTTCTCGGGCAAGAGAAAGAAAAAATACAAAATATAATTACTGAATCGATGAAAACAATTTATGCCTAGACCGTACACTAAACTGCTGATACAATATAAATGATATGCTAAGGTAAAAAAAGTATTAATATAATTAAAAAGGTCAATCAATTAATTAGAGAATGTTATAAAATACTCTTATCATACTAATATTCTTAAATTATGATGGTTATTCCAAGTCTCTTATTTTTAACACTTCATTGGTATGGGGGAGGATGCTTTATTGACTTTACGAGAGTGAGACGGGGCTAAAACACTGGCACTGATACACTGAACACTAGCACTAGTACGGGCCGTGATGGGCGAGGGCTCGCGAGCAACCTCGGCTCCGCGGGACGCCCTCGCCGCGGCCGCCAGACGCCCCCGCCGGCGCCGCCACCTCCGCCACAGGAACACTCCTGCCGTTGATGATGCGACCGCCACCAGTAGGTACGAAATACTGTACTGATGGATGTCATGACTGGACATGAAAGAGTCCTCCTCCTCGAGAACCTGAGCTGCCTTTAATTCGTTTATCTGACTACGTATTTTGTTTAACGTTTCGTTGAACAATGGGACCTCTGTTTCATTAACGTTGTAGTGGACCAGGGGTATGTTAATTATATAGTTTATTGGTGCTATCTGTGGGGCATAGCTGTTTTGGTTTACTTTGACTATATTTGAAGGTTCATTCCGTGCATAACTTGTGTATTTGTTTCCCTTGACAACACATTTGTAACCTAGATCGACGATTCCCACTGCACTCAGCTGTTCGACAGAAACCCGATCCTCGCACATAAACCGTAGGACACAAATGCGGCAGCAATAATAGATGTAGGTGTTGACCTTATTCAATGGCATCCACTTGTTACGACACGTATCAGTGCTTACTTTGCATTTTTCAGTTAATGGGTCAATGATACACAGGCTTTGATTATTTTGCAAGCTGTATGTAGTAGTATGTATATGACACAGATAGTTATGTGCATTTAATTCGGTACATTGCTGTATTTCGGCTTTATCCATTGGAATAAAGGTATCTTTATGCAAGTTAATCGATACATAATCAGATATAGGAGTTATGCTGATTGTTGAATTTCTTATTTGATGTGGAACTGCTATGAGATTGTATAATTCGTATACATCTCTACTGATAAGAGGTATCTTGATTTCAAAGATTAAATATTCGGATGTCATTCGGCTTTTCACGGTTAATACTCGATATATTAAAGGCATATTAAATTGTATATTTTCAATCGGCAATAATAATTCTTTGGGTAATAGTCCTGAAATAATATTTAGTTCATTCATGAGTTGATTAGGTGATAATAAATGAACATTAAATTTTCCGTGATGAATGTCGGTGATCATATCTATTAGGGTGTCCTGCACACTCCTTAGACTTGTTAACAAATTGTTGCAAATCAGAGAAGATAGTGTAAACTCATTCTCCAACTCTATCGATCGCATTTCTGCTTTTAAAATGTTGGTAGTCTTATCGAGGTTGCTCAAATGCGCATTGACAGCATTATTTTGTTTTTGTATTACGTCTTGTATTCCGCTTAATAAATTATTTTGGGCTTCAAGGATTGATGTTTGGTTTCTCCACAATAAAGCTAAATGTTTTTCGTTGTGTCGTATGTGTGTTATGTCCTTTTGATATTGTTCTGCAAATCTCTCGTCTAAAACACCAAAGAGACTGTTCATCGCGTAACCAATACCGTTTATCAATGAGCGCTTTCGTCGGGTACGCGCGTTTAAATGCTGACTTAGAAGGATGCGGTTCGAGTACTCTATTTCTGAGAACCCGTGACGCATTTGTATGTTAATAATTTCACAATGAGACGTTATTTTTATCATTTTGCAGAGATCGTCCAAATATTGTAGATTTTTAGTCAAGGTTGTTATGCCTTTCCAAAATGGGTTCAAGTCATAATAGGTGACCAGTTTCCATTCATCTCTCACCAGTTGCATGTCTCCAATTTTGTCGAAGTACAATCCGTTATCTGCACTCATTTGCGTTATATTATAGATGCCTTGAGATCCGCAGACGAGCGTCATGAACATGATAAATGATAGGGCTAGTGATAATAATTTTGGACGAGTTGTTTTAGCCTTAGTTTGGGTTTTCGAAGTATTTTCTGCATCGGCAGTTACTTCTGTTTGTTTTGCAGCGATGTCTGTGTACGCTAAAGGCAAAACTGATAATTTGACGATTGTTCTCTTGATAATGCCATTTTTTGTTTTTATCTCAACATAACCTGTATAATCGACCCCGACCCGATAAAAATTGGGTGTCGAGTTACATCTCGAATCAGGTAAGTTTCCCATAAGTTGGTAATGCTTTGTAGGGTTGAGTTTTCTGCACGTCACACATTTGCGTAGTTGTTTTTTAACTGCTCTTAATCCAGTAACTAACCAATACTTCTGTCTCAGGTTAGCTAGTGTTAAATTAGGTCCTCCGTGTAAGGTCAACTGATGGGCCTCTTCAATCAATAAATTTGTTAGTCTGTGCTCTTTTGGTATTATAATAGGATGTTTCATGTCCTTACTGATATTTGCGTTTTGCAGGCGACCAGAGACACGTAAAACTCCGGTTGTATCCAAAAAGGGGTATAATTTTATTAAACAACTGTTGCTCTTTGGCTTGTTATATTTTCGCAGATAGTCAATATCCATGCTAAATTCACTACGCTGTACATGTTTTATCACAATCAACTTTGCCGCCTTGAGTTCCGGTAACGTGATATAGCCAGGCCATTGTTTACATTTCATTGTGCTATCTTTAAACTTAATTGTTTTTATAGCTCGTATCATCCATGCTATGATTTTTGCAACCTTTTTAAAGGAGCTATGTTTTTCTAATAATTGCGTAATGATGTTTTCTTCGCAGCTTTTCTGCACAGCATGCACGCGTTTTCCCTTCACTTGTTCTTCTGTGTTATAGATGACTTGCTTTTCGGGTAGCGGTAATTCTTTCGCCTTCATCCACTCGGGACCATTCCACCACATTTCGTGTTTCTTTAATTGTGATGCAGTGATACCACGACTGGCACAGTCGGCAACATTTGATTCTGACTTTACGTAATGCCAGTTGCTTGGTTTTATTATTTTGATTATGTTTTGGACTCTATTAGATACAAACGGTTTCCAGCGTCCCGGATCTCCCTGTTACCAACTCAAAACTACCTTAGAGTCCGTCCACCCATATATATCAACGTTGTTTTCGCCAGCGCATTGTACAATTTTTTCCATCAATTTAGACAGCAATAACGCTCCACATAACTAACCTCGGTAACGATACAGTTTTGTTTATTGGTACAAGTCGGGTTTTAGCTGCTACCAGTACTACCGATACTTCACCTTGACGCATTATTCTCGCGTGTACTACAGCTGCGTAAGATTTAATGGATGAATCGCACGTCCCGTGTAATTCGATCTTTTCGCACCCTTAAAATCCAATCCAACGAGGTATTTTTATACTAGTGATGTTTTCGATATCGGCTCGTATTGCTTTCCATTCCGTGTTGATAGTTTCAGGTATTATTTCATCCCATTGTATATTAGCGTTCCATATTTGCTGAAACAATAGTTTTAGTTTGGTACTCAGAGGGGATAACCATCCTAAAGGATCATATATCTTTGAGATTTCCGACAAAATTGCACGTTTTGTTGGCTTGATATCAGATTTAGACATATTGCACTGAAAGCTGAAATTATCTTCTACGGGATTCCATAGCAGACCTAATGTTTTTGATGATGTCTCTGATTTAATACAACATGCTCTTTGCTTTCGTTATTTTGAACGTTTTGAAGGAGTTTTGGTTCATTTGAGGTCCATTTTCTCAAATTGAATCCTCCTGACAGTAGTAAATTGCTAATGTCAGCTATTGCCTGCATTCCGTCCTCTATAGAGTGGCTTCCATGCAAATGATCGTCCATATAAAACGTCTCATTTAAGACCTTGGATGCTTCGGGAAAGTTGCTTTGTTCATCAACTGCTAGACGTTTCAGAGTCATTAGCGCTAGGAACGGGGCGCTTTTAGTTCCATAAGTAACTGTGGCTAACTGAAAACATTTTAGGGGTTGTTCAGGTGACTCTCGCCATACTATTTGTTGCAACTTCTGATCTGCTTCATGCACTAGTATCTGTCTGTACATTTTTTCAATATCTGAGGTGTAAGCGTAACGATAAAAGCGCCATTTTATGATTAAAGCTTGTAGATCTTGCTGTAAATTTGGCCCTTTATACATAAGATCATTAAGGCTGTAGCCACTTTCGGTTCGAGCCGAACCATTAAATACGACCCTTAACTTTGAGGTGGCAGAGTCATCACGTTGTACTGCGTGATGAGGTAGGTAACATGCCAGAGATTCCTTGCTATTTTTCTGTGATTGCTTCATGTGATCTAAGGCTAGGTACTCATTCATAAATGATCTATATTTTTCTGCTAATTGACTCTGCCTCTCAAGTTTCTTCTCCAAATTTATGAATTGTGCTACGGCTTTATTTTTTGATGCTCCCTATTTTTCGTCAATATCAGGCTTTAACGGTAATCTTACCACGTATTTGCCATCCGCTTGTCTCTTAGTAGTTGCTTCATACTGATCTATACATATTTGTTCTTCGGCTGATACGGTATATTGATCAGTAATATCCTCAATTTCCCAGTACTTTTGTATCTTTTCTATATCATTCAAAACCACGTTGCATTGATACGTTTCCATTTTCCCAAACAGAATCCACCCAAACTGCGTTTGCTCTGCTAGTGGTTGAGAATTATCTTCGCCTCTGCACATTCCTGACATTTTTATTGCAGCATACACATCAGACCCCAGTAATAAGTCAATTGGTCTACTGACATAAAATTCAGGGTCCGCCAACTCTATATTATGCAGATGCTCCCACATCGGATTTTCAAATGAACTGCTAGGTAAGTTCTTTACTAACTGCTTCATTATATACGCGTCTATGTTCATTCGAAAATCATTATATAAGGACATACATGTTAAGTTGATCATGCCCTTACAATTGTTTTCTCTTTCTCCTAGACCATAAACAACACCCTTGCAATATTTGCGCTTCACTCCTAATTGCTGAGCTGCTTTTTCCGAAATGAGTGATATTTGGCTTCCTAAATCGATCAACGCTCTAAATGTTTTACATGTACCATCTGCTGCAGTAATCTTTATCATTGCTGTTGCTAATAACACTTCTGTTTTTCCACTCTGTGACACGTGTGTGCTGTTGTTAGGTACATTTTCAGTCGGTTTCACAATAAAATTCTTAGTCGGCACATTAGACTTAGTAACCGAAGTGCATGAGTCGTGCATTAAAGTATTATGTTTCAAATAGCATACGCGACATCGCCGCGCGGAAATGCACTTATTCCCATTATGGTCAAATAAGCAATTAATGCATAATTTATGCTTTGTTACCGTGTTCAACTTTAAGTCATTAGACATATCCAAGAACTTTTTGCAATTGTATAAGCCATGTTCCTCGTTGCAGTGCGGACACCTGATACCTGCTGATACGTGGAATGCTTTCGGAACGGACTTGTTCATGTAATTGTTTTGTTGAAATGAAGGTTTCTTGTTATAATTGTTATGTTTGAAGTAATTATTTTGCGACGATTTATGCACCACTGAATGTTCTTGTTTTTTGCGAGATGTTTCCAAAGTTGTAAACTTGCTCTCCAAAAACTTGATAAGGTCCGCAAGGACAGGCAATTCCCGCGGATGTTTTAGTGACTCTACATAACCACTGTAGCTCTCCTGGTCCAATTTTTGGGATAAAATATGCACGAGGATGGGATCCCACGTGCTAATATCAATACCAAGATTTTTTATGGCATGTAATGTTTCGACTGTGACGTCATGCATTCGTTTAATTTGTACTAGGTTTTGTTGCTGAATGATTTGAAGTCCTAGTAAAGTATTCATGTGAGAGGTGAAAATCAACTTTCTGTTGTTGTAGCGATTATTAAGTAGTTCGAGACACGTATGATAGTTTTCTGAACTGATCGTAAGATGCTGTATTAGTTTCTCAGCTTCGCCCCGCACTTTTCCTTTCAAAAATTGCATCTTCTGGGCGTTTGAGAGAGATGAATTTTTGTGAATAGTCTCATCAAAAAGATCTCTAAAAGAAGTATATTGTTGGTAGTTGCCCGAAAACACAGGAATTTCGATGGTAGGAACCGTCTTTTCCCTATGGACAACCGACCCAAGATGCTTGTTGATTGCTTTTTTCATAGCATTATATTTTTGTTCATGCCTCGTATAAGCCCATTCATATTCTTCGTCTTCTCCGTTCAACTCCAAGTGAATATCCCAATGAAGGGAATCTACTGCTACCCAACGCATTTGCAATGATTTTAAAATGTCTTCTATTTCCCACTTCTCATCTATAATTGCCAAATCGATGTTATTTATTGTTCTCATTAAAGCCTTAAAATTAACCGTCTGTTTACGTAGCATTTCATCTACTTTGCTATTTGACCCGGTAGATATAAGTTGTTTCTGCTGTTGTGTTTGACTCTGATCTACCCCAGAAAAACTTGCCTCATTATTGCTTTGTTCGCTAGTTCCCATTCCTGATGATGGGATCGTCTCTTTACTGCTTAAATCTTGAAACTGTTGATGAATCATATTCTTAGTAGTAATAAAAACACCATGAGTCCTTTCATATAAAGATTCGTCAAAGTAAGAGTGATTAGTAATTTTTAACCCACAGATAGTATTATGATTTTTTTGGAAATCTGCCCAGTATTTTTCCAACAATTCTAAACGTCTTTTGAAATAATCACCCTTTTTTCTCTCCTCACCATCCTTTTTAATATTTGATGTGAGCCTATTAATCTCTTCATATAGCTCGATTTGGTTTGCATAAAGAGTTTCCATTATAGACTAAATAAATGGAAAGATCTTACTTGATTTATTTTGATACCCTGGTCCCACTGTTTGTGATTTTGACTGCTGCTGCTGAGTGCTTCTTCCTGCTTGATCCTTGTGCTTGTTTATGCTGCTTGCTAACTGCTAATGTTTCACAGACTCAAGCCGGTAGAGCACTATAATTGTTCACTGTAATTTTTGTAAAATATTGTCCACTCACTCACTCATCAAAAAAAAAAAAGTATTTGTACGAGGTGTACAAATAAAAGATGTTTTATATTTACTGTTACTTTATTGTATATGTTAAATGCTGAAGTAATGCTAGTGAGCCGCCCGCGACACGAAGCAGCCGCGGAGTATTGCGAACTAACTCAATTTCACGTAAATCGTGACTTAATATAAACTAATTCCTATTCTGTGTTCGGTGGCCCGAACAACCACTCATACACCACACATATCAAGAGCATAGCGTTGAACAAGAAAAAGAACAGTCAAGGGATAACAAGGGTCGGCCGTCGATCTCACGGCCACGGGATTGATCCTTAATAAAAATGAAAACCTTTTAATAATAACTATCATAAATTATATTAAATGTCGATGTGATTAAAATGTTCTATTATGGCACATGACTCCGCTAGGTGGCGCCGTCCGCACTAGTTTGCTTTGAAAGTGCTCCCGTATTTGAAATTGTAAATAAATAGTCAGAAACGTTATTTCTCAGTAAAATAGTGCATAACAGTTTTTCAGAGTTACACCAGTTTAGGAAAATGTAAAGGAATTGTGATAATAACACTAAGGAAGAAGATATAACTCACAAAAATATATGGGACTTGATAAGAATACAAATCATTGTTTTGGCCGATAAGAAACATTAATCCTATCACAAGTGAGTGACACATGCATACTAACAAGACACGAATATAAAATTCACAAATTAAAACCTTGAACTGCTTTATAAACATATCTTCTACAGAAAATACATCTAAATAACTGTTAATATTTCAAATTTTAAACCATTAAGATTTATTGTCATTGCTCATAACTGCTTTACCGACGGAGTAATTCGAAGACAGCGCGCCAATACCAATAGTATATACCAAAACTATTATAAATATTTACTACAAGACACAAAGATAGTAGTGCCATCTATCGGTGAGTAGTGGTACCTCTACCAAATGTGAATATTCACTAACTAAAATCCGAGAAGAAAGTGTCGACATCTGTTGAAAAACGGTCGTACTGTTATGTAACCGAATAACATCATTTCATAAACAGTAATCACAAAGGACATACGTAACAGCACAGTAAATCGAATAACTTGTAGTTCCACACAAATAGAGAGAGGTCGCTACTAGTCTAAAAATGTCAGAACCAATGTCGCTTGTAGAAATGTTTAATTCATTGCGAATGCAGATAAAAGAAGACAGTGTAAGTAGTCTAAAACAGATGGAAGAGAATATAACAAAAACTATCACAGATAAAATAGAAGATAAATTTAGTAAATTTGAATCCAACATACAGCAAATACAAAATAAACAGGAAGAACATGAAAAGAAACTTGATAATATTGAAAGAAAATTAGGCCAAAAAAATCTAATCTTCTTTGGAATATCTGAGGAAGAGAAAAGCTACTCAGAACTGGAAGAGATCATAATACAAATAATTACTTTAAATATGGAAGTTGAAATAGATCGAAGAGATTTGGAGTTTGTGGGACGAATGGGAAAGAAAGGAACAAAACCGAGACCTGTAAGGCTTACTTTGACTACCTTCGGGAAGAAACTTGCGATATTTCAGAGAAAATCTTCTCTAGATGGCACAGGCACCTACATTAAGGAAGATTTCCCTCCTAATATTTTAGAAAAAAGGAAAGTATTAATATCACAGTTACAAGAATATAGAGAGAAGGGAATCCCAGCGATTTTAAAGTATGATCGCTTGATAGTTAAAGAGAAAGCCGTCACTCAAAACACTAATAAAAAACGGTCACTTCCAGAAAGTCCGCCAGAAAAAAATACGAGCAGCACCCAAAAGCTTTCAGGGAAATCAGAGCAATTCAACAAAATATTAAAAACAAACACTACAACAAATTTCCCAAGGACAAACAAAAATGCCAAGATTGATAAACCAACTCAAGGATCAAGTATTGCGTCTTTTCTAACAAAGACTCCGCAAAACGAGCGGCAAAACGCAACCCCACCCACCCATAGTAAACAATAGCAACGAATCCTGGCACCCAAGCACAAACAAGTCACCTCGCAAAATGGTAATAAGAATCCAAATATTATAAAAATTCATAACAAAAAGCTCCCAATACGGGTGGTCGCCGCGGGAGTCTCAGACCAAAACCCTCCGTGCAGCAATTCACATACTTTAAGATACATTGAACAGTCTAAACAAATTGAAAATAAACATTCTGTCCGAGAACCATACTTAAAGCTATGTACATATAACATACGCTCCCTGAAAGCTAGTAATAGAATTATTGAGTTAGAACACGCTCTAGTAAACATAAGATACGATGTGATAGGAATATCAGAAGTCAAAATATGTGGTCAATGTATAGTTGAGAAAGAAAAGTATATACTAATGTACCGGGGAGACAAAAAAGCAACAAATGGAGTCGGATTTATAATAGCATCATACCTAAAAAATTATATTGTAGACTTTAAAACATATTCCGATAGAGTTGTTCGTCTTGATCTACAAATTTACAATAGTACTATACATATTATACAAGTATATGCACCCACAGAAAAGTCGACAGAAAATAAATTGAAAGAATTTTATAAAGACGTACTCAAAGCCCTTGAAAACACAAGCAAACACACAATTATAATGGGAGATTTTAACTCAAAAATAGGAATACCACTCAAAGAAGAGAATGATGTCTGCGGTCCATACGGATATGGAGAAAGAAATAAAAGAGGTGAAACTCTACTGAGTTTCTGCCAAGAGTACAGATTCACTATAACAAACACTCTCTTCAAAAAGAAACTGAAACGAAAATGGACCTGGAAATCCCCAGACGGCCAGACACTCAATGAAGTAGATTTCATACTTGTGAGACAAAGGCATAAAGTATCGAACCTAGAAGTACTTTCAACGGAATTTTCTACTGATCATAGAATGCTAAGAATGTCCTACAACATAACCTTTAATAAAAAATCCCGCAAAGGATATGGCCAAAGCAACAAGGACTATACTCCAATAGAGCAGGAATCTCTAAAGAATATAATGACTCTACAATTACCATGCATTGAAAATGAAAGTATCAATAAATCTTACCAATCTACAATTACTGCCATAAAATCTTGCATTGCTAAGCTACCTAAAAAAATAAGAGACAAAAATCTCCAGCATATATCTCCGGAAATGGAAATATTAATAAAAGAGAGAGAGAGTTTAAAAAAGATATCTCCACGATCAAAAACGCAACGAAATCGACTTAAATATCTACACAGGAAAATTAGTAAAGGAATTAGAGAAAACAGGAAGAGATTAAAAATACAAAATATAGAGAAAGAATTAGAAACCCGAAGCTCAATAAAGAACACAAGGAAAATGTTTGATCTGAAAAAAGAATGGATTCAAGCACTTGACTCAAGCAGTTCTGAAGTAAGAATAACAAACAGAAAAGAAATCTTACAAGTCGCTACTAAATTTTACTCGTCTCTATACTCAAGCAACGACACCAGTTCGTACTACTGCAAAGAAATCTCTGAATCAGAACCTGCTCTACTTACTCACGAGGTAGAACGTGCGATAAGCAAGCTAAAGCGTAACAAATCACCAGGCGAGGATGGTGTCACTACAGATACAGTTATAGCAATGCTAGAGCCGCTGGCGCCACTATTGACTAAGCTTTTCAACGAAATTATAGAGAAAGAAGAGATTCCTGAAGACTGGCATCACTCCATTATAACCTTACTGTATAAAAAAGGCGATCGGAATAAAATAGACAACTACAGACCCATAAGCTTGTTACCAACAGTGTATAAGTTATTCTCCTCTGTGTTATTGTTCCGAATCACAAAAGCCTTAGATGAACCACAGCCTCGGGAACAAGCCGGCTTTCGAAGAGGTTTTTCAACGGTTGATCACATGTTTACTCTCAACCAATGTATAGAGCGATACAGCGAATACAACAAGACTCTATATTTAGGATTTGTCGATTATACAAAAGCGTTCGACTCTATCTCGCATATACATCTCTGGAATAGCCTGACGGAACAAGGAATACACGGAAAATATATATCAATACTAAGAGTCATATATGAGAAGTGCCATGCAAAAATTAAAACCGAGAAAATTGGGCATCCGTTTAAAATAAAAAGAGGCGTAAAGCAAGGTGATCCTGTCTCTCCCAAAATGTTCACGGCCATTCTAGAGACGATGTTCAGAAAACTCGACTGGTCTGCATACGGGCTCAACATTAACGGCGAACGTCTCACACACCTCCGATTCGCAGATGACATCGTGATTCTAGCAGAGGAGCACGAGTCTCTAGAAAGCATGATGCAGACACTGGACCAGGAGAGCAAGAAAATTGGCCTGCACATAAACTTGAGCAAAACAAAAGTCTTGACAAATGGAGAGCATAAACCTGTGAAGGTAAACAATACTTGCGTAGAGTATGTAGATGAATACATTTATCTTGGGCAAGTCATATCGTTTAAAGAAGCAACCGCTAAAGAGGTAGACCGGAGGATAGCGATGTCTTGGAAAAAATACTGGGCTAATAAAGACGTATTTAAAAGCCGCATTCCAACACATCTGAAAAAACGCCTTATGGACAGCACTATACTCCCGTCTCTTTTGTACGGCTGTCAAACTTGGGCACTTGGTAGAGACATAATCGATAAGATAGCCAAGTGTCAGAGGGCGATGGAAAGATCAATGCTAGGAATCAGACTAATGGACAAAATAAGGAATGTAGATATCCGACGTAAAACAAAAGTAATCGATGCTGTAAAAATGCTATGTCGCCAAAAATGGAAATGGGCAGGACATCTCGCACGAACCACGGACGGCAGGTGGAGCGAGAGGATCATCCACTGGTACCCGCGAGACAACACGAGGACGAGAGGGCGGCAGAGGAAGAGGTGGCGCGACGATATAGTCGAGGTGGCAGGCATCGCCTGGCCCCGGCTAGCACGAGACCGACACACGTGGGCTGCTGCGGAGGAGGCCTACACCCACACTTGGGTGCCCGCACAAAGCAATTTGTGAAAATATTGTAAACATTTTAAGTATATAATATTAAGTTAAACTTAGACCTAAAAACATGTATTTATTATGTAAAAAGGGAATAAATGGCTATTTTATTTTATTTATTTTTTATTTATTATGGCACAAGGTTGACTGGGGGAAGCCGAGCCCACTCATGCCCCTACCGGGCTACACCAATGAATACAATACAATACAAGGAAGGGGAATGAAATACACTGTGCCGCTGTCATCTATGAAACATTATGTTCTTCAATTTTCACTAACGCATTATTCTGGTTCATAGTGACAAACAACGTACTGACGGAAACATAACTTCCTTTAGCCCTTTAAACTATAAAAAGTAACGAGTCCTATTCAGAAACTGATTCCTGGGTACGAAAACCCGCGGGAACTATACATAGAATACTCGTACAATTATTTTAATATACATTATACATTTTTAAAGCTTAAGGGTGTTTATCGTTTTATTGTATATTTTATTGTATATCGTGTTTAGCTTTAGTGAACATTTACAATGTTCACTTAGAGCGACTAGATTGCGTTAAACACTTTGGAACCCAACCAAAGTTTATGATAACGGGTGTTTTTTTTTGTGTATGTATTTTGTATCTATTATAATTAATTGTGACTATATAGAAAAAATCATATTTTATTTTGTTTTTATTTTATTTATTATACATCACAAAGAAATACACATCAGTTTGAATGATACCGTCTTAAAATCTATGTAAGATTTGTCTAGACAGTAGTGTTCTCGAATACATAAATATAGCAAGTAAATACCTATAGTCATTACACAAAACAAATACGAGTAACATTGCGTCGCGCGCTCACTTCACAGCTTGAGTAATGCGTATAACAACTTATAATAACATTCCACTCGTCTTAGAACTTAAAGAATTATCTTCACGTATTGTTATCCTGCTCTGAAAGTATTAGATTCCGCTCTGTTGCCGAGCAAGTACCATCCCCTCCCATGTTTACCGGCGTTCAGCAGTGTCACTCGTGTTCGTCGTGCATTCGCAACAGATACAGGATGCTCCTGCTTTTACAATCGTACGAGTTCTTTGTTTGACATTAGAAATAATATTTTTTTAACACGTGATTAATATTTTTATTTGTTATTTCATTTTTTAATTCAGAAGGAAGTTTGTTTAAGAGTTTAGGAATGATATATTGAGTAGTACGTTTGCCATAAAAGTTTTTGAAAATGGCTATTTGTAGGATATTGTTTGTAATGCTTCTGGTAACTATTCTATGTGTTTTAGGTATCTGAAGTTCACACCTAAAGTATTGTTCTAAAATTAATACAAATTCAACCTTTTTATAAATGGGTAATATACCACAATACTTAAAAAGTTCCTCAGAAGCGTCTTTATATTTGTCCTTAATTTTTGCAGGTACTATTAGTTTTAAGAGTCTATATTGTAATTTATAGATTTCATCGAGATAGGTTTTGTGTGTACGTCCATAACTACTTAAACCGTAAGCAATAATATTTTCGACTAATGCTTTGTATATTGTTAGTAAAATGTCAAACGGCACTCTGCTTTTTAAGACATACAATTTGGCCAAGACCGCTCGCAATCTAATAAGTCCTATCAATGTGTTTTGCCCAGTTGAACCTATCATCAATGACAAGACCCAAGTACGTAAATTCCGTTACCTGTTCTATAATTTCGCAGGTAGCAGTACATGGGACAAAACAGTTATGTAAGCAGTCATGACTGTGGGCTACAATCTTTACCCCTTCTTTACAAGGATTGGGATTATGGCTCGAATGCACATGCATGACTTTTGTCTTTGCGGCGTTGAGGACAAGTCCCGAGTCATGTGACCATTTGCATATCACTGTAAAATCAAATTGGATTTCTCTTTGTGCGACGAATATGTCTCTGCTCGCAGCTACCAGGCAGGTATCGTCCGCAAACTGATACATTTTGCAGTGTTTAAGTACGTTATTTAGGTCATTTACATAGGTCAAGTAGTGCAGTGGACCTAGAACAGACCCTTGTGCGGTTCCTTCTGAGACGGAAACACTATCACTGTACGCTGTACCGACCCTTACCTGATATCTACGGTCATGGAGATAGTCCTTGCACCATTCCAATAGGTTTCCGCGTATGCCGCTGCTGTCTAATCGTTTTATTAATAAGTCATGTCTCAAAGTGTCGAACGCTTTACTGTAGTCAATAAAAATAAGAAGTATATGTTTTTTGTCATTAAGATAGCTGTTAATATCATCCGTGAATCGGGACAACAGAAGTGATGTATATTTTTTGGTTGGAAACCATATTGCTGTGAGCATAATACGTTATGGCATGAATAGAAGTTTTGGATGACTTTCGATACATACTTTTCGACTATTTTGTCTAGGACCGGGAGTATCGTTATAGGACGATACTTCGAGTAGTCTTGCGTACTACCTACTTTATGTATGGGTCTCACAATTCCAGTCTTAAGCTCCCTCGGATATCTTCCAGTCAGAATGCTAGTGTTTATCAACCTCGTTAAAGTGTCTATTATTCGATTAGATAAACGTATAATATCACAGGCTCTAATGCCATCAGCTCCTGGAGCTTTGTGTGGATTCAAACTTTTAATAATTTTGAGCACATCTGAGTTTGTAGCTTTAGGAAAAAATATAGATTTATCAAGGGGCTGACCGTAGTCATTTTCATTTAATAATTTGTTACTACAATTTGGTATAATGGATAAAACATTATTTTTAAATTCGCGGGCAAAATTATCTGCTATTGTTTTGTTGCATCCGTTTAAACTAAAAGCTTTCATTATTACATCGTCAATTGAATGCGTAATTCTTCCTGTCATATTATTTATTATCTGCCAGAGTTTTTTATTATCCGTTCTATACTTGTTTATTTCTGATTTAAAATATTTGTTCCTTGTCTTGTGTACTAATTTATTCGTTTTGTTTCTTATTTTATTATACTTAGCCCTAAGTTCTTTGTTACCAGTGTCTTTGATCCATTGTGAATACAGCTCATCTCTATACTGACATAATTTTGTAATATTTTTATTAACCCATTTGTAAATATTTCGCTTTGAAGAACCTGTGCTCTGTTTATACTGAGATTGCTCGTAACAGTTATTAATGTTATGGTTTATGTATCTATAAATTTCATCGGGTTGATTCATATTTTTAGTAGCATTCCAGTCTATTTCCTCTAAGAGGTTGTATAATTTGTTATTATCGTATCGCGTTACGTAAGCCGGGGCATCCTGTATATGGGAGTCACTGATAAGAGCAAGCGTGAGCGCAGTCACTCGGTGGTCGGCTAGTTTAGTGCCGAGCGCGGCTGTGAACGCGTCTCTCATGCGAGATCTCACAAATATATGATCAATGTAGCTTTTTGTTACAATAGTTCTATTTTTTAATTTTAGTGTTTCAATTCTCGTGTAGTCGGAGATACCGCATAATAGACCGTGCACGCTCATTACATCAATGTATGCCTTCTGTATGTTTATATCAATAGCAGTCGTAGGTTTTAGGTTAATGTTACAGTCTCCTAGCAAAACTAAATCAGTATTAGTGCTGTATTTACCAAGCATGTTATCAATTTCAGAAACGAATAGATTTTTGTTAGTGTCTGGTGGTTTATACACTGCACACAGTGCTACTGAGTAGGAAGTTGTGGTTATTTTTCCATGTATAATTCCATATATAATGACCATGTTCTACTAATAGCGGTGCGGATGTGAAACAGGGAAACGTTATCTCTCCGAAACTCAAATGCATTTAGAGGAAGTATTTTTAAAACTCTAACACTGGAAGGATCGCTAGATCCTCTAGGATCCTAGGACTTCGCACTTCGAAGGTATGATCTACTATTACTTTGTTTATTAATCATTATTATTATCTATTATTATATTCTAGGTACTACTTAAATGAACGAAGCCTTCCTATGTAAAATATATTAAATTTTATCTGAACTGTATTAATATTAGTTATTATTATTAAAGTTTGTTTACTGCCCTATACTGTGTCATGTTTCCACTTTGCTCTTCGTTAAGTATTTGTTCGAGTAATCGGCGATACAAGGGCGTAAGTGCCACCTAACGACTTGATAAGTAGGGATCTCGCAGGACTTATTATATCGGGCAGTTTGTGCTATACGACTATAAATAGTCGAATTTAGTGCGAGTCTTTTCTATTTTCGTAGCCTTTATGTCGCCTACTTTGTTTTTCTATATTGATTTATCAAGAAAAATAATGGGATCATGTGTTACGAGTATTTTACTGTAAGTAACTTTACCATAATCCCCATAGTTTTATAGGGAAAAGCCACTCTTTCAGCTGGACGACTTCATTAGCTCAGTAGGTAAATGACTCTGCCTTCGTCGTAGGTGTGATCCCTGTCCGGAACTGTTTGTTTTCGGAGCTTGCATGTTGTGATGTGTTTGTGTGTGTGTGTGTGTGTGTGTGTGTGTGTCAATGCCTTCTGTGACACAGATAATCCTACTGGTGTGTAAACGTTGTTTTATTTAATTAAATACATGCCTTTTTATTATTCGACTTGGTGTGATTTGCGAGATTTTAACTATTATTTATTTTCTTACATGTAATAATACTTTTAAACTCATTTTACTAACATTTTATCACTTTCGGGTAGTATAGTATATAGTAAGATAATGAGGAAAATAAAGCTACATGTCATAGATGTTTCACGGATGTCCCGGGATCTCCGTGATCTTGCAGCGTAAATCCCTAAAGCTGTTCATATGACATGTCTGAAACCTAGGTCGATGACCTCGGCTAATTACATGAGTAAAATTGGTGTTATAATAAAAGTATAGTAATTAAATAACACAGAACCAATTAAACTAATTCGTTACTTCTATCCATCGACGCTAAATGTATTTCGATGTATCAATAAAACACAGTTGGTACGAGAAAGAAATAAAATTGTATAACACGAAAAACTACAGCCATAGTATTTCAAAACCCTTAAAGTAAAATCCAATCTCAAATACAACCAAAAAAGCAAATAATTGTCAATAATATAGAAGCACCTTCACTAAATAAGACAGCATTGAGATGTGACATGTTAAAAATTTGCAATTTCTATTTAGAACTTTATAATTATTTCTATTAAGTCTAAAGCAAGTTTGAGAGATCACGATCGAGTTACGATCGTTGGTTAAATATTATTCAAAAAATGGGCGTTTAAATTAATATGAGCATAAGTAGTCAAATGGGTGCCAAGATATTAGACGGTGATAACAACATATAAAATACGAACCCGTGTCTTCCGACAATCCGTGTCAGACGCCATGACCACTGAGGCACGAGGTCGTAGCATCGTTTTCTTTTTTCGGTTGATTCGAGTTCGAATCCCGTCCAAGGATGTGATTTTTCTCTTTATAATTGCAAAGTTTAAAAAAGTGTCGATTTTTCTACGGTTGACTCTAGTTCGAATCCCGTCCGAGTATGTGTTTTTTCTCTCTATAATTGCAAAGTTAAAAAAAACCGCATTGATATTTTCTTCGGTTGACTCGAGTTAGCATCCCCTCCGAGGATGTGATTTTTTTTCTGTATAATTGCAAAGTTTTAAAAAAGCATCGATTTTTTTTCGGTTAACTCAAGTTCGAATCCCGTCCGAGGATGTGATTTTACTCTTTATAATTGCAAAGTTTAAAAAAGCGTCGATTTTTTCTACGGTTGACTCGAGTTCGAATCCCGTCCGAGGATGTGATTTTTTCTCTGTATAATTGCAAAGTTTTAAAAAAGCATCGATTTTTTTTCGGTTGAATCGAGTTCAAATCCCGTCCGAGTATGTGTTTTTCTCTCTATAATTGCAAAGTTTAAAAAAAAGCATCGATTTTTTTCGGTTTAATCGAGTTCGAATCCCGTCCGAGGATGTGATTTTTTCTCTGTATAAATGCAAAGTTTAAAAAAATCATCGATTTTTTGTACGGTTGACTCTAGTTCGAATCCCGTCCGAGTATGTGTTTTTCTCTCTATAATTGCAAAGTTTAAAAAAAAGCATCGATTTTTTTCGGTTGAATCGAGTTCGAATCCCGTCCGGGAATGTGATTATTTCTCTGTATAATTGCAAAGTTTAAAAAAAAGCATTGATATTTTCTTCGGTTGACTCTAGTTCGCATCCCCTCCGAGGATGTGATTATTTTTCTGTATAATTGCAAAGTTTTAAAAAAGCATCGATTTTTTTTCGGTTGAATCGAGTTCAAATCCCGTCCGAGTATGTGTTTTTCTCTCTATAATTGCAATGTTTAAAAAAGCATCGATTTTTTGTACGGTTGAATCTAGTTCGAATCCCGCCCGAGAATATGATTTTATCTCTCTCGGTGTTTTAGAAATAATATGTGTCACATTTTTCTGAATATCGATGACATGCAGTTACCGCAGACTGTGAAAAAATATTTGCTGATAAGACCACTCGCGAGGTCTAATCAGCGAATATTTATACTCACAGAGGGGTTTTTAGAGGGGCCGAGCCCCACATACCGTATACTTCCGTCAACCCTATGGTGGAAGGAAAGTGGACACATTCTCCGCTAAATAAAAGGGATAGACTGAAAATCAGCGTTATGATCACATAATAGCGTGATCATAACACAGACTGATTTCACTTACCTTTTCATCTATATTATAATAAAATGTATCTAATGAAATAATAATTATGTTGTTATTCAAAAGGCAGTATTTTTAAGTGGACTGTTTTAATTGGTTAGAAATGATGTATATCGTATTATTTTGACAGTTTATTTAAAAGAGCCATATTTTGTACGACTCTATGGTTTGAACAGGTAACTTTATTCAGTCAATAATGGCCGTACCTCAATCACCGTTTCAAACTCGATTGCGTTAGAAGCCTGCTGATTGTAATCGCTATAGACAGGCCTTGTGTTGGATTCTTTTGAATATAAATTTGGTTGTATGTAGGTACAATTGAATTGAAACTGTGTTAGAGGCTAATAATCGGGAAAAGAGAGATAAGAAGTTTTAATAGCACTTTTTTTAAGTTTACTTAGTAATAAACATATTGTTACTTACGACGAGATAAAAACCGTGGTATTGATTTCTAATGAGCTCCCGATATTTCGACACTGTTGCAAGCGCCATGATCGCGAGACGACTGGAGAATGCAGGTGGAATATTAACATTAAGAGCACACGTATCTATCTACCCTCTCTCTCTGTCATTTGCTACGCGCACTGTTGCTACTCACTACAGAACAAATGAACACAGAACATTTGAACGCAATTCACGACAGAACACACTCTATGTAATCACCACGTTTTCCGAGTACATATTAAGCTGTTTATTGTCCGTTATTAATTTCAAGACTGAGTTTTTACGTGCTTGACAATTGAGCTCGTAATCGCTTAGTTGAATAATGCATCTAGCGGTCACCCATCCAACTCCTGACCGCAGTAAGAGTTGCAGGTCAAGTTTAAATCATTTATTCAATTTAGGCATCAAAGACGCTCTTATGAACGTCAATTATTCATTTTAACGTACTCTGAAGTCTCTACCGCTGCATTCCAAAATATTAAGAGCTTAGTAACTTAACTTGTTGATCGGTTAAGATCGCCAAATTAAGCTCCGCTGCGAGTGCTTCGAAGGTTTGAGTAGTCGTAGCAATTCAAAAAGCCTTTCTTAAAATTACAGAAATCTACTTTCTAAATGTTAAGCATAAAAATCATTTCGCAGTAGCTATTTAAACATAGAAATTATGCTCATTAATTTTTCACATTAAGATAAAACAAACCCGTATTATCATTTCATTTTATCACCCAACAGTGTTATCAGTTGATTCTTACGTTTTAACAAAAATATTTCTGTTGATCAGACACGCAGCTTTTTTATGTTAGTTCTTTTATTTTCTCGGTTACGTCTTCGGAAATCCCTAGGGAGGTCATTACCCTGGATCAAAGTGATATATCAATTCTGGAAAAATCTTTTTCAATTCTTTTTTTATCCACACTGATCATTTTAGGCCATAAGGTTCCTTGTATCTAGGGAATTGGGCACTTTACTGTTGCACTAGCTGACTCACCCGCGGCTTCGCTTGCATGGTTACGGATTACAAAGCTATAAAAATAAGTTAAATTAAATATGAATCCTGATTGAACAAAGCTTTTACAGGTTTACGTTGATCAGAGTAAGAAAATGATGGAAGAAACTCAAAATGGACGGAAATGTAAAACATTGAAATTTATAGAGAGAAAAATTCCATCCTAGGACGGGATTCGAACCCGCGTCTTCTGACTCTCCGTGTCAGACGCCAATGACCAACTAGGCCACCGAGAATCTGTACGAGCATCGAATTTTAATTCTCTATTTGTCTATCTTGCGGGAACGGAGCGACATCTTTTGGACAGTTTAACAGTACCATCCAACCGAAAGAAGCATTATTTAAAAATACTTTAAAAAAAAATTATTTACATCGCAGCCCTTGTAATTTTTATAGTATCACTTTTTAAAGCACTAATGCCTGCTTTTATTGTTTTATGTTTGAGATCGCTTAGGCAGGCGTTAGTGCTTTAAAAAGTAATACTATAAAAATGTAAAACAATAAGCAAAGTTATAGCATACAGATCCACTAAAGTTAATACTTTTATATAAAGGCTTGGACATCGGCACCGTTGGACTTATAACTCTACAATACTGTTCAATTTCACTTAAAACCATTTTACGATATTGAATTCGTATTGCTAATGCTTGAAGAAGACACTCAAGAGTTTAGACCTAGAAGTAATATGCCAATAAGTTAATATAATTTCATTTTGTGATTGTGTGGCGGAAGGCATGTAGACACACATTAATACATTTACGATATTCAAAATCCGAGAACAAAAATTAATGCTCATTACACAAATGTTTGGCCCGGCTTGAGATCCTACGGTATTACCTTGGGATATGCCCTGCGATTCTATAGTGATTCGTCGTTGAGCTCGTCGACGAGTTCACCGATGTCAAATACTTCATGATATATCGCCCTTGTACATATGGTAGTTTATCTAATGTTTCTTGTCATCTCGTCATTTGTTTCACAGATGTTGTCAATGATGCAACGATGTTTGCTATTAGAGAATCACACGGCTGTATGTATGGACTACATAAAGATACAACTAAGTTGTCAAAAACCGTCAAAAATGACATAAGAGTACTCGAAACAAATATAACATAATAATAGTAAATATCATGTTTCTGATGCTAACTGTACATTCTAAGAACTGTCGCATGTCATATTACATACCCCTCGAGATGTAGCTTTGAGAATGTTGAGAGAAGTTCCTAATGAATGTGATTTAAATAATCATTTTTAATTACCAGGCACTGTCAAACGTCAAGCGTGAACCGCCGGAAACTTCCGTACCTCCAATTTCAATATTCAATTTGAAATGGAGTGAATAAAGTTATGCTGGATGCGGCCGTGTTACGGCACAATTTTCTGTTATTCGAAATACATTAATACCTCACTGGGTATAGTATGTCAGTTCTGGTTTATTATCCATTACATAATTTGGTTTCCTGACCAGTTGGGGCCGTTGTTTGCATTCAGTGACCCCTCCTTCGGAGCCACTGATCCCGGATTCGATTCTCGGGCAAAGGTCAAACATTTATTTGTATAAACATGTCTGATCCACCTGTCCTGATGTCTGTCTAGGTGTGTATATTGTATGTATATCAGTAATCAGGTTACCATAGTACATGCTCCGCCTGATTTGGGACCTGAGGGTGAACTCTAGTTGCGTAGCACTGTTCTGTGCTCGTCACCCGAGACATTGGTGTTGAGTCTCTTTTGCCCAGTAATCTCACTAGCTCAGACGGCCTCTAGCACAAGAGGCCTTCCACCTAGTAAGTTGTGTTTCCTAACCTCTTACTATTCGCATCCTGAAGGTGAAGGGTTTTCTTTATTTCTGTCTTCTCATGGAAAAAATATATTTAGTTATGTCTATCTACTACAGCCACAAGACTTTGCATTGGCACCTTGCAACCACGTGTAAGAATGCACCTGTACTTAGGTGCCTGTCTCTGTCCCCCAAACAGTTCCTTTCAATCCTCATCTCGCATCTGTAACCGTACCATATCTAGCTGGAACTTTATGACAATACCGAAACCCAAAAGTCACTTCAAGTGAAAAAGCTTTTTAAGTCCCATGAATTGAATTTAATGAATAAAACATTTTATACTCCCAAAAAAGTCGATTATCTTTGGCATAAAATTCACGTAAAGTTCAAAATTAATTTGGTCCTATCCGAGTTTGTAAAATATATTTTGCTACGTCTAATGGAAAATCTTTAGTTTATTCTAAAATGTAAAGGATGTATTTTGCATCACAGATTGTCTTTATAAAAAACTAGCTGCTCTCCGCGGTTTCACTCGCGCAGTGATAGATGATGACGATGAAGATAAATCTTATTATATGTTACTAAGGGTGAATGTAGCTTTCCAATTGTAAAATATTTTTTTGAAATTGGTCTAGTATTTTTTGAGCCAATTCGTTACAAACATACATACAAATCTTTCCTCTTTATAATATTAGTATAGATCATATCATCACACTAACTTGTGTAATTTGTTTTGATATATTATTGTTTAGTTTCTGTATTTTACTCTTTTGTTGGTTACAAATATACGCAAAACACACTCCCTTTACAATCTATTCCAAATAAATGTCTATAATATTCCTCGTAGAGCTCACTAGGATTTCAGGTCTGACTACATTGTGATGTTTGTTCCGTAGCCACTAAACTCAAGTATGCCACGTCTCTCGAGAGTAGTAAATCTACACCACGACAGGCACAGGCAGATGTTTCCAATCTGACGTAGGAAACGTTGTAAAGTATACTTCAAACTGTGCAGGAATGTAAACTGGTGGCAAGGTTGAGTTACTCCATCTTTTATGCGATTAAGGTTGGCGGTGAAGGATAACGTGAGGCGTGGCTCATGTTAAGCATTACACATGCCCATTACAGTTGCAATACCACCCAGAGCTTAGAAGTTTAGTTTTGCGTTTAACTGTACTGCGCTCGGCACCCCGAGACATTGGTTTTTGCGTCTCTTTCACCCAGTAATGTCACTTTGTACAGCGCCCTTTACACAATTTTACAGTAATGCTTGCCCCTATGACGTCACAAGGTAAATTTTCAAATTGTACCTGAGATTGTCGATCGTTGCAACACAATTGAATCCTACACGTGGTCCCCAGGTGACGTACAATAACAAGTTCCAGTCAGTTGACATGGTAATAATTATGTGGCAGAACCCTTACGCAAAAGTCCATGTTCTTGTAGGGTTACCACTGCAGTGTTAGATAACAGACATGTGCAAAATACAGTTAATAGGTTTGAAAGGTACTGTTTGTTTCTGTTTGGCATTGAAATTATAAGTCACCGCGACTGCGCTAAGTAGCTGTAATTGCATCAAAATTTAACTTTTCAAACCGCGATCATCTTCTTTAATTACAGTGGATATTTCAACCATTTCTTATCACCATAATAAACTGAATTTCGTAGCAGACAACATGATTCTCACAGGTCAAAAGGTATAACATAACAAACCCAAAATGAAAAATAAGTAAGGTGCTACGTAGAACTGCATTATACAACGCGGTCACATTAAGTAGACGCTTGACTATGTGACGTCATTTTGGCGCTCAAGTACGGTGTGCAAAAAAACCGGCCAAGTGGCCTTTATTAATATCGAGTAAAAATTTATTAAAAATTAAGTTTGTTAAATGAATAAAAAATATTTATTTATTTTGAAAGGTAATATACAACTACATATTCTGTGAAAATTTAAGGTGTCTACCTGTTACCGTTATTATTGGTATCAACTTTTCATTAAGCCAATTAACAAAATTGTCTGTATTCATTTCGTGGTTATAATCGCCAGTTATGCGACCAGTTTCTGAGGTAAGTTCTTCCACCTTGGAAATTCAGGTCTCTCTTAGCAGCTGCCAAGCTTTTCTTTAGGGTGGGGACTTCTTTTATCACAGTGTAAAAACTGTTTACACAATTTTTTTTTGATGGTTTGCGCTTTTTACCTGGTGTGGACAATTTTACTTCCCTGCTAGTATTTGGAGTACTGCTAGTATCGTTACTCATACTGCTCTAACTAGCTCTTGGACTAGTGTCAGGAGAAGTACGCGGCGATGATACACATGCCATTTAAGCCTCTTTTTTTATCCGAGTAACAGTATTATTTTGATATTTCAGTTGCGGCACAGCTACGTTTTTCAACCTGATCCACCGGTATGGAAAAAGGTTTATTTTTCTTCTCATTCTCGAAGAACTGTAGCACTTTTAACACAAGATTTCTCCCTTCACTGTGTATAACTTTCTCCATGTTATTCTGGTTTGAACACAGTTCAACAGTTAATATTCAACAATCAACAGTAATAAAAAACGTAACAAAACAATAATCAAAAGAAAAACTATATAACAAAAACAGAAAACAAGCCAAATTTAGCAAGACCATTAGCCAAATTATCGACGCGTGTATCGGTAACAAAGATGCTGACCGTACTGACACTTGCCGGGCGAGAAAAGGGAATGCGGTTGGAAGCAGGCGGGGCATTCCAGCGAAGCGCCGGGTTGATGTGACCGCTTTGTATTAAATATATATATTAACTTCGCTGATGTAACTATACTACCTCTCTCATAAGAACTTACTACTCTCGTCATGTTTTGGCCAAATGATCGTCAACCCATACGTTATGTAAATATAAGTAACCTTGGTTCTTTTAGAGTTGTAGAGACTTCCAAGGTAATTAATGTGTGCGTATATAAGTAATAAAAATTTTGTTTGTTATATAAGATTGAGGGCCCCATCCATCGCCCACAACTATGGGTGCCATCCAATGTCTGCACCCCCTTGGAGGGGAAAGGATAGTATAGGAATGGTTAACTTAGTGTATAACAATAACCATTCAACTCTGCTTGATGGAACTTCAATTCTGTTGCTCTAGCCTTGACTAGTATTGTAGTAAAAGGACTAATTGTCCTAAGTTTGTAAATTGGCACACAACAGTGGCCTAGCAATCTATACGATTATAAATCGGTGTTCTGTTGCACTAGCCTTGACTAGTAATGTAGTAAAAGGACTAGTTGTCCTAGGTTCGTAAGTTTGCACACAACAGTGGCCTAGTAATCAATACTCAATACAACTGTAAATCGGTTATAGTTTTATACCTGTATTATAAATACAGTCAGATATATCTCCTTGCCTCACAAGATGAGATAATAGATAATTATTTTGGGGTTCAACCCAATCTGGTTATACCAGTTTTCCATAGTTATTCAATCGATTCAATAATTACACGCATTCATCAAAGAATAAGATCCCAATTAATCCCCGCAACCAAGCAGAGCCAGAATTTACACGAAAGGGTCCCAAGTGTACGCCTACACCGTAGTATCAACAGCGAACACTCGATATTCTATCAGTGCCGGGTACCTGACTACGGAAGACATCAAGATACATACTCAACTGATTCATGATAGTAATCAAGAGTCATATCATACTGAGGTTTATTACAACCAAACTGTTTAACAGTTAAAGAAAGTTAATTTCATCTTGAAATAATAATTAGTTCTATATGTTTCATATAAATTATTTCCTCACATAGAACTTAGTATGTGTATAGTTTAAGAATAATTAATTCTATACTCATAAGTAACATCATGCTAGGGCTGAATAGTTTTATTCAGTTACTTGTAATAATATCAGTTCGCCTTTCTAATATATAGGAACAGAAGGGTAGGAAGTGATTAAATGGATTAGGGTAGGACTTCAACCTCCCGCGATCAATTAATATTAACCCAACCATAATTCGATGATGTCGTGTATAATGTTTGTAAATGGTTCAATAAATAAATAACTCTTTGGCCGTAGAGCATCCTTTATCGAACCTATGTCCAGTGTGGGGAAAATTTCTCACCGACGTGTATAGTACTTATGCTTGCAGTCGAAACTTTCCAAATTAAGCAATCATGCGAGGGAGTTTATTAATCCCGGGGGTTGTGAGGCCCCAAAATCGCAACTAGCTCAACATTTATTACATAATTATAAAAGCACTCCAGTCTGATGAGTTTATCAAACTATTGTCAGGTTAAATATATCACAATTTAAATACTTGAACGAATTAACGAAAGAAGGACTTAGAATAGGTTTCATAGTTAAGTTCAATTAACAAGAATCTAATTTAATCAAGTCAAAGGCAACCAGTATTATCACAACCGAATTGATTATGCAATATGATTTCCGAGTCTTGGCACTCAATAAATGGTAATTGAACAGATACGCCTTAACTGCATTAACTTAATTATTCACCTTAAGAGACAGAATGATAACAAAGCTGGGCTGCAATACGTTACTCTGAAAGCAGATTACTTCCGGTCCCTGTTCATTTCTAACTCGTAAGTGAATCTATTTACGCTTAATTGCTTATCGATTAAAGATCAATATATTAAGTCAAGGCTATTCCATATATTCCCCATACATTCCTGTAAGAGTAATAAAGTCCAAGCCAAGAACACACTGACCCCTAAGAGTCGCCTTATTTGCTGTAACTTTAAAAATATCTTGTGAATATTCTACCACCCGCTATAAAGCTTAGGTAAGGTAGGATAATATTAACTATTCCGTAAAATGATTAAGTCTCCTTCGAAAAATCTATAACAAATGGTGAATACGTCAAACATACTCATATTAATAATATTCCGCTAGATTAGGTAGTTTTAATTAATCGATGTGACAATCTCTGAAAATTGGTTAACTAAAGTTCAATATAATGTTCCATTGACATACCTATAAAAAGTTGTGTAACCATAAAACATAATATAAATTAATACCAATTAAACAACGACCATCTCTGAAAGAATTTGGTTAAACAAAAGCACATAAGTTCCCTTGATATACAGTAGTATTATGATATACCTAGAAGTAGTGATCACTCAACATATACTCAACTATAATATACAGCAAGATAATATAAAACGTATATGTAAACATCTCTGGAAAAAAATTGATAGACAAGTTCATCGTATTTCCTTGTTATACAATAAGTGACTTTGTAATTATTTACTGTTAATAAATTAAATGTAGACAAAGTAATCAGTCACTCATTGTATTAATTAAGATTTCCATATCGGTTAAGCATACACAACGTTTCATCTTGAGAAATGATATTTATATTATAAATAATATAATTCAAATTATATTTTTTTTTTAGTAAGACAATTATTTTAATTAAAATATAATTTTAATTTTATAGTACAACAGTTGGTTGTAAACAAAACCGATATGGTGAGTTTAAAATAACATGCCACAAACCTCCGAAGACTTCTTTTAGACTGTGAGTCGTCATGTAATTCAACCTGGAAATTTACCTAATAGTACCAATCTATTATTTAATCCTCACTACGCTTGAATTTACGTTGAATATTATTTCGTCGACTTCAGAAGAATGATTTGTATTTTGGAATAAAATAATTCAAGTTAAACATCCAGTAAATAGTTACTTGCTTTAAGATTCAACTACGTCGATACGTCCTAGTAAGTCTCGATTTTGATCAAATGGATAAAATTTACACATCTGTATCTACTCTAGTACACTACTGATTTAATACGTATTTTCAGTATTGACGATATTAAAATAATTCAATTCTTTACGATAAATCTACATGACAACCCACAGTTCAGCAAACAGCTCTCGAACTTCCTGTGTTCTGGAAGAAACAGAATTATCACCCCCCCAAATCGAAGAAATAACGCATTTATTACAACTATACAAATAGGAATTTACCGCGGAGGAGAAAGAAGCGGATCCGACTGTCCATCACTAATGGTTTCATGTTTCTAACTACACTTAGATCTAATTAAATCTACACGTGGACGCTGAAAGAAAAAGATATTAACTTAAATCTACATGAAACCTCCGGCACACGTCATCGGATATCCACGAGTTGATTATTTTTTGTCACTTTCTCCTCTTCATTACCTTAAGAGTATCAAATCCAATTTCGGATATTTTTGATATTTCCAAAAGTAATGTTATATTATTTAACTTCGACAGGATTTTATTATTTAATAATTTTAAGATTATACTCGCGTCTGTGTTCATATTTAATTACCAAATGATTAAAGTTATTAAGTGCATTCACACATAAAAAACCTAATTAAAGATTATGGCTTCTTACTTGCAAGGGAAATAACTTCATTCGAAAAGCAGTCGCCCTTGTTAGCACTTCGCTCTAAATAACGAGCATACAAACTAAGTTTCTTGTTATGTAACACAGTCCCTATTAAATGCCTAACTTCCCACTTAAACTAGCTGAAAACTGGTGAACCACTCATATGTATTTATTTAAATACACAGAAGGTGTATTTTACTAAATTCATTATTACAGAGATTTAATCTCAAGCCTTGGTTTAAGTACCGCCCTAATTCTTAAAACTAAAATCGAAAGACCTCTACAACAGTCTTGTACTACTGACTTAAACCAATAGCTTTAAAATTGTTGTTAAGTAGTGTTGTGTACTTGCGTGTTGTTATTTATGAACAAATTTGAATTTTGACACAAGGGATGTCGATAGGATAATCAATAAATTGAAACCCATCGACAATGCAAGATTATTTTGATATCGGCCGGATAATCTCGGTTTAATACCGACCAGTTAACACCATTAACCTTTGCCCTTGTACCACAATACAAATAATTTAATACAGACGAAATTACAGTTATTCAATTATATATGATGTCGAGGCTCCCTTTTATCTTGGTAATTGAATTATGGTGTGTAATTTATGATGTAAAAATGTGAAGGTAACTACTTATTTCTAAATGTTACTTAAATTTAAGCTGTGTTAATTTTATGTTGTCACAATTTCATGATTTATTATATTCTCCTAAGAGTAATAAATCATTACTTTTATTGAGTAAGCATTCCCTAAAATTCATTTAGATCCGTGGATTATATTAATTCACGTCCAATTGAATTTAAATTATATATTATAATGTAATGTGTAATTATATGAGTCATACAACCAAACACAAGAAATAAAATGAACAATACAATAAAAATATGATTATGACAGAAGTAATAAAACACTCATTAAAATATTACTTTACAACAACAATTTTTGATACATTTAATGAATGTTCTACCCTTTCAAATGCATAAAAGATACCATCACTCACAGACAAAGCTCAGAAGGGTTTATAATATTAATAATAGAATAATGAATATGTTCTTCTATGCTAAGTTATACTAGAATTTGATTTAAACTAACTACATAAATATTAGAAAACATTTAATTAATTGTGTATTGAATCAATATTATAATATATGTAAATCATTTTATCATACAATAATTATTTAATTATTTTGGCATGATAGTGAATTATTAGACAATTTTTGCTATGTTTTAAATGACAAAATTTTATAAAAGACCATAAAATTATAGGAATTATCCCGTTAATAATAATCACTAAAAAACAGCAAGCTTTGAAATATTAAAATTTAAATAATAAGTCTAATTTTAAAACAAAAACCCACAGAGTTTCGCTGAGAGGTTAAAACTAAAGAAGCACTTACATAACCAGCCTTGGAAGACACTACACTTCACTTCACTCTAAAATAAATATATTATATCTTTAAACGAACGCGCGACCGTCGTTTTTAGAATCCCGGTACACACCCTGACTTCAGAATATTTTCCAAACAAATGCGCGCGCGTCCGACTTTCAAAGAATTCGGGTTCGCACTCTTGAGCACCGCCGATCTCTGGAGCAAGCGTCCGTTCGCTGGCCTGCCCTGATTGGTCGACTGCACCTGTTTTTGCCGACCTCCCGACCATTTTACTCTATGCTTTGATAAGCAAAAATGTGACCTTATATTCTTAATAATAGAATTTAATTCCGTGTGAACGTTTATTTTTTTAACCGCAATTGATTATTTGTAATGCATTCGATCCGTGTTTACCCTATAGCTATCTCCCTTTAACTCTTTTATGTGTTCAAATTGACGATAGGTACATTCACCCCCCAAAATTTTATGAGTGTTAAACGAATTAAATTTTGTAATTAACAAATATATATTATATATTTTTTTTATTATTCCCTAATTAATAACACTTATCCCTATCAATGTTTTTCTATTTGTTTGGCTGTAAAACTTGTTATGTCTATCTTCTTAAGTTTCTTATTAACGTTTTACTCCTACTTATTCCAGCACAACTTTTTTATAAAAGATTTATGTTTAATTTTGAGCGTTTTATATTTTAAATCAATCTAAGTTATTCACACATACAATATGATTTAACGAAACACATAACTTTACCTAATAATAATCAATATTCGCGATTTGGATATTGTTCTCTTAGTTTCTACTATAGAGTGAGTAGTACCAACTACTTATTTTTAAATCATTATATTTATCACTAAATGGTCGTTGGTATCCATTAACGTCAATATTATTAATCAATTTACTCTAAATTAAACTCTACCAAATTATCTGGATAAGTAAATCGCATTACAGTAACCTGTTAAGTTTTAGGTAACTAGGTCCAAAACATTATTTACGTTTGGAAAAGGATTACTTTTTACAATGTCGTCCCTCATATATTTATTCAGTCCTGTTCGTGATTTGTATAGCATTTGATTAGTTCTGCTTCAGGAACATGACGTAATCGAAGTTAATTTTTATCAGTTTATGAGCTATATTGTTTTGCTATTAGTATTTTAGCTATGTGACATTAGGCATTTATGGTATACTATCATAAAATAATTATTATAAAACAGATGTTCAAGTTTCGGAAGCCACAAAGAACCTTCTTGAATGCCTTTTATGACAGTAAGTCCGAAATAGACCGCCCAAGTCTTTGTTGACCGTTCAATAGTGTTTGGTCGAGAATTGTTGTTGGTAATTAGTTTCAATTCAATTTATCTTAAATGTTCCTTTTAAGTCCTTTTTATAATTTGACTATTATTATCTTTTATGATCGAACGGAGCATTGTTTTAAATTTCAGTTTGTAACCTACTGATTTTATCTAGGTTTCCGCAATTAACAATACATTCTTAACTAACTGAACTAATCTCGAATGACTATCATTTATAAAACTACATATTTGCCCCTTGACTCTCTATGGCCCTATAAGCCTATCAATACAAGATTCCTAATATTTCCAGTTTTTTGTATGGACAAGGTTTAACCACTTGAATAATTTTACTTTTACCGCGTGTTTAACATCTTTAACTTATGATCCAATAGTAATATTTATTATGAGGTTATAAATAAAATGTATACGTCAAGTTTTTCAACAGTGTGTAAACCGATTAGTGTTCCATCTAAAAATGAATTTGCTTATTTACGCTCTTTCTCTTTATGTATTTATTTGATTTATTTATTTACTGGAAGACCAACAGCTATATAATATGTACTTTCAGAGACGGTAGAATTGTAAAGCGAATTATAGATGCTCACTGATAGATGTTATATGAATTGTTACTAAATAATTGCGAGCATGAAAAACCATAACGTAGTCCGGTACTAAACACAAAAATATAAGAAAAAAAACAACTCTCTGCTAACCAGTCACCTAGCGGACGCTACCTTTGTACAAAACAAATCAATACCTACTAGTCTAGTTAAGTTGTTAAAGTTATTATTAGCTCTTTACACATAGGTATGAATTGTGATTATAATTACTATTGACGGCAGGCGCTCTTAAAGGTAGATTAAACCTCAACTGTCTTAGATGACCTAGTAAATTAATTTTATCTGTTTTATAACTTTAAATTGGTCTTATTATTAAAGTGCTTGATGTAAAAACTGTATCAAATGCTTGAACTTTTGAAATAATTAATCTAATTTTTATTTAAAATCTAACAGTTATTTTATTTAACACGTTTTCCTAAATTTTTCAGTGCATTGATTTTATTTATTTAGTTATTTGGTGTTTGTATTAATTGGAAAAGCTTGTTTTCTTCGTGTGTTTTCAGGGCTTGCTTTTATTTTATTTGTGTAAGACCACACTAAATAGCATGTTTACTTCTCTACTTCGTCTAGTACAATGCTGACATGTCTCTAAGTTACGTTTGCTCTTGATAGCTAAGTCGTAATAATTGACGCAATACATAACATATTAGCGGTCATTCTTTTACTAATCTAACTACTAAAGTATTACATTTTCTACTCCATAAATTATTATGTAAGAAAGATTTTATTTTCCGAATCTGTGAGTATATATATTTATTGATGTCTCTTGCTTCAAGCAAAAAAAATAATGTTAGCCTGCCTTCTCGAATTCAAACGCGATACAAGGTGGACGCTAGAATTACTATGTCCCTTTTCTTTTATTTAATTACCTTTTAATTAGCTTCTGTTAAGGGATTATAACTTTAAATGATAGGAATATATTTTCCCGTTTATTTCTTATATATAAATTATATATAGTTAGATTCTTTATTATTTCACCATAGCGTTTCTATACTCTACTTGCGATTCAACTACTTGTGAAAAGATTTTTTTTTTTAAGCGTTTATGGTCAGTTAAGGTATCAGTGATTTTATCATATTAGTGCACAACCACATTTGTAACCAACGATATAATACTTTCTAGATCGTCAGAATTTAAATTTTAAGTTTCCTATTTTTGTAGCAATCTGCAAAGGGCAAGACTTTATATATTTTTTTTATTTCCTACAGTTTCCTCACCCCCCTAACTCTAATCATCCTAATTCCCATATCCACAATAACTATCAATCCATCTTTACTCAAAATTCATTAATTTCAGTGTCATTACATATACTTTTTTTTTAATTCCTCAAAATACTCTAACTCTTTCCGTCTTCACGAACACCAAATTGTAGGCTGTAAAGCCTACATTTCAAGTAGATAATTCTACTGAAGTTAATAATCCTGGTTCCTAAGGCACCAAATTGTAACTATACTACCTCTCTCATAAGAACTTACTACTCTCGTCATGTTTTGGCCAAATGATCGTCAACCCATACGTTATGTAAATATAAGTAACCTTGGTTCTTTTAGAGTTGTAGAGACTTCCAAGGTAATTAATGTGTGCGTATATAAGTAATAAAAATTTTGTTTGTTATATAAGATTGAGGGCCCCATCCATCGCCCACAACTATGGGTGCCATCCAATGTCTGCACCCCCTTGGAGGGGAAAGGATAGTATAGGAATGGTTAACTTAGTGTATAACAATAACCATTCAACTCTGCTTGATGGAACTTCAATTCTGTTGCTCTAGCCTTGACTAGTATTGTAGTAAAAGGACTAATTGTCCTAAGTTTGTAAATTGGCACACAACAGTGGCCTAGCAATCAATACGATTATAAATCGGTGTTCTGTTGCACTAGCCTTGACTAGTAATGTAGTAAAAGGACTAGTTGTCCTAGGTTCGTAAGTTTGCACACAACAGTGGCCTAGTAATCAATACTCAATACAACTGTAAATCGGTTATAGTTTTATACCTGTATTATAAATACAGTCAGATATATCTCCTTGCCTCACAAGATGAGATAATAGATAATTATTTTGGGGTTCAACCCAATCTGGTTATACCAGTTTTCCATAGTTATTCAATCGATTCAATAATTACACGCATTCATCAAAGAATAAGATCCCAATTAATCCCCGCAACCAAGCAGAGCCAGAATTTACACGAAAGGGTCCCAAGTGTACGCCTACACCGTAGTATCAACAGCGAACACTCGATATTCTATCAGTGCCGGGTACCTGACTACGGAAGACATCAAGATACATACTCAACTGATTCATGATAGTAATCAAGAGTCATATCATACTGAGGTTTATTACAACCAAACTGTTTAACAGTTAAAGAAAGTTAATTTCATCTTGAAATAATAATTAGTTCTATATGTTTCATATAAATTATTTCCTCACATAGAACTTAGTATGTGTATAGTTTAAGAATAATTAATTCTATACTCATAAGTAACATCATGCTAGGGCTGAATAGTTTTATTCAGTTACTTGTAATAATATCAGTTCGCCTTTCTAATATATAGGAACAGAAGGGTAGGAAGTGATTAAATGGATTAGGGTAGGACTTCAACCTCCCGCGATCAATTAATATTAACCCAACCATAATTCGATGATGTCGTGTATAATGTTTGTAAATGGTTCAATAAATAAATAACTCATTGGCCGTAGAGCATCCTTTATCGAACCTATGTCCAGTGTGGGGAAAATTTCTCACCGACGTGTATAGTACTTATGCTTGCAGTCGAAGCTTTCCAAATTAAGCAATCATGCGAGGGAGTTTATTAATCCCGGGGGTTGTGAGGCCCCAAAATCGCAACTAGCTCAACATTTATTACATAATTATAAAAGCACTCCAGTCTGATGAGTTTATCAAACTATTGTCAGGTTAAATATATCACAATTTAAATACTTGAACGAATTAACGAAAGAAGGACTTAGAATAGGTTTCATAGTTAAGTTCAATTAACAAGAATCTAATTTAATCAAGTCAAAGGCAACCAGTATTATCACAACCGAATTGATTATGAAATATGATTTCCGAGTCTTGGCACTCAATAAATGGTAATTGAACAGATACGCCTTAACTGCATTAACTTAATTATTCACCTTAAGAGACAGAATGATAACAAAGCTGGGCTGCAATACGTTACTCTGAAAGCAGATTACTTCCTGTCCCTGTTCATTTCTAACTCGTAAGTGAATCTATTTACGCTTAATTGCTTATCGATTAAAGATCAATATATTAAGTCAAGGCTATTCCATATATTCCCCATACATTCCTGTAAGAGTAATAAATTCCAAGCCAAGAACACACTGACCCCTAAGAGTCGCCTTATTTGCTGTAACTTTAAAAATATCTTGTGAATATTCTACCACCCGCTATAAAGCTTAGGTAAGGTAGGATAATATTAACTATTCCGTAAAATGATTAAGTCTCCTTCGAAAAATCTATAACAAATGGTGAATACGTCAAACATACTCATATTAATAATATTCCGCTAGATTAGGTAGTTTTAATTAATCGATGTGACAATCTCTGAAAATTGGTTAACTAAAGTTCAATATAATGTTCCATTGACATACCTATAAAAAGTTGTGTAACCATAAAACATAATATAAATTAATACCAATTAAACAATGACCATCTCTGAAAGAATTTGGTTAAACAAAAGCACATAAGTAATTATATATTATAATGTAATGTGTAATTATATGAGTCATACAACCAAACACAAGAAATAAAATGAACAATACAATAAAAATATGATTATGACAGAAGTAATAAAACACTCATTAAAATATTACTTTACAACAACAATTTTTGATACATTTAATGAATGTTCTACCCTTTCAAATGCATAAAAGATACCATCACTCACAGACAAAGCTCAGAAGGGTTTATAATATTAATAATAGAATAATGAATATGTTCTTCTATGCTAAGTTATACTAGAATTTGATTTAAACTAACTACATAAATATTAGAAAACATTTAATTAATTGTGTATTGAATCAATATTATAATATATGTAAATCATTTTATCATACAATAATTATTTAATTATTTTGGCATGATAGTGAATTATTAGACAATTTTTGCTATGTTTTAAATGACAAAATTTTATAAAAGACCATAAAATTATAGGAATTATCCCGTTAATAATAATCACTAAAAAACAGCAAGCTTTGAAATATTAAAATTTAAATAATAAGTCTAATTTTAAAACAAAAACCCACAGAGTTTCGCTGAGAGGTTAAAACTAAAGAAGCACTTACATAACCAGCCTTGGAAGACACTACACTTCACTTCACTCTAAAATAAATATATTATCTCTTTAAACGAACGCGCGACCGTCGTTTTTAGAATCCCGGTACACACCCTGACTTCAGAATATTTTCCAAACAAATGCGCGCGCGTCCGACTTTCAAAGAATTCGGGTTCGCACTCTTGAGCACCGCCGATCTCTGGAGCAAGCGTCCGTTCGCTGGCCTGCCCTGATTGGTCGACTGCACCTGTTTTTGCCGACCTCCCGACCATTTTACTCTATGCTTTGATAAGCAAAAATGTGACCTTATATTCTTAATAATAGAATTTAATTCAGTGTGAACGTTTATTTTTTTAACCGCAATTGATTATTTGTAATGCATTCGATCCGTGTTTACCCTATAGCTATCTCCCTTTAACTCTTTTATGTGTTCAAATTGACGATAGGTACACTGAGGCAGTAGCAAAACGGATGCTTAAAAGTCACTTACAAAAATAGCAATGATTAACGAGTACCTTTTGCAAAAATTGTCTATGGTTTACACGATCTTTGACAAGTTTTTTTAAGTTTTTCTCATGAACTGTATTTTTACACATGTTTCGATGGAGTATAATATCGATGATACACTATAGCTAGATGTGTTAAATGACGCATATTTCCAATTACAATCACAAATAATTACAGCACCTAATCCGTAGCTGCATCCATATTAATCAAATACGTCAGAGTAGATTCTACGACGTAGCTTAGTAGCACTGATGCTACGAGTTTAATCCCACTATGACCCAAATTCAGGCCAAATGGTTCGTTTGGAGTCTGACATAACTGAAAATCTCTACATTTGGTTAATTAATTTCAATCCTACTAATATTATAAACGCGAAAGTTTGTGAGTATGGATGTGTGGAGTGTGGAGCTTTGTTACTCTTTCACAAAAAAAAATTATTAATATAATTTAGATGAAATTTGGTATGAGGTAGATGAGGCGCTAAAATGACACATAGGATACTTTTCATCACAATCATTATCATATGCGGGTGAAACAGCGTACACAGCATAGGCAAAATAATAAGATCTCCGCCTACGTCTAGATCGTAATGATGACAGTTCTGTCAAACTTTGTGTCATTTTTCTGATAGCTTAGTCAAAAACCAAGTGAATTTGATAGCTTGATACACTAGACGTGCTCGGCGACCGTCAAGGGTGATGAAATGTAAAGCAAATATCGTCAAGGGTGATGAAATGTAATGGCAGTTTTTTTTCCATGGTTATCAATTTTATTTTTTTATGTAAGTAAGTCCTGTATTTCATTACTAATGTTTACTGATTGATATACCAAGTATTTAAATTTACCCATTTAATATTATAGCAATTGCGTCTGACCATGTACATATTTTATGCCATTTAGGTATAAAGGTAGATATGAAATACCAATCCCGCGCAGACGTAGTCGCGGGCACCAGCTACATAAATACTAGCTATGCCCCGCGGTTGCACCTGCGTGGTGATGGACGACGATTATGATGATGGTGAAAAATATCCTATGTGTCCACCTCGTCTACCCAAATATCATAAAAATTGTTCGTTAGAGCGTGAAAGAGTAACAATCATCCGTACATCTGTACATACAAACTTTTGCGTTTATAATATTATTAGGATAAAATAATTAATAATGATGACATTGAGTGTATTAATTTGAACAGCTTATAAGCATTAAATTATTAAGATGATTGAATATAATTTAGTACCTTAACAATTTGCTTATCCAAGACCTAGAGAGGCGTCTGTTGAAGGAAAAACCTGTGTCAAAATATTTACCTGCACATCATTCAGCGCATCTTTGTATCGAGTCATGTTGGAGAATTTCGGATGTCCTGCACCCGTGGACTTCTTCCTGCGGCGAAACCCAAAAGAAATTTTGTTATACGTTTGACCTGCCGTGCGATCCTCTAATGATTTGTCGATGCGTTCGTCGACAAGCTCATCGATGTCAAATACTTTATGAGATATCGCCCTTGTACATAAGCTTGTTTTTCCAACGACAAGAATCATCTTGTCATTTGTTTTAAAGATGTTGTCAAAGATGCATCGAGGTTTGCTCTAAGAGAATCGCGCGGTTGTTTGTATGTTTGCATGTCCCCCCAATGTCAGCTCGTTCCTATTCAACGGCCGATCCAGTTTTGGTAAATGAAACGTGATTTGATTCGTCTTAATTGTGCAAGTGTCACCGGATACAAAATTACCCGCCTGCAGCGAAGCCGTAAGGCAGATTGTATGCTCTTTAATGTGCGAACATATTATTTTTGAAAATTATGTTATAAAGTCACAATAACAGGGTTTACTCGCATATACATTTATATACGGTACAGATAAAATAATTAAAATATTGACTGTATTTGTTCCAGCTAATCTCCAAACAAGCTGTTTTGATGTTGACGAGACACCATCGGCAGATAGATTATATTAGTTTTATTCTAGAAATAAAATTTGGGTCACTCTCAAAACAGGTTATATTAACTTTCAGCGGAGGTGAAGACACGGGCGTAGCTAGTAATATATATTTGTGTTTTATTATGATTTGTTCGTACGCTATGTCGTATTTAATGACTGGTTTAATACTTCCTATACCATGATAATAAAAACAAAAGATTTATGAACGAAACTGACGTACATTAACGTTTCCGGGACGCGAAGGGTTAATATAATCAAAATATAAATTCTATGTTATATAACCCCTAGCTCTAACTCTCAATTTAGGTGAGTAAGTAAATTAAATGCTACCATAGCACTAACGTCTACGATGCTACGAAGCGCAACGGTTATGCTACGATGTGTGGGAAACATGTGGAAATAAATGGCATTCGTTATCTAGCTTTCATAATAAATCATCCTTTATATTTACGGCACAGCTTAGACGCTCTATAAAGAAATATGATCATAGTACACATATCAAAGAACTTTTCTTGCTCCATCCGCCCTTTATTTTATAATAATATATAACCCCCACAAAATATTTAATTTCAACAGAATACTAATTTCAATAAAATCAGTTCATTGGATTATACAAGGAGAAAATAACAGACAGACATATGAACTAACTTAGACATATATAATATAGATGATATTTGTAAAATTATATGATTATTAACGGGATATTTACCGTGGTAAGGTTGTGGAATGAGCTCCCGATATTTCGGCGCAGTTACATGCACCATGTTCACGGGAAGACTGAAGAATGCGGGTGGTTGGTCAAAAAGTTTAAAAGTTAGGTGCAGACATAACGATCTACCCTCTTTCTTAGTCTTTTGCTACGGTTATCACTGGAACTCGAACTCGATCCTAAGTCCCGACAAAACACACTCACTGTATCACTGCGTATAGTATTTTGAACACATTTTGAACGCGGACTTTTATTTTTAAAACAACCTAATACTGGATTCCACGCACTGGCGAGTTGAAAACCATCACCTCGATTGAAATTCTGGCATTTCGAGATCTCAATAGTTTCCTTTACTAGCCTTGGTATGTAATGGCGTTCGGTGGACAAGATTTTAGGGTTATGGAATTCAATCCAGTGGTTAGGACCCGCGTCCAGCAGATGCTCAGTAACTGCGCCGAAATATCGGGAGCTCATTCCACAACCTTACCACGGTAAATATCCCGTTAATAATCATATAATTTTAGAGAACAACCGTGATAGTTTAAAACAGATGATATTTGGTTTAATATTCTTTATGAAAAACTTAACGAACGTGTGATGATGATTGCTGTTATGAATATTACAGCATCTGCTAACTTTTATAAGAACCAGCAACCGGTATGACATACATTTGATACAGGTTCTTAGTGATGAACTCAACCCGTTGACTCGCGATTCGCCATATTTGGCCAATAATACAATAGATTTCGCAGAAATCGACCTACTCTTCCAGGAACTGCAAAATGTGTGGTTAACCTTTTTACGAATATCCTAAGACATCTTCTTACAGATCTTACTATTGTTTACCGGTTACAGCCATGTTAGGGATCGAATAACTCGTAACGTGTGTTGTGCTGGTTGATAATAGTTTAACATGTGTCAAACTTACGAGAATTGTAAAACAAAATTTGTATCTGTTAATCTATTTAATTCAAGGCAGTAAGTTCATATGTATGCAGGCTGAATCTATAATAACCTTATCTTATAAATTATATATACTATATAATATATATACTATACTACTATTATATAAACTATTGCCATATTGGTTGAATTAGAGTGACAAACATGACGCGTCAAGGCACTATTAGGTACAATACAAATAAAGTTAATACTAAGTTAACGAGAATATAGTTTAGGTGTAGGTCATCCACTGACAAAAAAGACAAAAAGGTCTTCTGTCCTCTTTGTTCATTGACTTAACGTCGCCCTGCAACCTCTACCAGGTCGGTAGAGATTTCAGGACTACGTTGGATGCAGGTCGTTTCCAACCGGTACTTTTAAAAACATATGTTCAGCAGTGGACGTTCTACGGCTGAGATGATGATGAGGATATTGATAATGCGCACTCAAATAAAAAGATTAGTGAGTCATTTTCCTGGTCAAAATCACAACTGTCTGTGAGAGTTATATTGTGAAGTCTTCAAGCTCCAAGATCAGCACGGTTTTACATTGCGTTCGTTCCTCTGAGACATAGTTTTTTAGTTTTATTCTATACAGAATCCTTCTAAACCTAAGACAGTAAACACCCTAACTTCTGGCAGAATTCTGGCATTATAGTATAACTACTTAGAACGGATACATCAAGAAAAGTCCCTCAATCTTGTATGGCACTTGATTGACGTCATCTCGGGAACCGTATAGGAACAAAGTGAAGGATGGTTAATCTCATAATGATGTGGGTTCCTTGGCTTTCATAGTAAAGAAATAACATTGTATACAAAATCAGTAACTCTAGAATTCTAACGTCATATATAGAGTGACATGTATTTCAATACCCTCTTGGTAATAGGGCTTTAAAATAAGAATTGTACTTTTAGGCACCCTTTCGGATTCATAATGATAGGATTTTATCTTCTAAGGCTGTTATAATTTAGTAAAAAATCATATAAAACCAATATAATTTATGATAGCTGGTTGAATTTAGAATAAGCACTTATTTATGGTATATACTAGTTGCGCCCCGCGTTTACAGCCGCGTGGTGATAGATAATGATGATGATGATGATAATGACAGAAACTTATCGCATCTTTTAATTCAGCGCCTCATCTACTTACATACCAAATTTTATCGAAATTGGTCCAAACGCTTACAAACTTTCGCATTTATTATATTAGTGTGATTATACTGAAACTTTATTATCATAAAAATTAAACTTGAAGTAAGAAATGAGTCTTTAACCTCTTTCCTTGTGACTCTTTTTAATTCTTAGATAGAAATCTAAAATCTCTACAAATTTGCGATGGTACTAATTCATCTAAATAGAGTTATTGTTCCAAAACAAATCGCACAACACCTTACTGGCGCGATGTAGCTATTACTACGATGTAGGACGTGTAGTGCTACGACGTAGCCCGTTACTGTGCATAAATCAATTAATAACATCAACCGTAGCAGGTAACGCGACGTAATGGTAACGAATGTTTCGCGAAATGTCATACATTTATCACTCACGAGCGTGTTTGTGTGGTCTGTAGGGTGACTGAGATTTGTGGATAGAATGGATAGTTTTTTTCCTTACAAAACTATCCTCGTAAGACTGTATGTCTGCGATTCCTTAAGTTAGGTTGTTAAATTAAATCAGTTGCATCAGATGTTTTAAATATTTTTTATTTAAGTAGTCACGTGAAGTTTAGTAGTTTTACATCGTTGAATAAGTCTCAATCATCTAAACGGGTTCTATTAACTCATTGTCCTGTCTGAGTTACGTTCTAATAAATCTGTAAATACATTAGTAAAAAACTTCAAGGACGTTTGACGAGGAAGGCACATAAACCAAATTCTGTATACTGCTTGTACTCAGGCATCATCATGAACACTTCACGGCATATAATCTACACGTCAACGTTCAAAGACAGCTAGGAAAATTTAAATAAAAACAATGACAGCTTTTTCCACCAAACCCAAACGGATGGTTAAACAATTTTAGCTGTAATAAAATATAGTTAAATTAACCTTACTTAAAAAACTATTACCATCGGTAAATTATTGTTATGAAGTAAATATTTATGTGTTTGATTTTTTTGTTTATCGGTTCAGGTTTACTTATCGTAGGAAATACAAATGCTCGAACTCAACAAATGTTTTCGGGTGGGTTTGATTTTATGCAGCATTTGGACAAAACTCATTCGTGTATATGTTATTACACCAAAAGCACGGGCACTGTATCGC
Source organism: Selenia dentaria (assembly GCA_917880725.1). Classification (NCBI taxonomy): domain Eukaryota; kingdom Metazoa; phylum Arthropoda; class Insecta; order Lepidoptera; family Geometridae; genus Selenia; species Selenia dentaria. Next base: position 19,202,715 of record OU862898.1, on the reverse strand, counting down.
GCGCCTCTGCGGCAAGGCACTTTAGGTGATTGCAAGCCCGACCTCACGGTCTCAGAGGATATACAACGCTGGAAGGATCTTACGCATTATTGGTGAGACAGGTGTTGTTTAGCGTAGCGTTAGCGTTATACGGATTTAATTGCATGAATATGATATGTTGTTGCAGGTACTATAGTTTTTTATTGCAGTTTCCTATGAAGATTACTGTTTTTTGGTTATCATCCCACCCTTGAGGTGAGGTTGATTCAATGTTATTTGCTATACAAACATGCACGTACTACGAGCAGTACTTCGATTTTAAAGTCAACAGCTGCCTGATGCACAATCTTCGTTGGTAGTTAACCCATATTATCTTTCGCGTCATAAGAAAGAAGTGTTATTCGTTTAAATAAGTATATTATAAACAAATAGCCTTCAACAGTACATCATGACAGACATAATAAAATCTCTATCATTATGAGGCGCGGGGACGCTGAAGGGCATACATTCATAAATACTCTAGTATTCGTTTGAAAACACAAACACACTTACGTAGTAAGCAAATCATTTTTATTTATTTATTTCATTTCTTCCCCAAAACCTTAATATTCGCATTACTGCGCTCGAATTTGAAAGGGGTCCCGGTGCAATCACAGGCATACGAGACTTGTCTCAGGGTGATGAGCGCAGTGCAGTTTGTCACTTATGATGCCACTTAACACCAGGAGTGCCTCGTACTTGTTCCGTGTCCTGATCACATTCAAAAAATGTCCACGTTACTTTTCATAAACGTATACCAAAGTCTTGGTAAAAACACAAAATGCACAGCGAAAAGTTTAAAGTAAAATTAGGTTACTTAAAATGAGCTATCTTATAAAATGCCCCTTCTAGCAAAGCGGTTTTTACTCCCTGCATGTACCGCTATTTACGACAGGTGTTCGTCGGTACATCTCTCTAAGTAGGCGATGAAAAATTCAGAGTCGTAAGTGGCTACTGAAGTTTTCAAACCGGAATTTAAAAGGAGACAATAGAAGGAGACTGTATTTTTTATCTGGAAAGCTTAGACGATTACAATATTACAGTGGTTCGGTTTTCTTTTAGAACAATCTAAAATGGTACTTTTTTCTATAAGATAATATGTCCTTGGGAGCCAGTCACCATTCTAGATCCACTTTCGACTGCTTCGAGTTTCAATCAAATTGAATTGTATTGTTGTACCAACACTAGTCTATCAAGTATGAACAATTAAACTTGAAAGAATAGATGGATACATTTTTAGATGATATAAATCATATAAAAAGTAACAAAGTATACATAAACAAAAACTAGGTTGCGAATGAGATTGGTTTCTCATCCATACCACTACAGTAGCAGCTACTCTATATAAATTATGTCCAACTAGCTGCGCACCGCGTCACTCACGTAGTGATAGATGATGATGATGATTTACACATAGCCTATGCTACTCAGATGTAATGTAGCTTTATCCATGTGAAATGTTTTTAATCGGTTAAGTAGTTTTTGAGTTTATCATTACAAACGAAGATTCAAATCTTTCATCTTTATTATTAGTATATATGGATATAGATAACTTCTTCATACGCATTTTTAAACACATCAATAGTATATATAATATACATAATAATAAGTTCACGCCTTTTGAACTAAACTGAGCCATTTTACCGGGCCGGTTTTTCAACAAAAATAGAATTCCAAATTCTATGTTCCGTATTTTAACATAGTTTTTGGTCTTTCAAACAATACCGTCACAAAACATTTTCCGGTCATTCATTCGTCATATGCACTTTATCAACGAAGGGGAACAAAATCCAATTGGCCTTTGGTGAATAAATATTGGACTTCAGAACAAATCTGAGCCGTACATACATACATACATACTGCGTACTTGGCGCCATAACAAGTTGGCATATTTAGCCTTTTCTACATCCAGATGCATACTATGCACTCCCTATATTTTGTAACTAGCCACTAGGCAAAAGTAAATAAATAAAATTATCAGATAAGCTTTAAGTTAATTTTCAGCAGTGCGGCCGCGAACTTGACTTTATATTTGAATTGATAAAACGCCTCGTACTCTGATGAATAATGCGTGTAAGAGACACATAACTCGCTTACGAAAATATCAAATAAAGAAATATTCATGATAAAACAAACTTATATCATGAATAACCGAATTCTTTTCATTTTAATTTATATGAATTCACTCGAAAGTGTGTAAGTACCATTTATAAGTGGTGTTTCGAAGAATGTGTCTTCAATGTTCTAATAATATTTCCCAAATCAAAGCATACACGTACTTATAACAAATATTCGTGATTTTGTTTTATGATGTTAAATCACTAACTCTATCTAAGAAATACAGCTTTTTGCCATCAAGTAAACAAGCTTATGAGGAAAATTAAGAAAAAATAAAATTATCCTGTAAAGGTATTTACCTAATTAGAATCCTAATAATGTATGCAGCAAGTTACGAAATCACCTAACATAATCTATTCAGGTCTATCTAACAATATATTACTTACATATCCAAACTGATTGTCCTTAGGAACGGTATAATGTTAAAACTACCTTCAGATAGGCGCATAACGATCCAGAATTATCTTAATTTCCCAGTGGTATTGTATCACGTGTTTGGATAACGCCCACTATCTGCCGTTTGACAGCAAACAATAATAACAGAATCGGTAATGTTATCTGTGTGTGGGAGGGATTAATTATGTAGAAGAAGGCCTTAAACATTTATAGATAAATATATTTTATTGTATATAGAAGAACGAGATTGACTCAAGTACAGCTGGATCGTTCTAATTAGAGAACTGCCAAAAAACCAATGGTCTCCTGGTTATGGTTTAGGAAATATATTTATAGTATATGTATGCTAAATATAGTAAATTAATTTTATCTAATTACAAAGTTACTAATTATGGTAAAAATGGTTTCATTCAGAGTTAAATGGAGATACAAGTTGGCCAAAAAAAATCCCCGTCACCCCAATTATTTTAACTTTTTTTGTGAATTTTCTCGTTTTCTCCAATATTGTACCAATTTTGCTTTGCGTGGCCTGAAGGTGTATTAGAGACCAAATTCAACTAAAAACATCCGGTCTAAAACAGATTTTACAAATGTTATGGTGGTAAATAGGTACAATTTCGGAGAAAAAGGGAAAAATCAGAAAAAAAAGTTAAACATATTGGGGGGTCGGGTATTTTTTTTGGCCAACTTGTATTGTCCAAGTGGTCCCCCGAACACGCTCATTTGGTTTGTCGGTCCTGTAGTAAGCGGGAACGAGGTAAATGATACAGCCGGTCTCGCAGTGTAATGACAACATGGTTTTATTTCAGTACCCACATAATATACATAAGTAAGTGGATCGAGAACTACCTACATACAACATCTTCCTTCTTCTTAAATGAAATTGAAACTATACTATAAGATAAACTATTAAGCCAACCAATACATTTTAATGGTCGGAATAACTGGACTAAGTTTACGAAGTGACGCAAGCTAATTTAATAAACTAAATATTATTGGTATTATAACACTGTGTGTTTTAAGTACATACAAATTTTTGTGGCAGCCTAACCGTCCTGCCACTACGAGTCACTTTTAAAGATGCGGACGCAGCCGCCTCTGTAGGCTCCCTTACTTCCTCCCCTGTATGCAGGGAAGTGCTTAACTGAGACTCATCTACAGGCTCGCCTACCGACGATGGGTGTGAATCAACATTGTTAGGTAAAACATCGTGAGAATCAAAAGAGACGCCCTTAGCTTTTAAAATATGTGACCGATTACGTCTATAAGTGCCACCGTTGTTGCCAGCCTCCCTGACTACCCGACCTTTGTTCCACACCTTACCCTCTTTTACTCGGACGCGCTCGCCTGGGGAAAGAATAGGTAAATCCTTCGTGCCTCTATCGTAGTGGCGCTTCATTTTGTCTATTACGCCCTGTCGCACGTCACGGACTTGTTTAGGTTCTATGGTTTTAGGCGTCAATAACTGAGGGGCAACCGGATGCCTGGTGTTAAGCGATCTACCCATCAATAGTTGCGCCGGTGAATGCTCCTCGCTGTAGGTGACTTACATCCTTTTACCTACATTACATTAATTAACCTATTGTATATATATTTTATATAACATAAGACACAATATTATATTTTATATCTATTTACCTACATCACACCAACACACATTACACATACATATTTATTCCATCAATCATTCTCACACAAACAATATAAATATTTATTATTTAGAAGCATAGCCGCGCGGTACCCATTGTATCCAGCGCGCATTGTTATTGACAAGCGAGCGATGCGACCGGCGCGCTCGCAGCCCGCTGTCCTGTCAGTCGAGATACCTCTGTCCCGCGCGAAGCCCGTGCCGCTCTCTGACAATCGCTTACTCTCGCGCACGTAACGTTCTAGTTTATATTTTATTCGTCGTTTGTTTTGTTTCATATTTTCTATTCTAAACATGTGCTGTGACTCTTAAATGTACTTTCTCCTTCTGTTGTGTTCTTGTGCTAAACTGTGTAAATAAACTGAATGTGATACGTACCTACGTGATATCTGGGAAATTATTATTTCACGTACCCATCTAGTTTCACGAATACCTACACACCGTAGCAAAGAACACCATAGCGCGTATACCAACTGCCGCGCTAAACTGGTGACCCCTAAGGAACACAAAGTGAAGAGTCACGATGTCGAACGATAGCGATACTGGATCCCAAGTGAATGTTAATACACGACCGCGCGCTAACATCAAAATGGCGACGCCCGTTACGCCTACAGCGACCACATCGACGCCTATGCCAGTTCACGTCAGAATACCACCATTCTGGCCTGAAAAACCTGCTATATGGTTTGCCCAAGTAGAAGGCCAATTTGCAATCATGCAAGTGACGGACGAGACGCAAAAATTTTACCACATTTTGGCCACACTCGACCGACAATACGCCGCCGAGGTTGAAGATGTACTCACCGGTCCTCCTGACTACAATCGACTGAAGAAGGAGCTCATCCAGAGACTGTCCGCGTCCCGAGGGAATAAGGTGAAACAGTTGCTGACACATGAGCAGCTTGGTACTCGCAGGCCATCCCAATTCCTGCGTCACCTGCAACACCTTGCCGGACCGGATATCCCCGAGGACTTCTTACGTACCATATGGACCAGCCGGCTACCTACCTCGATGCAACCGATCATCGCGTCGCAACCAACGCTACCTTTGGATGCACTTTCCGAGCTTGCCGACCGTGTGCACGATATCGCGATACCAGCGCACCAGGTTGCGGCAACCGCAACACCATCGACAGCGTCTCCGATCGACGAGCTAACACGACAGGTAGCAGCGCTGACGCACCAAGTTAGTGCTTTAGCAGCGCAAATACACCACCAGCCGCGATCGAGAGAACGTGGAGGAGGTCAACGCAGCCGCTCGTCATCTCGCCGCTCGCAGTCCAACTACCGCAGGTACCCCGTATGTTGGTACCATAGTAAGCACGGTGCCAACGCGCGCAGGTGCGTACAACCGTGTGACTATAACCACAAGGCGGGAAATGCGTCGGGCAGTCAGTGATGGCGACTAAGGACTGCCAGAGCACTACGGGTCGCCTCTTTATTACGGACCGTGGTACAAACACACAATTTCTTATAGACACTGGTAGTGATATATGTGTTTTCCCGGTTTCCGCGCTTCGTGAGCGCCGTACTAAAACTGGTTATCAGCTCAGTGCTGCCAATGGTTCGGTTATAGACACGTACGGCTATTTAGAACTCAACCTTAACTTAGGCCTACGCCGCAATTTTCCGTGGCGCTTTGTTGTCGCTGACGTCACAAAGGCTATTATAGGCGTAGATTTTTTATCTCACTATCGCCTCGTCGTAGACGTCAGCCAACAAAAACTCGTAGATAGCCTAACCAATGTGAGCACTGTAGCCTGTATAGATTTAAGCGATTGCCTTGTATCTAGCGTAAAGGTAGCGACTGGTGGTGACAGTAGGTATCATAAAATTTTGTTAGAATATCCGGAAATAACGCGCCCTGCTGGTACTCCGGGTATCGTCAAGCACCACACTAAACACCACATACGCACTACACCAGGACCGCCTGTATCATGCTCACCTCGACGTCTCGCTCCCGACAAGTTAAAAATCGCCAAACAAGAATTTGACACTATGTTGGCTAACGGAACAGCACGGCCGTCTGATAGTCCATGGGCATCTCCTCTACACCTAGTACCCAAAAAGGACAATGGGTGGCGTCCCTGTGGAGATTATAGGCGACTTAACTCGCGAACAATACCCGACCAATATCCGATTCGACATATACAAGATTTTTCACATTGTCTGTCCGGTTGTAAAATCTTTTCGGTAGTTGATTTGGTAAAGGCCTATAATCAGCTTCCTACAGCGGAGGAGGATGTGTGCAAGAGTGCCATCACTACCCCCTTCGGTCTCTACGAATTTCCCTTTATGAATTTTGGGCTTAGGAACGCTGGACAAACTTTTCAGAGATTTGCTGACGAAATGACGCGTGGACTAGACTTCTGCTTCCCCTATCTTGACGATTTTTTAATCTATAGTAGAACACCACGTGACCACGAAGACCACCTACGGCAACTTTTCACCCGTATGAAAAATTACGGCGTACTTGTCAACCCAGCCAAGTGTGTCTTTGGGGTCTCTGAAGTATTTTTTCTCGGCTATCAAATCTCTGAAAAGGGCACCAAGCCACTGGACAGCAAGGTACAGGCAATTTCCGATTTCCCCCCACCAAGAACCGTCCGAGAACTAAGACGATTTTTGGGGATGGTTAACTTTTATAGGCGATTTTTACCTAACGCCGCCAAAATTCAAGCCCCGCTTAATGCCTTGCTGACCGGATCGGTTAAAGCCTCCCACCCAGTAGTCATAGAGGGGGATTCATTACGAGCTTTCGAGGACTGCAAAAAGAGCCTTTGTAACGCAGCTCTTTTGGCTCATCCTGACTCTGAAGCCAAGCTAGGACTCGTCACTGACGCCTCGGATACGGCGATAGGTGGAGTCCTACAGCAGCTCAAGGATGGAAACTGGCAGCCGTTAGCATTTTTCTCTCGCAAGTTGAGCCCATCGCAAATTAAGTATTCTCCATACGACCGCGAGCTCCTTGCCATTTACGAGAGCATAAAATACTTTCGGCACATGCTCGAGGCTACTCACTTCACAATCTATACTGACCACAAGCCACTCTGTTACGCTTTCCATGAGCGGAAAAGTATCTGCTCGCCGCGTCAGTATAGACACCTCGACTTCATCTCGCAGTTCACCACAGACATCGTTTTCATCGCTGGTAAGGACAACTTAGTTGCCGACACCCTTTCGCGCGTTTATGAACTGCAGATGCCTGTCGACCTGGAAGTGATGGCCAAACTCCAAGCCACAGACACAGACCTCGAAGGACACCTCAAAGGCGAAACTTCGCTTCGCCTGGCCAAGACGAGTATACCTGGGAGTCGTACCGTGTTGTACTGCGATGTCAGTACACCGACGCCCAGGCCTTTCGTCCCACAGCAACTAAGACAGCAGGTATTCAACTGTCTTCACTCGCTTAGCCACCCCGGTGCCAACGCCACAGCCAAACTCGTTGCACAACGCTTCGTTTGGCCATTGATGCGCAAGGACTGCCGTGAATGGGCTAAGGCATGTTTGACCTGCCAGCGCTCGAAGGTAACGAGACACGTCGCCTCACCTCTAGGTAAGCACGATTTACCTTCGGCGCGTTTCAAACATGTCCATTTAGACCTGATCGGTCCACTACCGCCCGCTGGTGACTATCGGTATTGCCTCACAGCCGTCGATCGCTTTACGCGATGGCCGGAAGTTGTGCCTATTACCGATGTCACCGCCGAAACAGTGGCCAAAGCGTTCATTTCCTGTTGGGTGGCCCGATACGGTTGCCCTACCGAGATCGTAACCGATCGAGGCGGACAATTCCAATCGGCACTGTTCCAGCAGCTATCCAAGTCCATCGGTTTCGATCACCGTAGGACGACAGCATACCACCCACAGTGCAACGGTTTGGTTGAGCGCTTCCACCGGCAGCTAAAGGCAGCGATTACCTGCCACGCCGACACCAACTGGACTGAGTCTCTTCCACTCGTACTTCTTGGCATAAGAAGTGCTTTCAAAGAAGACCTACAGACTTCTTCCGCTGAGCTTGTGTATGGTGAGCCGCTTCGTCTGCCTGGCGAATTTTTTGGCCATGATGTTGCTCACTATACCACCGACATCACTGATTTCTCAGCCCGGATGAAATCCTTTGCCGAGACTGTACGTCCGGTTCCAACTCAACACCACTCCAACCACAGAACCTTCATCTTCAAGGAACTTGCCATCTGTAGTCACGTATTCCTTAGGGAAGAAGTGCTACGTGGCTCATTCCAACCCGCTTACACTGGGCCATACGAGGTTCTCAAGAGAGGTGCAAAAACATTCGTGCTTCGCGTCCGAAACAGAGATGTGACAGTTACCATAGACCGCCTAAAGCCAGCCTATATACTGTCCGGAGATTCCAACCAACCACGACGCGAAACACCACAGCCTGAGACTTCTCAAAATCAACCTTCCAACACTTTCCAATCCACTCCCAACGATTCCCCCCTATACCATTCTCCCGACCCCTTGATCGCTCGCACAACGCGTTCAGGAAGGCGAGTGCACTTTCCTGACTATTATCGCCCGTAGACCCGGTCTCTGGAGGGGAGTGATGTAGGTGACTTACATCCTTTTACCTACATTACATTAATTAACCTATTGTATATATATTTTATATAACATAAGACACAATATTATATTTTATATCTATTTACCTACATCACACCAACACACATTACACATACATATTTATTCCATCAATCATTCTCACACAAACAATATAAATATTTATTATTTAGAAGCATAGCCGCGCGGTACCCATTGTATCCAGCGCGCATTGTTATTGACAAGCGAGCGATGCGACCGGCGCGCTCGCAGCCCGCTGTCCTGTCAGTCGAGATACCTCTGTCCCGCGCGAAGCCCGTGCCGCTCTCTGACAATCGCTTACTCTCGCGCACGTAACGTTCTAGTTTATATTTTATTCGTCGTTTGTTTTGTTTCATATTTTCTATTCTAAACATGTGCTGTGACTCTTAAATGTACTTTCTCCTTCTGTTGTGTTCTTGTGCTAAACTGTGTAAATAAACTGAATGTGATACGTACCTACGTGATATCTGGGAAATTATTATTTCACGTACCCATCTAGTTTCACGAATACCTACACACCGTAGCAAAGAACACCATAGCGCGTATACCAACTGCCGCGCTAAACTCGCCAGTGACAGGAGTATTTCTGAAGTTAAGCAGTGCTAGTTGCCATTCCGTCTTATCCTCCGTGGCTTTCTTTAGTAAACGTTTGATCGTTTGGACGTTCCGCTCGGCTAATCCGTTCGAGCGTGGATACAGCGGGGAACTGGTCACGTGTTTAAATTCCCATTTTTCTGCAAACTTCTTAAATTCCGTCGATACAAACTGTTTCGCATTATCTGTAACTAGTTTTCTCGGAATCCCGAAACGAGAAAACATACTCTTCATCTTCGCAATTACAGTGTCGCTTCTCATATTAGGTAAATAAACTACCTCCACAAACTTCGAGTAATAGTCCACGACAAGTAAATATTGTAGCTTGTGCAGTTCGAATATATCTGCCGCAAGCGTGTCCCAGGGCAGCAGGGGAGCGGCGTGCGGCGCGAGGGGCTCGCGCGGCGGTGCAGCGCGGTGCCGCTAGCACGGCTCGCAGCGCTGCACGCACTGCTCGATCTCAGCACCCATGCCGGGCCACCAGACCACCTCTCGAGCGCGTGACTTGCTCTTTTCTATTCCTAAATGCCCTTCATGTATTCGATTTAACATGTCTTTCCTCAAGTCGCTCGGAATCACTACTCGATTGTTGTGAAATAAAATGCCGTTAATTTCGTATAATTCATGCCTAAACGTCCAGTAAGGTCTGGCTATCGACACCACAAGATTTTTATCGTTGGGCCACCCTTCGCGATAATAGTTTATCACTGCCGATAAAACCGTATCCTTTTGCGTTTCTGTTTTGATACGCTCCAACCGTTCATTAGTCGCGTCCAAACTTTCATACATAGCATTGACGTGCACCGTGACGTCCTCCTCACAGCCGTCACCGCGCGCACCACGCTCGACCGCCGCGCGCGACAGCGCGTCCGCGATATGCATATACTTGCCCGGCTTGTAAACAACGTTTAACCCATACGCCTGCAATTTTAACAACATACGCTGTAGCCTCGGTGGCGTTTCGTTGAGCGCTTTACGGAAAATCGTCTCGAGCGGTTTATGGTCGCTTTCTACCGTTATTTCACTGTGGCCATAAATATATTGGTGAAATCTTACACAGCCAAAATATATAGCGAGCATTTCTTTCTCGATTTGCGCCCACCGCGTCTCGGTAGGCGTGAGAGTGCGCGCGGCGTACGCGACGGGCCGCCCGCCTTGTAGCAGGCATGCGCCCAGCCCGTGCGCGCTCGCATCCACCGACACCGTGACCGGCTCCCGCGCGGAGTAGTATCGCAGCACGGGCGCTGCACTTATCGCTTTCTTTAGTTGACCGAAAGCTTCATCATGCACGCGTAACCATTCAAACTCGACATCTTTCTTTAATAACGCGCGTAATGGGGCCGCCATCGAAGAATAGTATGAATCTAGCTAAATAGTTCGTCATTCCCAAAAAACGCTCCAGCTGTTTTTTGTCAATCAGTTTTGCAATATTATTAATTGCTGTCACGCGGCTAGACGTAGGACTGACGCCTGAACCGTTTAATGTATGGCCAAGAAAATTAACTTCCGGTGCGCTGAACACACATTTTTGTTTGTTTAATTTGACGCCATATAGGACCGCCCTTCTGATTACCTCCCTGAGCCGCGTGTCATGTTCCGCCCTATCCCGACCCCAAACTAGGATGTCGTCAGCGAAAATTTCCACCCCTGGCATGGAAAATATTTTATACATCTCGTTATGAAATATTTCCGGGGCACAATTAATTCCAAATGGCATTCGAAGCCACCGATATCGTCCATATGGAGTTGAGAAAGTACACAGCATTGAACTATCCTCGTCGAGTTTGAGCATCCAAAACCCATTTTTTGCGTCTAATTTCGAAAATACTTTCGCCCCCGACAGGTTACTTGTGATCTCTTCTAGCGTAGGGAGCTGAAAGTGACAACGACGCACCGCTTTGTTTAAGTGATAGGGGTCTAGACAAATTCGTAGCTTATCAGGTCGTTCGACTATAACAATATTGGAAACCCAATCGGTCGGCGAGTCTTCTTTTGCAATTATATATAATTGTACCATATTATTTAGTTCCTGTTGCAATCGCGGCCTAATTTTCATCGGAACCTTTCTAGATGCATTTACTACAGGACGCACCGTTTTATCCACTTCGATTTTATACATGTTCGGCAAACAACCTATCCCTTCAAAAATAGATTCCTCGATTTTAAGTTCGGCGACATCCGACACCTCCTTCTCATTACGTACAATCAGTTTAAGTTCGCGACAAGCTTTGATACCGAGTAAATTATTACAATTCAAATTCAAAACATAGACCTTTTGACGACATTGCCTTTTATTACGACTTAAAATATGACTTCCCGTAGTGTGCACTTACTTTTCTTCAACATTTTTTCATCAAAACCTGCCTTTCTAAAAGCATGCAAGGATATCACGGAAGCTTCCGCTCAACTATCTAACTTAAAATTAATTTTAACATTATCTACCATAACGTCGTCGAACCATGACTCAAAGTCTCCGCTCACTTGGTCTATAGACAGGCTACATAATAACGACTCACGTATTTCAGCGCAGTCCTCCGTGACGTCATCGTCACCCAGCTCACGGACAAATTTAGCACGACACACTCGCGCGAAGTGGCCTACCCGGTCACATTTAAAACACTTCACTTGCCTCGCCGAACACTGACTATTGATACCGTGCTTACGTCCACAATAACCACACGCCGGTTGACTGGCTCCCCGAAAATTCTGTTGTGATTTGTACGGCTGGCGAACGGCGGTGGCAGCGGCGGCGGGCGAGCCTCGGCCCCAGCCCCGCGGGTGCGGCGCGGCGACCGCGCGCAATGCCTCCAGCGCGAGCGGCGGCTCGGCGGCGGCCCGGCCCGACTCAGCGCACGCCTCCGCCTGCCTGCCGGCAGTCTCCGCTGCCCGGCACCACGATACCGCTTCTTCTAGATCCAGTTTGGTTTTGGCTAACATGCGCTCCCGCATACTCGAATCTTTGAGCCCTCTGATGATCTGCGTTAGTATGAGACTGCTACGTAACTGTCCGAACTCGCACGATTTACTGCGCAGTTTCAGCGCACTCAAAAACTTATCGAAACTATCCTCGCGTTGATATGTTTCGAAGAATACGTGCCGTTCATAATTAATATTCCGGGTTGGGTCGCAATGACCTTTGAACTTTGATACCAACACGTCATAATTCGTTTTCCCTTCGTCGTCAACATCCAACTCTTCCAGTATCTCGCGGCCGAATTTCCCGATGATATGCATGAATAACGCACATTTCTCCCTTGACACTGCATTCTCCTTGCCGGTCGCAATCAAATAATAATCAAATGCGCACTTCCATTCACGCCAATTTGTAGCCATGTTGCCTTCCTTGCTCATGGCGGCCGGCTGTTGTAATGCCGTGTACGCCGTATCTTTCGACATCACACGAGTTGTCTCCGGCTTTACTGACATATTCTCCACATGAAAACACTATTAACGTATCGTTTTGTCACTTATTCACGCTACTTAGCCACACCTGACACCATGTAGTAAGCGGGAACGAGGTAAATGATACAGCCGGTCTCGCAGTGTAATGACAACTGGTTTTTTTCAGTACCCACATAATATACATAAGTAAGTGGATCGAGAACTACCTACATACAACAGGTCCCTCTACCAAACACCCTATATAAAGCCACAATCATCATCATCATCATCTCAGCCGTAGGACGTCCACTGCTGAACATAGGCCTCCCCCATGATTTTCCAAAAGGACCGGTTGGAAGCGGCCTGCATCCAACGTCGTCCTGCGACCTTTATCAGGTCGTCTGTCCACCGTGTCGGTGGACGACCTACGCTGCGCTTGCCGGTCCGTGGTCTCCACTCTAGAACCTTTCGGCCCCATCGGCCATCTGTTCTGCGTGCTATGTGCCCTGCCCACTGCCACTTCAACTGGCTAATCTTCTGGGCTATGTCGGTGACTTTCGTTCTTTTACGGATCTCCTCATTTCTGATTCGATCACGTAGAGAAACCCCGAGCATAGCCCTCTCCATAGCTCGTTGTGCGACTTTGAGCTTTTCTATGAGGCCCATAGTAAGAGACCACGTTTCAGTGCCATAAGTCATCACTGGTAACACACATTGGTCGAAGACTCTTGTCTTGAGGCACTGAGGTATTTTTGACGTGAAGACTTCGCGAAGTTTCCGGAACGCTGCCCAGCCGAGTTGGATTCGACGATTGACCTCTTTCTCGAAGTTGGACCTGCCTAGTTTGACTGTCTGTCCCAGGTAGATGTACTCGTCAACAACTTCGAGAACTGAGTTCCCAACTGATATTGGGGTAGGTACAACATGGGCGAGGAGGAGGATATACCCGAGGTCTCAGAAGGAGAGCTGGGTGCAGCCATCCTCAGGATGAGGGCCAAAAACACGGCACCGGGACCAGATGGTATTCCCGGTCGTGCGTGGGCCCTCGCCCAGGACGCTCTGGAGCCCCGCATACGAGCCCTCTTCGACCGCTGCATGCGGGAGGGGAAGTTCCCCACGAGGTGGAAAGAAGGTCGGCTCGTACTCTTGCGAAAAGAGGGGCGTCCTGCGGATGAACCCGCCGGATACCGCCCTATTGTACTGCTTGACGAGGCTGGCAAGCTTCTGGAGCGTGTTGTCGCTGCCCGCCTCGTCAGGCACCTCAGGAATGTCGGCCCAGACCTGGCCGACAATCAGTTCAGGTTCCGGAGAGGTCGCTCGACGCTGGACGCTATATCCCGCGTCCACGATCTCTCCGAGATGGCGTGCTCCAACGGCGAGGTCATGTTGGCGGTGTCGCTAGACATCACAAACGCATTCAATAGCCTTCCGTGGAGCACGATTTTGAGGGGTCTAGGGCATCACGAGGTACCCCAGTACCTCCGCCGTATCGTCGGGGACTACCTCTTAGCAAGACATGTGGTCTACCCGACAAGTCAGGGCGGAGGCCGAAGCCCAGTGACCCGCGGCGTTCCTCAGGGGTCTGTTCTTGGACCACTCCTTTGGAACGTTGGGTATGATTGGGTGCTGCGGGGCGTTAACCTGGATGGTGTTGACGTCATCTGTTACGCCGATGACACCCTGGTTACCGCCCGGGGGAAGACAATCCGGGAGGCGTCCATCCTGGCCACCGCTGCAGTAGCGGCGGTAGTGGCCCGGATCCGGCTATTGGGCCTGGAGGTGGTGCTCAACAAATCCGAGGCCATCTGTTTTCCTGTTCGTCGGAGAGCGCCGCCCGCAGGCTGCAATATAATTGTTGGGGGGACCTCTATAGCTGTCAAGTCAACGTTGAGATATCTCGGTGTTGTGCTTGACAGCAGATGGAGATTCAGGGCCCATCTTCAGCAGCTGTCCCCCAGACTCGTGGGTACGGCTGCTGCACTGGGCCGCTTGCTCCGAATCTCGGGGGGGGGAAGAGGTAGCTGCCGCCACCTTTACATGGCGGTGGTGCGCTGTATGGCCCTCTACGGTGCCCCCATATGGGCAGGGTCCCTAAACTCCCAGGAGACCGCCCTTCTCCATAAAGCCCAAAGAGCCATGGCGGTGAGGGTGTGCAGGGGCTATCGCACTCTTTCACACGAGGTGGCCTGCGTTCTCGCCGGATCCCTTCCATGGGATCTAGAGGCCGAGGTTCTGTCCTCGGTCTTCTGGCGTAAAACGTGGGCGCGACAGGAGGGTCTCCACCCTGCTCCTCAGGAGTATGGCCAGTGGCGTACGGATGCCAAAGAGGCCGCTCTGGCATCCTGGAGCAGGTGCTTGGGCGTCGGTCCACGGAGGGGAGCCGGAGCAACCCGGTTCCTCGAAACGGTCCAGCCCATCCTCAAACAGTGGGTCCATCGAGGGCATGGGTCGCTTACCTTCCGTATGACACAGGTCCTCTCGGGGCACGGGTGCTTCGGGAGGTACTTGTGCAACGTTGTCCGGAGGGAGGCGACTCCTGGGTGCCACCAGTGCGGCTGTGCAGAAGAAACCGCGCAGCACGTGCTGGAGGTTTGCCCAGGGGCTGTCGAGGCGCGGCAGTCCCTGGTTGCAGTCGTGGGGGCGGACCTCTCCTTGTCGACCATTTTAACGAAGATAGTCGACGATGAGAAGTCATGGCAGGCAATGGTCTCTTTCTGCGAGGTTGTGATGTTGCAGAGAGAGGCCGAGGAGCGCGAGAGGGAGATAGATCCCCTCTCTCTCCCGCTCCGGAGAGCGCGGACACGGAGGCGAGCCGATCGGGCTCGCACTCCGTCTCCGCTCAGAGGACATTAAACATGGGCATTAGACATAATTTTCGTCTTATCCATGTTCATCTTAAGACCTACCCGTTGGGAAACTCGATGGAGGCCTTCGAGCATTGTACTGAGATCTTCCATGGATTCTGCCATGACTACAATATCGTCGGCAAATCGAAGGTGAGTGATGTATTCGCCGTTAATATTAATGCCAAGTCCTTGCCATTCCAGAAGCTCGAAGGCGTCTTCCAATGTAGCGGTGAACAGTTTCGGAGATATAACGTCTCCCTGTCTCACGCCTCTTTGCAATGGAATTGCCTTCGAACTCTGCTCCTGTACTAGGACTGACATGTAGGCGTTTTTGTACAAACACTTGAGCACTTCAATATACCGATAGTCAATACGGCACCGCTGGAGAGACTCAAGCACTGCCCACGTCTCGATCGAATCAAAGGCTTTCTCATAGTCCACAAACGCTAAACAAAGAGGCAAATTATACTCTTCGGTCTTTTGTATAACTTGCTGTAGCGTGTGGATGTGGTCTATGGTACTATAGCCTTTTCGGAAACCGGCTTGTTCCGGAGGCTGGAATTCATCAAACCTGCGACTGAGACGGTTCGTTATGACCTTCGAAAACAGCTTATAAACATGGCTCAAAAGCGAGATGGGTCTGTAATTTTTAAGTAAAGTGTTGTCACCTTTCTTGAAGAACAGCACCACCACGCTTTTGTTCCATGCTTCTGGCGTTGAGTAAGAAGGTATTAAAGAGCTTCTGAAGGACTTTAAGTACCGGTGTTCCACCCGCTTTCAGAAGCTCAGATGTGATACCGTCGTCACCAGGCGCCTTGTTGTTCTTAAGCTGTTTCAAGGCCATTCTAATCTCGTACAGGCTGATGTCCGGGATATCTTCGGTATAATGTCAGGTCAGCTTGGCTCTTGGGTCTTTGGCCGAGCTGCTAACAGGTTTAGCGACCGAGGTGTATAGCTGTCCGTAGAAACTCTCTACCTCTCCTAATACTTCTGCATTGGTCGACGCTACACTGCCGTCTTCTCTCTTCAGCTTCTTCAACTGGCTTTGCCCAATAGACATGTCTCTTGCAAACACTTAGGAGCCTTTTTTCCGCTCTATCGTCTCTTTAATACGGTTTGTATTAAAGATCCGGATGTCGTGTCGCAAGGACTTCCATATTCGTCTATTGAGCAGCCTATATGCTTCAGCATCACGCGAAGACTGCATTTTCAGTGAGCGTCGTTCAGCCATGAGGTTGAGGGTATCGTTGGAGAGTTTCTGTGGCCTATCTGTACGGTGGGGTTTAAAGTATTTGGAACCCACTGTATGGACAGTTACTACTAACCTGTTATTGATCTCGTCCACTGAAGCGACGTTCTCAAGGCAATCGAAGCGATTGGATAGCTCAAGTTGAAAGTTCTCGGGGTCTTGTATACGGGCACGAGTGGGTCGGAGCGTAGACTTCATCAGACGAGACCTCTCCAGTTTCACATTAATATTCACCGTGCCTCTTACCATTCGGTGATCACTACCGGTTTTAACCCTGTTGATCACGGAGACATCAGTGAATATTTGCCTTTTGGTGGTCATAATGAAGTCAATCTCATTTCTCGTGGAACCATCGGGACTCAGCCAGGTCCATTTCCTGTGAGGTGGCTTCTGAAAGAAAGAGTTCATCATAAAGAGTCCCTCTTTCTCCAGGAAGTCGGCCAACCTCTGTCCCCTACGGTTCCGTTGTCCATATCCAAATTGCCCCAATTTCAACTCATCCTCGCTTCTCTTACCCAACTTCGCGTTGAAGTCCCCCATAACAACTAGAAAGTGCGTTTCAGAGGTATGTATGGCCCGACTAATGTCCTCATACATATCCTCCACCTCATCATCCGGGTGCGACTTCGTCGGTGCGTATACCTGAATGACCTTCAGCGAATATCGTTTGGATACTCTGAGTATTAGGTATACGACTCTATTGGAAACGCTATCGATCTTAACTATGTTGTTAGTAAGGGACTTGTGGACGAGAAAACCGACACCACCTTGGGACTGTTGGTCGCCCTCCCGGTAGTAGAGTAGGTTACCTGATTTTAGGGTTATCGTGTCCTCACCCGCTCTACGGACTTCAGATAACCCCACAATGTCCCAGTGTAACTTACTCATTTCTTCTTCCAGCTCATATATCTTCTCGTCTGTCCTCATCGTGCGTATGTTGTGTGTCACCAGGGCCTGTCGTCGTCGTTGGGGGTGGTAGCCGGGCGTCTGCCGGGGATTCTTAGCACCCCCTGCCCCACCGTTACCGTGGCCGCTACCGTAGCCAGGAATAGCGGGGCTGCCGGGGACTGGGGGCCTGGTTCTTTTTGTCCAATCCATAAGGGGTTTTTGCCAATACTCGCCACGCTTGGCTGGCGGGTTGGCGAGCGCAGTTTTGAGGTTTTAAAACTGGAAAGGTGCTGCTGCCCATCTTCCGATTGTTATCTCTTAGCAGATTTTTACGCACCCAAGGGTAGAGTTGGAAAAAGCCACAATGATAAGATTAAATCAGTTACGTTATATATATGTGATCCTAAAAGTCGTTTACCTCTGCTCTGGCTGTAAGAACCTTATATTGTACGAAAACTTCCAGTCGTGGCAGCCCTACC
Organism: Selenia dentaria; assembly: GCA_917880725.1. NCBI lineage: Eukaryota > Metazoa > Arthropoda > Insecta > Lepidoptera > Geometridae > Selenia > Selenia dentaria. Next base: position 19,184,496 of record OU862898.1, on the reverse strand, counting down.
TTACATTTAGCAGCAAACAGCGGGCTGTCTCTTCATATTCATCCCGCAATATCTCTTCCACCCTTCATGCCGACGTAATCACAGTGTCCCCGTGTAACAGTGACTAAGAATCGCAAAAGGATCATATAGCATCTATATGATCAGTCAGATATAAGGGCAGTCCCTTCACATCCTTTCACGCAGAAATGCTTGTGCACGTTTGCATCGCGGTAGTATATCTGCCACTGCAGTAGCACCAATACCAACCAAGACGGCCTGGGCACAAGACGTCTACCGCCTAGTAAGTTGGGTTTCACTACCAACCACTTAAAGGTCCAGAGGCAAGTTGTGAGCTGGTACAGTGATGCATTCTACGATGCAGCTGGCAACGCTACATCCATTAATTATAAGTATTTGTTTTTCAGAATCGAGAAATGTGTAAGATCACGTACTGTTTTTTGAAATATAGTGAAAAAATCTTGTCGCTGAATGTCTTGATATAAGCAAATATCTTACTGAAACTCTCAAGGTAATATCTTCTTTATATCGTTTATATTAAATTGATTATCGTTTGGAGAATGAATGCAATTAAGTCGTTTGTTACGGAATGTGCTATTTATATATTTGCATAATGTTTGCTGCTTTTTGTGATGTTCGAGGAATGGCTCAGATTCGAGATAAAATACAGGGCCGGTTATCAGAAACGGGTAACGAAAAAGCAATTTAAGCTATTTCTTGTCCAAATGTCATATTGCAACCCTTTCTAATATTGTTAAAATCATGAAAGGTGGTAAAGGAAATAGTCAAATGTGGAATGTTTTATATTTAGTTGCCTCTATTAAGATAAAATATCAGGTAACACAGATTAACATGTTGTTAGGACGTCTCTAAAATTTAATCCCCGATTTTATCTCTGTGAGTGTATCAACACTATGTAACATACATACCGACATCATTTCGAAAAAAATATGTTTACATATAAGATAGTGCTGGACAAGTATCAAAATCTATTTTTACAGTTGGCAACCCAAAATTGTTGATGAAATGAGTCCATACTAAAACTTACATTACAAACGATGTATCATTAAAAAACATCAAGTAGACGAATCAACACAATTTCATTCAGTATCCCAAAGGCTATAATAAAACCGAAAAGATTATTTGCAAACGAAACTCTGAAAGCTCTAAACAGGGCGTGGTCCTATTGCAAGCAAATATGTAATCTTTCCTTTTTTAGTAGAAATTTATTTACGTATATACAGTCGCTGAATACACTCCTATTCCTTTCACCGGGTCATTCACCTCATAATAATGCGCATGGTTTTGTTTCTAGTAAGTTAGACTGTTGATGGAATATTATAAGCTTCATAATTAAGACAAAATTAACTTGTACATTTTGAATTTGAAAAAAAACTAAAACACTAATCTTTATTCGCCATGAAATTGTAGATGTTTTCGTTATTCTTGAGATTTTCATGATAAATCAAATATAGAATATATAAAATATATAAATATAGCCTATATTTGATTGTATATTTGATCATGAAAATGAAATGAAATGAAAAATATTTTTTGCCGAAAAACATAGTAGCACAACAAAAAAACATCTCAACAAAATCATCATCATCCATTTTACCACGCTGGTGAAACCGCGTTGCTAACAAGTACAATTAGAAAAATTTAATACGGACTTGCATTCTATTCAGTTATTGGAGTGTATCTCAAAAACTACTAAACCGATTTGATGAAATTTAAATGGACCACCAGCTTTCAAGCAAAAGAAGAAATTTGAGAATCGGTCCACCCTATCGAAAGTTATGAGGTAACAAACATTAAAAAAAAACAGTTTAATTGAGTACCACCTCCTTTTTATGGAAGTCGGTAGATAACTACTAGTCTTGACTGACTGACTGATTTATCAAAGCCTGAACCTAAACAGAGTTGTGTCAGTTGATGCCTTACATGAAGTAGACATTCACTACAGAAGGATTTTTTGAAAAGTCACTCCTAAGAAAGCATAGCAAGTGAAACGGTTTATTTTTCGGATCGGTTTAAATATATTTGGGTATGTTTATATCATATTCCTAACTGTATGTTATAAAGTCTTCTTTAAGTAATTGTATTTTAGAATAAAACGTAGAAAAACAACATATTTTAAATTAATAACAACTAAGTGAACGGAGCCAACAAAAGTTTGTATTTAATATTCATTATGTAATAATTAATTATTATGTAATAAAATATTAAAAATATTTAAGGTACACTTATTTAGTTCATTTTACTCTTTTATAAATCTATCAGCATAGCCTCAATACAGTTTTTTTTATTTTTTTATAACGATTAAATAATGTTTAAATTGGTTTGAAAATGTATCTATATATTCCATCAAAGGTCTAACGGCCAGACACAATAAAAATTTCATTGTTATATTGATATCGACACAGAGGGGATATACATATTGTTTTTAAATGATATTTAAAATGTATAAAAATCGTTAACATAGCTGGGAAACTTAATATGCTTGCTAGTGTCTAACTCGTTCAATACTCAATCCGCTGCATACACTTTACCTTTACCCGCTCACACACGTCCTCACCCTTTGCACGAACAATTTTCAGCATCGCTGAACCGCGTAATGTTATTTATTTACTCAAATGACAGGATTCGATATAAATAAGTAAATTATTTCACCTCATACCAATGTAAAGATGTTTTGAGTTTAAAATTAAATCATACTACCAACAGCTTCATTGACGTTAGAGCATTAAGTTCAGTGCTCACTAAAAGAGTTTAAAGTTAATAAAATGTATAAAGTTAGAAATGATTTAACAATAGTAGACGCGACAATAATTCGCCCGTTTTCTTTGGTTCTACTGTAATTCAAATCAGTTTTTATTTTAGAACTAGCTGGTGCCCGTGACTACGTCTGCGCAGGATTAGTATCTATCTTTATACCAAAATGTCATAAAATATGTACATGGTCAAAGGCAAATTGCTATAATAGTATTATATGAGTATATTTAAATACTAAGTATACCAATCAGTAAACATTAATAATAAAATACAGGACTTACGTACATACAAATATAAAATTAATCACCATAGAAAACAACTGTCCTTACATTTCATCACCCTTGACGGTCGTCGAGCACCTCTAGTGTATCGAGCTGTCAAATTGACTTGGCTTTTGACTAAGCAAAAACTGACAGAACTTTCATCATTGCGATCTTGACGTAAGCGGAGATCTTATAATTTTGTCTATGCTGTGCCCAAGCATATTACGCTTATTCACCTGCTTGGTGATGTGATCCAGCAAGCCTTATCTACCTCCATAACAAGTTTGATCAAAATTGCCCCCGCCGTTTGAGCGTGAAAGAGTAATAAACATCCACACATCCATACATCCATACTTACAAACCTTCGCGTTTATAATATTAGTAGGATTATAACACGAATATCAGTTTAAAGTTGCCTAAAAATTGTTATAAATATATATTTTAAAACATATGTGAAAGCTTTTTCTCCACAAAGATAAGGGCAGCGCGCAGCGGAAAAAGTGGTTAAAATGTATAACCATCAAATCCCTCCAACTGTCGCGGACAGGCGTAGCCGAATGACGTCCAAGGATGAGATAGATCATTTTCTCAAAATAGTTTTTTCTTTGTATAAAAAAATTGCCATCGGATTGTTCTATCACATAAAATCACACAAAACGAGTTACACAAAGGAAGTGTATCAACTTAACCACTATACTAAAGAAGTTATTATTTACAATAATGACGCACCGTTGAAGGTGACATGATTTATAAACAATCTCTCAGATTTCCAGATACCGTTATAATGATCATGCCAATTCATGATTGAGTGATTTTTATTCGTGCGTGATAGTAACAAAATGATCATTAATTGATAAAACAATAAAAAAAGTAATATTATTCTTGCTAACAGTACAATACAAGTAAAACGTAAAAGTATATTTAACCTTAGGAATAAGTACACAAAATTACTACGGAATGTCGAAACTTCTTTAGAATCGCGTTACGCTGTGGTGATGACTGGATAAAAATAAATGACCCTCTGGTAATCTCGACACATGCCTACAATAAACACAATACATGGTTAATATCCCGTTTTTTAAGTTAATTCTTGCATTAGATAAATAGATAGATAGATTTAAAAAAAACCGACAGCTGTCGGTCTAGCGCTCGACGAGTCAATATCTCCTGAGGATGCCTCGTGTAGAGGCGAAACACGAGTCGAATCGGTTTTGGTTGATTTGGGGTTTCTTGTGTTTTTTATTTTGTATTCTTCCTATTAACATTTTATGCGGGAGGGAGGGTGGTGCACGCCCCCAAATAGGCCAAAATCATTGTTTTCTTTTCAGCGGAAGTGTCACTAGATATTTTTTTAATATCGTTTTTTTGATAATGGATTTCCGCAAAGTAACGCCTGAATCAATAAATTATAGATAGATTAACTTTTTATTGTAACACCACATTATATATAAGTAATTTCGATACAATTGTATACACAAAAATATCATATTATAATTATGCTTAGTAACTTTTAACAGGCTAAAGACTTGTATATAAACTGACGGTCATGGTATGATATCTAACACTGCGGCGGTACTAACAGCTGGCGGGCTGTCGGTTGTACTAGAGGCCTACAACCTTAGAATAACTACATATAAATACCAAGTACATATTTGACTGAAAGCCATAACGGTTCGCTTTGCTACCGCTCGCTTCGCTAGACACCGTCGGTAAAGTAGTATACTACCTTTTTATAAATATGTATCTATATCTACACTTAATAATATAAAGAGGAAAGATTTGTATATAAGTATGTTTGTAACGAATTGGCTCAAAAAGTACTAGACCGATTTCAAAAATTCTCTCACTATTGGAAAGCTAAATTTTCCTTAGGTGCAAACGCGAGTAATATAAGATTCATCATCATCCATCACCGCGCGGGTGAAACTGCGGGGAGCAGCTAGTCTTTGAATACTTTTAAATCAATGTATGGAACACATGTGCATCAATCAACCACCGCACACCACAGGTTTTATGAAAAATCACTTTACGATAGGATATAATGTTTGCATCTGTGTGCGTGACAAGGCAAGTAAGCACAACACACAATGGTAGCAAATTTGTAGCGTGCGTTGTGAGAAGACGTTGTTTGGAAATCTACCTTCTATAGTTATCCTAAGCCGACAACTACTAATTTAAATAAATACTTCACTTATAATAATTCATGAAACCGTTTTCAAAATTGTGTAAATATTTTGAAAGTCAATTCAAGTTGAGATTCCCTGTATTCATTTCACCTATATTTTCCTATTTTACCCTTTTTAACAATTTAATTTTTACGGATTATCGAAGCAGAAAAACTCAGTCGTATATGAAATTACGAAAACAACAAGGAGCCTGAATTTCGCTCTGTTAAAGATAGACGGGCCAAGGCAACATCCAGTGCGAGCACCTGAAAACTGAATAATTCTTAATTTGGCACGTGTTGACCTTCGTGCGGCGGATGGGCTGTATCCGATACCAAGAAGGAATAGGGTATAACTCGGGAAATGATATTTTTGTGGCATATTGGACGTGTGGGAAAAGCGTATGCTGATTTCGAATTCCTTCATATCTATTTATTTCCTGTTCGTTTATTATCATTTGTACATTTTATGGATGTAATAAAATGGAAGTAATATGAAGAAACTGTCCTGCTGGTACATCAACGAAGAGTCCGCTGATGGTACAATTAATTTTTTAATTTATTGATAAAGGACAAACAGTCTCTTACTTAAAACGAACGCATAATCTAGTACTTGTTAAAAAAGAGTTATTTCTTTTAGCTTTGACAAAAAGCACTAGCTTTGCGTCTTAATTTAACTCTTCTTCTTATTGGTAGCTTATGGCAAACAAAATTACTAAACCATTTATATTAGTTCACATACATTACATGGGATGCAAACCTGTTGTCGAGTCGCAAATAGGTGGTAGGCTTCTTGTGCAGGGGGCCGACTTGGTTGCCAGATATAATGCCGCGAAGCAGTAGTGTGCAAGCATTACTATGTTAAAATGTGACTGGCACTGTGGGAAGTGGATCTGTGTGGGCGAAAGAGACTCGGAAATCGTAACAAACAAAAACAAACAGCCGCGAGTATTGCCCCGTCTTATCACTCAATCCTACTAATATTATAAACGAGAACGTTTTTATGAATAGACGTGTTTGTGTCACGCTCAAATGACTGGTCCTTTTCATCACCATCATGATCACCATCCATCACCATGCGGGTGTGACCGCGGAGCGCAGCTAATAGTATATAAAATTCGATGGGGCTTATTGGCCACGGCGTCTGACACGAATTGTCAGAAGAGGTGGGTTCGAATCCCGTCTCCAAATTGCAATGTTTGGTATCTCTAAACAGGGGTTATTGCTTCAAATCATATTATAAAAAATATGACAGGTTGCGATATCAATACGAAAGTTAAGTGTTTTAAAAAAACTCTTCTTTCGGTTGGATATTGTTTGAGAAGCTGTTCAAAAGATGTCGCTCCGTCCCCACACGACGAACAAAATCATATAGAATTAAAATGCGATGCTCGGACGGTAAGCCTCTGATAGACTGTCATGGCGTATGACACGGTTAGTTGGAAAACGCGGGTTTGAATCCCGTCTGAGGCTGTGATTTTTTCTCTCTAAAATTGCAAATTATATAAAAAATTAAAGTAAGGCTATACCACGTAAACATATTGTTATAATTTATCTGTTTATCTTAGACTTCTAACAACAAATTTCAACGACAACATACAGAACAATTATTAGAATTATATAACAATTCTAACGAAGAAAACATAACTTAAGACACTAACGAAAGACAAACAAATCACGTGTATTTTATTAAGAAGTCAGGCTCACAGTTCGTAGCCTTTTCTAACAAAGATTTAATGTCCCATCCCGTCAAGTATAAGAAAAAATACACTTAGCTCTTAATATTACCTGCAGCAGGTTGTCGCTAAGTACCCAGAGCTTACTTACCGACGGAGAAACATGAGCCAAGTTGGGAAGGAAAACATTACTTAAACTGTAGTCGCCGTTTTAAATCTGAGCAAGTGCGATAGTGGTTTCTTTAGTTTTAGCAAATATGATGTTTATTGACTCAGCAACGATCACAGAGTTATTCTCTTATATATATTAAAGTATTGTTCAAATTTTTGATTATAATTTCTAAGAAAAATCCCGCACTACACTATAAAAACAATTACTGTTACACTGGGATTTTTATATTTTTGGCATACCTAATATATGAATTGTCAAATCAGCGTTTAAATAATGTTTATTTGTTTTTTATTGTGGAGAACTTTTAATCAATGGCGTGACTAAAACCCCAAACATGGCTATCGTCTATATTATAAAATGTTTCTTATGTTTGCATTTTGTCTAATACGTTTGTCTGTGTGCAATATTTCTTTTGACATATATTAGTGGTGGGTTAATAACCGTTAAGTCTTCGTATTGGTGCAAAGTGTACAAAATCATGACACGCTGTAATTGTGTTTTCCTCGTCATCGCCCTAGAAAGTGTTAGGGGTTGGCATTAGAATAGCCCAACACGAATTTGGTGATTTTAAGAGTTGGATCTTATAGATAATAATTTTCTCTACGCTTTGGTATCAATTTTAGAGCGAGGAAATGTCTAGTTTTCTAGAAAAACTAATTTCAATTTCAGATTTTTGATTCGACGATTCTCTATAAATGCGTGTAACGAAACGACTTGGTGCAATGAAAATGGTATTAAAATAAATATTTTAATTATTTGAACTATTATTTTATTGCTAATTTAATTTACAATACTTAATTACATAGTTTATAATACTTGACATCGATTTTATTAAATTAGCTTCTGTTGCAAATACTTTTTTTAAAGAATGGAACGTATGACCGCCATTTTATTTTCCATAGACGATCGACTACGCCGCCCGCGCCGCGCATTCCGTTCCTCTTCGAGTTACGTGAATGTGCTCTGTTCGCTCTCCGTGTTTTTCATTGTTTTGGCGTGGTATTTTGTGTTAATTTTTCGACGACTTTTGCCTGCTCTCTGGACTCCGATTTCTTCTTCAACTACGACTTTTGCCTGCTTTCTGGACTCCGATTTCTGTTGAACCACGACTCTTGCCTGCTTTCTGGACTCCGATTTCTGTTGAACCACGACTCTTGCCTGCTTTCTGGACTCCGATTTCTGCTTGAACCACGACTTTTGCCTGCTTACTGGACTCCGATTTCTGCACGATTGATCTGCCTAGCGACATGGCTAATATTCCATCAGCAGATGAACCAACGGCTTCCACAAGCCGTGAAGATGCAGTACCAGTAGCTTCTACCAGTAGAGGTGAGTTAACTATTCATTTATTGTAATCTAAATTATTTCGCTTGATAAACCACAAAATATGTTAATCAAATGCTTGTTTTTCATTTTAGATGATTTTGAAGAAGAACCCGCATTTAAAAGGCGGAAATACGTGGGTGAAGTTTTACAAACGTGGAATATTGTAAAGCTGGCGCGTATGTTAAGTACACATGAACAAGGACTGGTTTTTGCCGAAGAGCAAGGCTTAATCTTGAAAACTAAGAAGTGTAGAATACACAAAAATCCCATGAAACTTGTTTTCAAGAACGACAAAACTATGGGCACATTTGTGTGCAGCAAGGGTTCCTGTCATAATAAAACTAGAGTATCTAGAGCCCAAGGAACATGGTTTGAGAACGTAAAACTAAAATTGGGACACATTTATTATTTAATGTACTGTTTTGCATACAACTACTCGCATGACATGGTAATACACGAAGATATATTTAGAGAAGAACATTGTTTGTCCCGGCCAACCATAAGCGATTGGTATAACTACTGCCGGGAAGTTGTGGTAATTTACCAACTGGAGAAACAAGAAGTCCGGGGCAAAATAGGAGGCCCTGGAAAAATTGTGCAAGTAGACGAAAGCAAATTTGGGAAGAGGAAATTTAATAAAGGTATTTATATAAGGCATTAATCAATTTCATTATTTTATACTTGTATTTTCAATTTAATAACTGTTTTTTAATTTTTTTCAGGGAGACACATTGAGGGACATTGGGTCCTTGGCCTCATAGAAGATGGTTCAGAGGACTTGCGGTTGGAGGTGTGCCCGGACAACATTAGGTCTGCAGAGGTGCTAATTCCCCTAATTCAAAAACATGTAGAGCCGGGCACAACCATCCATACTGACTGCTGGAGGGCTTATGATTGCCTAAGCCAACATGGATATATTCATAAAAAAGTCAACCACAGTGACCCTGACAGTCCATTTATAGCCGAGGATGGGACACATACTCAACGAATTGAGTCTCAATGGCGGGTGGTTAAAAGATTCTTCTACAAGAATAATTACAACCACCCGGGCAATTTTGCAGACTCAATTGTTGAGTATTTATGGAGGAGATCTGTGGAGGCCAGTAAGAAGGATAAGTTTTTCGAACTGATAAAAGCTGTGCAATATGTATACAAAATATAAGTTAAATACTTTCTAAATTTTGTTTTATTTTTGTCCTAGTTTTGCACCTATATGATTTATTTCTAATGTAATTCAAAATAGCTGTGACCATCAGGGCTAGCACTCTTATTCGAGTCAAGGGCACTCTAACTTGAGTTGGTTAGGTTCAAAATAAGAGACAGAGCCGACACAGAGCACCCCGACTCCACCTAGTCTTGTGGCTGACACCCCTAGATTGTATATAAAAAGTGCGGGAGCCAGAAGCTCAAGGGAGGTCCTGAGAGGAGCGAGCCAGACGAGGTTGAGCGGAGCGACGGGGGGAGGTGGCGAGCGAAGCGAGCCGGCGACCTCCGTAGCGAAGCGAAGACCGAGTTTGGCGAAGTGACACTCAGGGGCGACCGCTAGAGCTTCTGGCGGGAGCCCACCCAGAGTCAAACATAGAACACACCAAAATAGTCAGTACTCCATGTCCAATCCATTCATATTTGTAAGTAAATATAGTTAAATTCAATATATAAACGTTATAAATTTGAGGTTAAGTTCAAAGAAAATTCAAAGTAGTTTTTCGCAAAAACTAGGCATTTCCTCGCCACGAGAGTAGTGTCGGAGGACATCCCCCTCCCCCCTCCCTCCCCCCTCCCCCTCCCCCCCTTAAATTCGTGTTGGCCTATTCTAATGCAATGCCAGTGTTAGTAATACATCCACCAGTTAACTAGAACGGGACTTGGGTTGGACGGGACTTATTTATCTGAATGTCACTCGACTCTGAGTCAAGTAAGTCAGTCAGGAGTCAATTCAGTCAATTGTATTAGTAATAATATGAGCAACAGAAAAAAAGTTCGTGATCATAGTTTCCATGAGGAAAGAAATACCCGTTCTTTTATTGTACAATCAAGTTTGCGTGTGCAGTGCTGCCTTATCACATATATTAATAGTAAGTTTTTGCTTGTTATTTTATGGTATCGAACACCTCAAAGCCGGAACATTTAGCAGTGCCTTCTCAAAAATAAAAACAGCAGAGTACTATTATTAGATTTTTGTGCAACAGGTAATTCAGATTTATTAAAGTACTATAAGAATAGTCACTTTCTGCTCTGTACAGTCCGCGTCCTGCATCCTCACCCCTAAGCTCAGGAGGCAATACGGGAATTTAGTTTGAATTTACACTGTTCGATATATCAACAAAATAATTTACACTATTTTTTCAAACTATTTTATACAGTAAGAGTATCTTGCCTGAATGAGAAATTGCATTTTGCAAAATACATGCTGTACATTTAAGTTTTTTTTTTATTTTTTATTTTTGATAAGATCCGGAAATAGTTGTAATACGTTGTAATACATGAACTCCATCTAATTTTAATGAAGTCACCGTTTCGTTTCAAAATTACGAAACATACCTATAAAAACATTTTATAATATTCTTTAGTATATTCCATGGTAAACCATACGTTTTGATCAAAATAGAACTCTGTATAAACTTTAATTATACTCCTTAGCCCCATCCGCGATCTGCACTCCACACAATACATGTACTATTATATTTCAAAAATCCGCTGACCCTTGCTATTCAATAAATTATACTAAAGTCATAATTTGAAAACTTTTTACATTATTAAAGTCTTTTCGTCCCAAAAGAGGCAAAAACTCGGCAAAAGGTATTCAATAACATAATGAGTGGACGAAAAGGTGCCCATTGGATAGGGTTGTCGCATTTCATTACAGAATGTTAAGAAACATTATGTAAAGGTTACTCGGTATACCAAAGTTCTACTGTTTACTCCGTACAGTTCCCGAAAAGTTGAGCTGATCTATTATCTTCCCATGTAGATGACGTAAAACTCTAGTAAGGGGTTAGTTTTACTGAGCAACATTAACTTTTAACTTTATAAGTACCTGCGTCTTATCCCAGCGACACATATGTACTTCTTTCGCACGTATTTTGTCTGCTACCACTGATCTTAAATTAGCGCACAGATGGCAACCCTAAGTTGCTCAGTTGAACAAACTTGGGCGTATTAAACTTTTCCTGTTACTGGCCGCATTGTTGCGAAACAAACTTGTTACTGAGCGTTGGACGTACAAATCATATTAGAAGCCGACAGAGTGACAATATAAAAACAACCTTGTGAGAAGCTGGTAGGTTCCCGAGGCAGGTTATTTTTGAACGGATGTGGATATGTTGAATAGAAATGTGTAGTAGTACGAGTATCTTGGTTAATATTGGTTACTTATTCAGTACATCGTACGCAGATGTAGTCTAGTATAAAATACATATATTCAAAACAAGCACTAACAAACTGAGCCAACAACCAAACATATCAAACGCATCAAAATCGATTATTTTCCCGTTACATATTTTATGACGTCCATCAGCACACACGGAATACTGAATGAATGAAAGCTTTCCCATTTGTGTTGAGCTTCGTTTGCATTCATGTTTAAATGATTTACGGAATGCTCAGTTTTAAATGTACCTGTACTCCTGTCTCATTACCGTACTTAATTAGTTACCGTACGCAGCAGTCACACATTCAAGTCAATGACTGACTGATTGGTGTGTTTGGTAGAGCCTTCTGAACCGAAGTTGAAGTGATGAAATATAAAAAATTAAAAATACCAGGTGAAATATTTGAGTGCATGAACATATTGGTTTGACCAGTGTCTGGGTGTGTATATGTTATAAGTATGTATGAGTCATCAGGTACCGCAGTACAGACTCCGTCTAGTTAGGGAACTATACCTTGTGTGGATGTTATCATAATACGAGTATATTATTATTATATAAGTGATGCATCGAAGCCAGGTTTGTTTCTACTATTGAAACGAACAGCTCGGTTAGCTCTATAAAACGCTATATAAAGTCTATAACTGATGAAACGAAACGAAATGAGTTTTAGTAACAAATCATTTTAGATCTTTGATTTACCAGTTAGGTTGCAATTCGCTTGCGCAAAACACTAATCTAAAATAACGAACAAAAATATTTTTTTTGTTTACAGCCGTGCGATCCTCTAAGAGCAAACATCGTTGCAACAAATGACGAGATGACAAGAACCATCCTTATGTACAAGGGCAAATATCTCATAAACTATTTGACATCGGTGAGTTCGTCGACGAGCGCATCGACAAATCATTAGAGAATCGCACGGCAGATTCTCTCACGCTAGTCAGTTGTTCGGCCGAAAAAAACTAAAACAATAGAAATTGATAATGGTGTTTTAATATCGAATGAATGAATGTGTATGAAGGAAAGTAAATGTACGGGCTATGCTTATTAGCTACGAAAAATATAATTATAAACTTTCATTTTCATTCAATTTGCAGTTTTCATTGGAAACTGTTTTTTATTTCAGACCACCGTTTGGTTTTTAATGACCACGTACGTTCCATGTACCAATACGTTGACGGTTTCTTATCTTTCTTTACACAATACAAAAACCTGTGATACGAATTTCATAAAGTAATGATGAACAGTGAAACAAACGCAGACTAGGGCTTCAGTGCTAGTGTTGAGTATTTTACAGACCACAGGAATGAATCAGACACATCTTTACTATTTATTCGTGATCTTCACACACAAAAAGCGAAATCATTATAAACTAAAAACCTTATTAATACTTCTGACTACATTTTATAATTCCGAAAATAATTACATCAAAACCTCCTTGAAGTTTCAAGTTCATATTAAACAATCAGGATCAATGTAAATTACTGAGCCGTATTTGGCCCGCTTTTGTATTGTGCGTTCACTCGAGTATATTTTGCGAGTTCAATGCTCTGGGACGAGGGATGATTGACAATCAAAGTGTAAAGATAACATGTCATCTATTGGAATCCAGGATCTGTTTGGCTTCGTATCTGTAGGAACACAACGTATTAGAAATCTGATGAATGTAGAAGTGAAAACGAGTATTTAGCCAGCCCGAATGCCAGTGCCTTAAGTACAACAAGAGAGTTGTACTAAAACGATAACTAGAGCACGGAAACTCTAAGTCTAAAATGCCATTAACGAGCACAAAGTCTGATTAGAAACCTTGGTTTCCTCTAATTGTCACGATGCATTCATTCATTCTTCTTCATTTCAACTCTTTCTTTCAGAAGCCACCTCACAGGAAATGGACCTGGTTGAGTCCACGAGAAATGAGATTGACTTCATTATGACAACCAAAAGGCAAATATTCACTGATGTCTCCGTGATCAACAGGGTTAAAACCGGTAGTGATCACCGAATGGTAAGAGGCACGGTGAATATTAATGTCAAACTGGAGAGGTCTCGTCTGATGAAGTCTACGCTCCGACCCACTCGTGCCCGTATTCAAGACCCCGAGAGCTTTCAACTTGAGCTATCCAATCGCTTCGATTGCCTTGAGAACTTCGCTTCAGTGGACGAGATCAATAACAGGTTAGTAGAAACTGTCCATACAGTGGGTTCCAAGTACTTTAAACCCCACCGTACAGATAGGCCACAGAAACTCTCCAACAATACCCTCAACCTCATGATTCATGAACGACGCTCATTGAAATTGCAGTCTTCGAATGATGCTGAAGCATATAGGCTGCTCAATAGACGAATATGGAAGTCCTTGCGACACGACATCCGGATCTTTAATACAAACCGTATTAAAGAGACGATAGAGCGGAAAAAAGGCTCCAAAGTGTTTGCAAGAGACATGTCTATTGGGCAAAGCCAGTTGACGAAGCTGAAGAGAGGAGACGGCAGTGTAGCGTCGACCAAAGCGGAAGTGTTAGGAGAGGTCGAGAGTTTCTACGGACAGTTATACACCTCGGTCGCTTAACCTGTTAGCAGCTCGGTCAAAGACCCAAGAGCCAAGCTGACCCGACATTATACCGAAGATATCCCGGACATCAGCCTGTACGAGATTATAATGGCCTTGAAACAGCTTAAGAACAACAAGGCGCCTGGTGACGACGGTATCACATCTGAGCTTCTGAGAGCGGGTGGAACACCGGTACTTAAAGTCCTTCAGAAGCTCTTTAATACCATCTTACTCGAAGGTTCAACGCCAGAAGCATGGAACAAAAGCGTGGTGGTGCTGTTCTTTAAGAAAGGTGACAACACTTTACTTAAAAATTACAGACCCATCTCGCTTTTGAGCCATGTTTATAAGCTGTTTTCGAAGGTCATAACGAACCGTCTCAGTCGCAGGTTTGATGAATTCCAGCCTCCGGAACAAGCCGGTTTCCGAAAAGGCTATAGTACTATAGACCACATCCACACGCTACGGCAAGTTATACAGAAGACCGAAGAGTATAACTTGCCTCTTTGTCTAGCGTTTGTGGACTATGAGAAAGCCTTTGATTCGATCGAGACGTGGGCAGTGCTTGAGTCTCTCCAGCGGTGCCGTATTGACTATCGGTATATTGAAGTGCTGAAGTGTTTGTACAAAAACGCCTACATGTCAGTCCGAGTACAGGAGCAGAGTTCGAAGGCAATTCCATTGCAAAGAGGCGTGAGACAGGGAGACGTTATATCTCCGAAACTGTTCACCGCTACATTGGAAGACGCCTTCAAGCTTCTGGAATGGCAAGGACTTGGCATCAATATTAACGGCGAATACATCACTCACCTTCGATTTGCCGACGATATTGTAGTCATGGCAGAATCCATGGAAGACCTCAGTACAATGCTCGAAGGCCTCCATCGAGTTTCCCAACGGGTAGGTCTTAAGATGAACATGGACAAGACGAAAATTATGTCTAATGCCCATGTTGTACCTACCCCAATATCACTTGGGAACTCAGTTCTTGAAGTTGTTGACGAGTACATCTACCTGGGACAGACAGTCAAACTAGGCAGGTCCAACTTCGAGAAAGAGGTCAATCGTCGAATCCAACTCGGCTGGGCAGCGTTCCGGAAACTTCGCGAAGACTTCTCGTCAACAATACCTCAGTGCCTCAAGACAAGAGTCTTCGACCAATGAGTGTTACCAGTGATGACTTATGGCACTGAAACGTGGTCTCTTACTATGGGCCTCATAGAAAAGCTCAAAGTCGCACAACGAGCTATGGAGAGGGCTATGCTCGGGGTTTCTCTACGTGATCGAATCAGAAATGAGGAGATCCGTAGAAGAACGAAAGTCACCGACATAGCCCAGAAAATTAGCCAGTTGAAGTGGCAGTGGGCAGGGCACATAGCACGCAGAACAGATGGCCGATGGGGCCGAAAGGTTCTGGAGTGGAGACCACGGACCGGCAAGCGCAGCGTAGGTCGTCCACCGACACGGTGGACAGACGACCTGAGGAAGGTCGCAGGACGACGTTGGATGCAAGCCACTTCCAACCGGTCCTTTTGGAAAATCATGGGGGAGGCCTATGTTCAGCAGTGGACGTCCTACGGCTGAGATGATGATGATGATTCATTCATTTATTATTTAATTCATTAATTTCCTCTACGGGGCATTTATTTATTCATTATTCGGGCACCCTTTTAAGTAGTGACCGCAGCAAGTCAATATAGTTAAAGATTTTCAAAAGACTATATACATCATGGCTCGTGGCGACTCTGCTTATAGACCCCGTCGCCGTGACATCAAAAACCATGTGCGAGTATGACGTATAAATAACATATAGTATATATCGGCGCAACTACAACAGTTCGTCGAGAATAATTAAGTTTAATCATTTGATTGCCCTAAAAATAGTTTATAAATCATCAGTTGATTATTTTTGAGTTGATTACGATGTAAAATTAATGTTATAATTGTAATTTCAATACTTTACCAACAAACTTGTAAAGTCGTGCACGTGCGCCGAGTCCTATAAATACGGCCGCACTGTAGGCGCTAGTCATCATTCCGGTCAGCGCGCTCGAGTGGGACGGACGTGCGCTCAAGTGCTCCCCGAGAATATTCCGATCGGCCTAAAAGTGCTTGCGCTTTTAGTGCCGGTTACCTGTATCGTTTCGATTGAAGAGGATTCAGTGTTGGACTTCGCTAATAGTGGATTTTCTGTGTGCAGATTCGACGTCAAGCCACCGCTTCGTGTACCGTTCGGCTCGGCTCGGCTCGCGTCGCGGAAGAAGCGCGCTCTTGTAAGAGCGCTTCGACACATCAATCACCTATTGTTCATTGTCTAATCAAAACCGCTCTTCTCAGAGCGAACTCTAGTTTCGATTTTTAATTTTTCAATTTTCAATTTTCAAAGTCGAGTCAAACAAATCCACGCTTCACGTGGTCTTCTGGACGATCCTTGCGGTGTTAACGCCACCCAGTTGGGCGCGGACCCGGTGCGTCAAGCCTTTCCCTCCTGAGCGTGGGAGGGAACGGCTAAAACCGGACGGGCCTGCCTTCACCGGCCTTGGGGTCTCCCCTCGCCGACGGCAGGTATCTCCTTCCCACCCTACCCTATCCTACTCTCCTATTCTCTGGGCAAGTGTTTGGTTGGAAGCCGGGTTTTACTCGGTCCTCTCTCCTCGCCCCCGGAGCAGCTAGGGCCTCGCGTTTAGGCACACATCCCTCTGCACAATAAGACTGGCAGAGGGCACACAGTAGGGACACCTAGGCACTCACTCTCCCGCCTGTACCCGGCGGGAGTGGCATTCACCCCTCACTCGCATCTCGAGTATTCCCCTCGAGATGTCTTTACTCTCTCCCTCCCCCGCTATGAGCCTCCCGCAAGGCGCTTCGCCTCAGGCGTTCGTCTCGTGGGTCTCGAACTGTTACCCGGAAATGCTTTCCGAATATCTCCAGTCCAATCGGGACATTGTTGGGAGGCCCCGCTTCACGGACTCGCAAATTCCCTCCTCCGGCTCCCTCCCTCCGAGGGCGCCCTTCGGTTCTTCGGCGTTCAAGCCGTTAGATAGCCCTCTCTCCCCCGACCCTGCGCCCTATGCGCCCCGCGCTCCCCGCGCACCTCTACCACCCCGCGATCGTTCTCCAGTCCTTCGGACTGAGTACGAACGCGCCTACGACTCGGCATCCAACTCTGAGAATGAGATGGATGTAGAGTTCTCCCGCTCCCGCGCTAACTCTGTTGGCAACATCTCCAACGACGGGTTCACTACCGTCGGAAAGAGAAAGCGCGTCCCCAAAGCCGCCTCAGAGGCTCCCTCCCCGCCACCCAAAGCGGCCTGCACCGCCCCGGGAGCGAAGCCATCAGGCTCTCTCGCTCCCACCTCCCGCGACCCTCTCGCTCACTCCGATGCTCCCGCAAGCATCGCCGCGTCTCAACGCGACGTCTCCTCTCAAGGAGCGTCAGTTAGACGCGAGAAACCGCCGCCGCCTCTGTTCCTTCAGGACAAGGCGAAGTGGGACATGGTCTCACGACTTTTGACGGATCGTAAGATCCAATATACTAGCGCCCGCTCAACCCAACTGGGTATTAAAGTCCAGGTGCCTACCCCAAGCGACCATAGGGCGCTTACTCGACTTCTCAAAAACGAGAGCATAAGTTTTCACACTTATGCTCTCGAGGAAGAGAAGGTATTACGAGTAGTCATACGCGGCGTACCTAAAGACCGATAGTGTCCTCGCCGACTTGAAGGCGCAAGGCTACCCCGTCCGCGAATGCCACCGCATGTACAGTGGCAAGGACCGCAAACCCTATGACCTACTTTTGGTCATCCTCAGTCGCACGCCAGAGGGCAAAGCGATTTTCAATATTAAAACGGTTGTGAACCTCTCGGGGATCACCGTTCAACCCCCATTCCGAAACCGAGCACCTGGCCAGTGTCATAACTGCCAATTGTACGGGCATGCCGCCCGATTCTGTTTCGCCCGCCCGAGGTGCGTCAAGTGCCTAGGGGATCACGGGACAGCCCAGTGTTCTCGCACTAGGGACTCATCAGACCCGCCTAGTTGTGTCCTCTGCGGCACACAGGGACATACCGCCAACTACCGCGGTTGCCCTAAGGCACCCCGCGCACCCAGTGGGCCGGCTAGGAGGCCTATTCCCCCTCCTCGCCCGGTCACTACCCGCTCACAAGGGAACGGCCCTAAGCCTAACCTTACACCCGCACCGCAGGCAACACCTGTTGTTCCCGCGCCCGCGCCCGCACGCAACGCTTGGTCCAAGCCCTTGAGCATGGTACAAGCAAGCGCCCCCCTCACCCCCGCCCGCCCGCAGGCCTCTGCCAGCGCGCCGGCTCCTAAGCCCAAACCGCCGCTCTCTAGGCCTCCAATGGCTGGGCTCATGGACGCCCCAGGTCAATCTGACCTGGCGGCCGACATAGCCCTTGTCATGGACTACGCGATGGTCATAGACGTGGACGAAGTACGTGCATTCGCGCACAAACTTCGTACTGCCACAAACGACCAAGACCGCTTGCGAGCCACGCTCACACACGCGGGTCTAATCAGCGCAGTGAGGCGCTACGCCCTCCCCAGCGTTTCTTAGGTATCATCCAATATGGATAGTACACCGAAACGAATTAAGCCCCACTCAGTCACCGTAGCGACTTTCAACGCTGACGGCCTCTCTAGTCAAAAGGACGAAGTTCACGAATTTTGTAAGACCCATCAGGTCGATATCCTATGCGTGCAGGAGACCTTTCTGAAACCAGGTACAGCGAACCCTAGGTTTGCAAATTACCGTTTGGTTCGTAATGATAGAGTGGCCACCCCAAAAGGTGGCACTCTCATCTATTACAAAAGAGCTCTGCACTGTATCCCAATTGTTACTCCACCACTTAGAATACTAGAAGCCTCTGTTTGCTTTCTAGCGATGTCAGGTCATCAACCTGTCATCATAGCCTCATGTTACCTCCCCTCTGGTAAAGAACTATTACAGACAGACTTGGAAGCCCTCTTCTCTCTAGGAAGCTCCGTCCTTCTGATCGGTGACTTCAACAGTAAACATGTCATATGGAACTGTACTAGTAACAATAGTAATGGTAAAATCCTTGAAGGCTTGGTCAGCCACTTAAACTTTGATATTCTCTCCCCTCTGGAGCCCACAAGATATCCCTATGTTGACAACCAACGACCAGACATACTTGACATAGCACTTCTCAAGAACGTCACCCTCCGGTTGCGCTCTATAGAAGTGTTACACGAACTGACTTCAGACCACCGCCCTGTATTGTTGAAATTAGGCCCCGACCCGACGGACATAACCCCTATCACTAGAACGGTAGTGAACTGGAAGCAACTGGGGGAATCCCTCCAAGCTATCAGTTCACCCGCTCTCGATAGAATCCCCGATGACATACAGACAGTAGAAGACGTGTCAATTGCGATCGAGGCTCTCAGTGACCACCTCCGCACCGCAGTAGGTGAATCCTCAAAGCAGGTCCAAGTGGCGGATGGTCGCCGCTTTGAACTGCCCGAGGGTGCGAGGAGGTTACTGACAGCTAAGAACGCCGCCACTAGGGCGTATGACTCGATGCCAACCCCAGAGAACAAAGCCACCATGCGCTATTTACAGCGTGCTGTAAGGAAACGCATGAGTGAGCTGCGTGATCAAAGGTGGGACGACAAACTGTCAGAGATTGAGCCAACTCACCAGGCATACTGGCAGTTGGCTCGAACTCTGAAATCTGACGGACAACAGACAATGCCTCCACTCATTAGGCCACCTCCCCTCTCCATAGCGTTCCTTGACGAAGACAAAGCCGAGTGTTTAGCTGATAGCCTTGAGGCTCAGTGTACTCTAAATGTAGATCACGTCGACCAGAAACACCTCGATTCGGTGGAATCTGAAGTTGAACGTAAAAGCTCTATGTCCATCTCTGACCTCCCACTCCTCCCACCGGTAAAATCATCCGAGGTTGTGTCTCTGATCAAGAGCCTCAAGACCCGTAAATCCCCTGGTGCTGATGGTATCAGCAACAAGGTGATTAAACACTTCTCAATCCCACTAGTCCATCTCTTAGTTAGCATCTTCAATGCGGCTATGAGCAACTGCTCCTTCCCAGACACTTGGAAGCATGCCATTGTCATTGGTATTCACAAACCAGGCAAACCGGCAGCCGAGCCCTCCAGCTACCGTCCCATAAGTCTCCTCAGCTCTCTGGGGAAGATTTACGAGCGGCTCATTGTGAACCGACTCTGGTCCCACGTTAGGTCCAATAACCTCCTTCCCGATGAGCAATTTGGTTTTAGAGCCAAACACTCTTGCGTCCAACAAGTGCACCGCGTAACGGAGCACATCCTAGGCGGTTTCAATAAGAAACCAAAGCCCCAAGGGACCATAGCTGTCTTCCTCGACGTAGCGAAAGCGTTCGACAAAGTCTGGCACAACGGCTTGATATTCAAGCTGTACCAACTGGGTGTGCCAGACCGTCTTGTACTCATCTTACAAGACTTTCTCAGGGATCGAACGTTTAGCTATCGCACCGAGGGAACGCTCTCCTCCCCGCATCCCATTCACGCAGGTGTCCCTCAGGGCTCTGTACTCTCACCCATTCTCTTCTCGCTGTACACCAGCGACATCCCACGATCTGAACCTAATGTTCAGATCGCTCAGTTTGCGGATGATACTGCAATCTACTCTACTGGCTGGTTCAAGGTCAGGCAGAGATGCGCCATCCAACGAGCCATCACCGTTATCGGTGCATGGTTTCGTAAATGGCGGATTGCAGTAAATCCTAGCAAAAGTGCAGCAGTGTACTTCACTGAGACCCGGCGAAATCTCATGCCGTCACCCATAGTCCTATTCGGCGAACCCATCCCTTGGGCTAAATCTGCCAAATACCTGGGTGTCACCCTTGATCGCCAACTCACTTTCGCGAAACACATCCAGATTGTTCGCAATAGGGCGGCCTTCATTATGGGTCGTCTTAATCCCCTCATAGGCAAAAACAGTAAAATGTCTCTTAGAAATAAGACGACTCTTTACAAACTTTGCATCCGCCCAATCATGACTTACGCATCTGTAGCGTTCGCCCATGCTCAGAAACACGACCTCCACAAACTTCAAGTGATTCAGAATCGCTTTATGCGCAGGGCAGTGGGCGCTCCGTGGTACTTGCGGAACGCCGAACTGCACTGCGATTTCACCCTCCCCTCTATTACGCAGTATATGAAAGACTGCTCCCGCCGCCACTTCGACAAAGCTCCCCACCACTCGAATCCCCTCGTGGTCGAAGCGGCGAACTACTCCACTGACATAACCGATCCCCACTTCCTTCCCCCCCGTCGCCGTCCAAGGCATATTTTGGGTGACCCGGACGACCCCATCGCAGCCGTTACTTCGGCAGCTTTAGCGTCGCCCCAAGGGAACCCCGGTAATGGTTGTAGACCCGACCAGGGCTGTGATCCCGATCGCATTGTAGGCTCCGGCCGAGATCTTCTTCGCAGCCCCAGTCGCAGTCGAGGTAATTCACACACTCACGATTGTAGTCCCAGCCACGGTGCGGGTGGGAGTATACACCGCGGCCCCGGTCGCGATGTATCCTCCGGCCCAGCAAATGGCTGCGGACGAGGTAACACTGGTTTTCTATGTAGTCCCAGCCACCATGGCTGTGGGCGAGGTATTACACATTCTTATTGTAGCCCCACCCAAAGTACAGTCATGAGTGCACAACGCGACGATCCTGGTCGCGGTGTGGACCCATGTCGCGGAAATGGGAGGAGGCGAGGTACACAAGGGTATGATTTAGTGGTAAACACAGTCAAACACCGAGCTCGCCGGCGAGCTCGAGGCAAAAGTTATGTCTCGGTTAGATTCTCTCCAAATAGTCGTAGAGTTAAAATTCATAGGGCCCACTTTCAACGGTACACTTATGTACCGGGGCGATTCTCTCCTACTCCCCTCTCTCCTGGCGACGGCCCAAGCCGAGGTCCGTACCCTAGTGGTGCCCTTGAGCAAGTCGCCTACTCCTCTCCTTGCGGCGAAGCGTCTTCAACGCTCGCCTTAGGCGGTGCGCCCTCTGCGCCCGCATCTGGCTGAGTGCCATCTGCGCTCGCCAACCGTCCGGTGACGCTGTAAATGCCGGTAGAGGCAAACAGCATTAGTCCGTTCTAATAAAAAAATAAAAAAAGGCGCTAGTCTCGGTCGCTCTCGAGCCGCGGTACAGTACGGAGCTCTTTGTGACGTTGTTACGCTGCTCGTTAAATATACGAAGCTTATAAAAGTACTTGTGAAGTTTTACTTCGTGGACCCAAAAATGAGTGATCATCATGAAAACAACAATTGTGACGTCAGCAATGCTGACGTCACACTTTTTAAAAACACTCCGGAGGTTCTTTCTCCGTCATATATAATAATTAAACAAATAAAAATCACAAACTTTCTATTTATATAGCACTCGAGCTTTAAATAATCACTTACGGTTATATAATAACTTACATTTCTATTTGTTACACATATAAAAGTAAAACAATAAATATTTTGCAACATAACAACAAAACATAAAAGGCACGAACCATGAGACAGTACGGAAACTACCTACAAACGTTCGATACGGCTCACTCACGATCCATGCTCATCGACGAGACCCCTAAGCCAGCTGTCAGTAGTGAGGCCGCGTCAGGACGAGTGGTCACGTATAAGTTTATTTCCGCTTAACTAAGCTTAGTTTCCATACTGTTGCATCTTTATACTATGCCATGATACATGCGCTTGAAGCGATCGAAGCGTATGAATTGTATTTTGCGGTTTCTAAGACACGTTAAAAAGTCGATCCAGGTTGTTGATTTTAGAGACAACATTTGTCAGGCTGTCGGCGGATTTGGGGCGGCCTTAAAACTTCGACACTGAGCTGACTTGTTACAGCTTTTAATGTTTTTCGTGGTACTGTACCGCTCTTGTCTACCTGAAAAGATTTGATGACTAGTTTAACTTTCTAAGTAAAATGCCCCTTATATCACGACATAAAAATGACTTAACGAGTCCATTTACAAAGGAAAAACATGACATGTGAAGAACTGCAACTAGGGGTCGCCCAACTAAGTACTGATCGTAGAAACGTTTTAATTTTTTTTTCTAAACCCACCAAATAATCATATTATCGTGTTGAATAGAGGATATGGGTCTCTTTAGCATTATTTTACTGTTATTACCATAATAAAAAGTCACGCAAGTTATGTTGATCCATTTGTTGACCAATTTGTCAGTTATCCAAACTCTAAGCGAATGGTTTCTTGAAACAAAAATTTGCTGTTCTTCCATGACGTATTTCTTCATGGAAGAACAGCAAATTTTTTTTCACAAACATCAAACATTTTTACGTACAATATAAAAGCGTGACTTCGATCGTTACCGAACAATAACATTCAATATAATTGATCACAGCAAAAAATTACTTGTTACATCTCTAGTCTATGACATTCCATATTTAATGTGACATTGACAGATGTCAGTAACCGAATGATGTTGCCGCGGTTTTCTCTCTCGCCCCTTCCCTTGTTTCCGATTTTACCACGTGCATGTATAGTTTTGTTGGCTATGTGAAATAAATGGAAATATCAAGCTTCCGATGGTCGGCTTTGACTTCACCACCACTATAACAACTGGCGACGAGAAAATTGGCAGGCTACGCGTGTTGGAACAAAAATAAATGACCAAAATGACTGGCGGCAGCGCGGGTGGCAGCGGCGCCGGGGCGGACATGTCCCGTGCCATTCCACCTAACTTTATAGAAGTTTACGAGACTAGCAAAAGCAAGTTTCAACGCTGGGTACAACGCTTTGAGGGAGCCTTACTGATTTACAACGTTACGGACGATAACAAGAAGAATACCTACTTCCTGCACTACATCGGCGCGGAGCTGTACGACGTGCTCTGCGATCTTGTTTCGCCTACAAAACCTGAGGCAAGATCATACAAAGATAATTGTAAGTCGCTTGTAAGCCATCTCGATCCGGAGCCTTTGGAGATTGCGGAATACTATAAATTCCATCATCGCACTCAAAGCGAGGGCGAGTCTGTTAAGGATTATCTGGCAGCGCTTCGTAAGATGGCGGCGGGGTGCAATTTTGGAAGTTTTTTGAACACTGCCTTGAGAAATCAGTTTGTTTGTGGCATACAAGACAGAACCATTAAGGACAGACTGCTTGAAACTAGAAGCTTAAAGCTGGAAAACGCTTTTGATATTGCTGTGGGGCTTGAGAGCACACGGGCGAGTAACTTGGAGGAGAAGAAGGTGCATGCAGTTGTGACTTATGCAAAGAAGAAGAATAAGAACATAGGGTATTCACCGAGTAACAAATCTGCACCATCTACAACTTCTACCAATAAGATGACATCTGCTCCTGCGGGGAAGCAGAAACCAGCCTGTTTCCGGTGTGGTGGTAACCATTATGCTGATAAATGCAATTTCAAAAGTGCAACATGCAATTTTTGTCATAAAGTGACAGATGACATAAGACACATAAAGAAAGTGTGCCTGAAACTTAAAAATGTCAACACAGTTGAGTATGTCAATAATATCAACATAAGTAGAGACAGACAATTTTTGATTACAGTGCTAGTAAACCAAGTACCTTTACAAATGGAGTTTGACAGTGGTTCTGCTGTCTCAATAATCAATGAGAATATTTACAATCAGTATTTTAGTGAACTAGCCTTACAAAATAGTGATGTGAAACTATGTACATATTCTAATGATTTGTTAAATGTTTTAGGGTTCTGCTACATAAAAAGCATTAAAATAGGAGATGAGGGCAAGAATAATTTAAAGCTCTATGTTGTGTCTGGGAACAAGAAACCTCTCCTGGGCCGTGAGTGGATCCAAGCATTTTCATGGACAAAGCTGTGTCCAGCTGTGCATGAAGTACACAGTTTGTCAGGTAACCCCTCTAATATTTATCACTCCGTATCCTTGCAGTCTCTGTTTAAAAATTACAGTACCTTGTTTGATAGTAAAAAGGTAGGGGAAATAAAGGGAGATCCAGTTTCTCTTCATTTAAAAAACAATGCTAAGCCTGTTTTTTTTCGTGCTAGGCCTGTTCCATTTGCAATAAAAGAACGTGTAGAAAATGAGATAGATAATTTAGTGGAAGATGGGGTCCTAGTTAAAGTAGATTACAGTGAGTATGCTACACCAGTTGTTCCAGTTATAAAAGCTAATGGAAAAATCAGGTTATGTGGTGACTACAAGCTAACATTGAACCAGCAGTTAGTTGTTGATGAACATCCTCTACCTACTTCTGAGGAACTGTTTAATGGCCTAGCTGGTGGTAGTAAGTATACAAAGATTGACCTCCGAAATGCATACTTAAATTGGAAAGTTAGGGAGGAAGATCAGCACCTGTTAACTTTGAATACTCATAAAGGCTTGTACAAATGTACACGTTCAATGTTTGGATTGAACTGTGCACCTGCTAAGTGGCAGAGAAAGATAGAAAATATTCTTAAAGGGATTCCAGGGGTCCATTGCTTTATTGATGATATTCGAATTACGGCTGCTACAGATGAAGTTCATCTGGAACGGCTGGACCAGGTTTTTGCCAGGTTAACAGAGTACAATCTCAAGGTTAATTAAGAGAAGTCAGAGTTCATGAAAAACGAGATTGAATACTGTGGTTACATAATTACTAAGAAAGGTATCCATAAGATGAATTCTAAAATAAGGGCAGTCACAGAAACTCTCAATCCAAAAAATGTTGGTGAGCTGCAAGCACTTTTAGGAATGGTGAACTATTATGGTAGGTTTTTTCCTAATCTCAGCGATACACTGGAGCCACTATACAAGTTATTGCGCCAAGGGGTCAAGTGGCAGTGGTCACCTGATTGTGAAAAGGCCCTACAAGTTATTAAAAAGCAAATGGCTTCAGATACTATACTTACTCATTACTCACCGGACTTACCTCTCGTTCTTGCAACTGATGCATCACCAACCGGGGTAGGGGCAGTCCTTTCCCACATCATGCCAGATGGTACCGAGAGACCCATACATTATGCTTCGCAGACGTTGAACAAGACTCAACGAAAATGGGCTCAAATCGACAAGGAGGCTTATGCAATTGTTTTTGGTGTCAAACGGTTTTTCCAATATCTTTATGGTCGGAAGTTCATTTTGTATACAGATCACAAGCCACTTGTTCAGATTTTTTCACCTTCAAAAGCATTGCCACACTTGTCAGCTGCACGTATGCAACATTATGCAATATTTCTGCAGGGTTTTAATTATGACATTAAATACAAAAACTCAAAGTCTATTGCCAATGCGGATGCACTGTCACGCCTTCCCATGCAAGAAGAGGAGACCTGTCATCTGGAGGAAGCAGATGTGTTCCAGATCCAGCAGATGAGTATTCTACCTGTGACAGCTGAGCAGATAGCTGCAGCTACTCAGGAGGACGAGACCTTAAAGCACCTACTAAGAGGTTTACGTGAAGGCAAACACCTATCACATACTGAAAGACTTGGCATCGATCAGACAGAGTTTTCATTACAAGATAATTGTATAATGAGAGGTTCTAGAGTACTTATACCTACTAAATACAGAGAGTCTGTATTAAGAGACTTGCACGACGCCCATTTCGGTATTACTAGAATGTTGACACTAGCTCGTAGTTATTGCTGGTGGCCAGGTATAGACAAGCAAATTAAGGACTTAGTTGCAAATTGTGTGCAATGTTGTCTTAATCAGAGAAACCCTCCTGCAGTTGCTCCTCAGCATATCTGGGAGTACCCATCAAAGCCTTTTGAGCAAGTTCATATTGACTTTGCTGGTAGGTTTATGGGGGTCTACTTTTTTGTATTAGTGGATGCTTTTTCAAAGTGGCCTGAGGTCTATATTGTTAATAGAATTGATACAGATTCTACTATTGAAGTATTAGAAAAAATATTTACTACTTTTGGGTACCCTAATGTACTGGTAAGTGATAATGGTCCACAATTTGTAAACCCTAAATTTCAAAATTATTTAAGACATCACAATATCAAGCATAAACGGTCTGCTCCTTACAATCCTGCAACTAATGGTCAGGAAGAAAGGTATGTGCAAACAATAAAAAATAAATTGAAATGCCTGAATGGCAATAAACAACCTTACAATAGACAAACCTTACAGGAAAATTTAAATAAAATACTATTTCAATTTAGAATCACCCCTCACACAACAACTGGGAGAGCTCCTACAGACCTAGTTTTCAACTACAGAGTAAATTCTAAATTTTCAATATTGTCTCCAAATGGTACTGTCAGGGACGGAGTGAGGATATTACAGGTGGGGGACAGGATAATTGCAAGGAACTACATGGGCCAGGAGAAGTGGAAATTAGGCAGAGTTTTAAAAGTTTTAGGTTTATTGCATTATGAGTTAAAAATGGATAATGGTTTGATTTGGCGCAGGCATATTGATCAAATCAAAATTATTGGTCATAATACTGATACTCAGAGAGATTTTAATGTAAGTACTCTATATGATGTGCCCAATGTAACCAGCAGTTCACAGGAGTCACCTCCTGATGTGCCTAATGTAACTAGTTCACAGGAGTCACCTCATGATGTTCCTTACGTAAATGTATGTGTGGATAGTTCAAATCCTGGGAACCAAAGTGTTATCCATAATGAGAATTCTACAGACAGTTCAAAGTCTCACTCTGAGGCTATAGTAGTGCCTGACACGAATGTTAGTTCAGAACCAAACATTGTTTCTCGAAGAAGTACTAGAGTTAGAAAACCAGTAATTAGGTTAAATTTATAAATGTAACAAGTGTTTATTGAATATTACATGAGTATGTTTACTAAAAGAGGGAGGAAACTGTTACATCTCTAGTCTATGACATTCCATATTTAATGTGACATTGACAGATGTCAGTAACCGAATGATGTTGCCGCGGTTTTCTCTCTCGCCCCTTCCCTTGTTTCCGATTTTACCACGTGCATGTATAGTTTTGTTGGCTATGTGAAATAAATGGAAATATCAAGCTTCCGATGGTCGGCTTTGACTTCACCACCACTATAACATTACTTTTATAAGAAAAGATCTAGTCCTTTTCCACAGACGCCTCAAAATAACATAAATAAGATAAAATATTACGTATATTCAACGCCTGAAAGACATTTCGTAGAACAAAATTGTCACAAGAAAAATATGACCAATGTCAAATGTAACTTGATCCCTAGCTAGGTACCTTGGTAAGTTAAGTTGAAATTGTTTGTTTTTTCTGATATCGATAACGTTTGGAGATCTTTTTACACTGGACGCTAGTTTCGTGTTTTGTCTGTTCAGTGACCTGAGGAATAATATTATGATAAATATACAGGATGTGACGTATAGGCACAAGTATTATGTCCTTATTGCTGTTTTCATATGTAGGTATTATGGACTATCGGACCTGCTAGCGAATCCGCTCTATTTACCCTCAGGCGTGAAAAATCCCTAAATCATTCCTTAGTGGATGCTTAAAACACAAAACGCAACAACTGCCGACATTTCAAGTTTGTACTCCCAGCGGTTTACGTTCTGTGTAAATGAATCCATCAGCTAGTCAGAACTACTGTAGTTCTGCGAACAGTAGAACTCGCGAGCACAGTCTTATAAGGCGCAATAAGTACCTACTGCACAACCTATTATCTCGGAAACCACTTAACCAATGATGCTTAAATTAAATTCATATTAAAAGTGAGGTACTGAATGTGTATACCTAATTTCAAACAAAATTATATTAAATAGTAAATACATGCCAAGTTTGGTTGAAAAATGCGACCTGTACAGGAAGAAGTATATACATCCTAACTAGCATACGAACAGATGAAAGTCAATTTGGATAGTTAAAGCATCGCTCGGTCAATTCCCTTGTTATATTTTAATTGATAACCTATTGTTTGACCACTACCTCACTTGATGGTCCGTGATGAAACCGTCGAAGTTGGTGACACTAGACCTAGAATAGCGACTCAAGGATAAAGATACCACACCACACGCGTTACAGACGCGTTCTATCTTGAAGGTGGCAGCTAGCCAGGCGTGGCGCAGAAATTGCCACACTATAAAACTAACTGGCCCCGCGGTTTCACCCGCGTGGTGATAGATAACGATGATGATGACAAAAATAAAGTAGCCTAAGTACCGTATATATACTTTCATATGAAATTAGTGAAAAGCTGTTACTTTAGAATTACAAACGTCTGATACACAAGTGTAGTACAAGTGTCTACTTACATTTTTATATCTGTATATATGTGTGATATTTCACGCATACATACCTAAATCAGCATCAGCACCCTATCTGTTTCTTTGACAATATTATGTAGATTCACCTTAGGACCCTTATCAAAACTAGTCATTGTCCAACGCAAAGGTCGTTTGTTTTCGTAAGAAATCCACATTTTCGCAAATATTTTCTTAGGGAATGCAATAACTGATATTGCAGCTCTACAGTATTTGTGGGTAATTTCACAAAGAATATTTTTTCTTCTTACCGTTTGTTTTATCCCTGCAAAAAGTTTTGTAGTATGTTTTTGACGTGATAACGTCTTATAAATAGATGAACGCCGGCTGCACGCACGAAAAAGCATGATTCATTGTCACGTTACGTTGCCACGTTATACCTGCCGTGCGATTCTCTAAGAGCAAACATCGTTGCATCTTTGACAACATCCTTCAAACGTCAACGAGATGATAAGATACGTTGGAAAAACAACCTTACATCAAGGCAATATCTTTTATTTGACATAAAGTGAGCTCGTTGACGATCGCAACGATGAATCATTCCTTAGAGAATCGCACGGCTGAGCATTCGGCTTGTCTTAAGACGTTATCACGAACAACTATCGTCCGTAAACCGACTTTACAGACAACCATTTTCTTACCATGATTTAGATGTTTGATACCTAAGAGATTATCACTTTACTACGTTTTGTAAAAAATTTTTAAGCCTCACATTTGTTCCGTTATCATATCACATTAAAATCAACCTTTCAACAAATATACGCTCACAAATATATAGTCATAATATAGCTTACCAAAGGAAAAAAAAACAAAACGGACCCGAGTATGTTCAGGCTTTCGGGTGCAATCGTCCGAGAAGTAATGAGTTCTGACTTCCCATTTCTCTGCACATTTGACCAGAAATATTAACACCGTATTTGTGGAGACAGCTGTTTGGTCAAGGTATTTTGCAGCACAACGAAGACAAACATTTCCAAGACATTTTATACATTTTTGTCATCAAAGACGCACTTGACGTCAATGATAACTTTTAGTAGGTAGGCCTGCCGTGCAAGACACCGTCTTGTTTGGTACCACCGCAGTGCCAGATATTCTGCCACGAAGCAATAGTGCCCAAGCATTTCTATCTTAGGGTGCGAAGGGCACTGTAGCTAGCGATATTACTGGGCAAAAGAGACTTAAAAATGTTTAGGGGTATCAAGCGCGTGCAGTGCTACGCAAAACTACAGTTGTAAACTATGACAGGTACTGCATCCTTCATGGAAAAGCGAAGTCTTTAATTATATGGCGTACGCTGCGGAAACTATTGACAACAGAAGAAAGTGATGTACTACCTTTTTACAGAACCTATCAATATCTACAAAAAAAAGTCTGCTTTGCTATATGTCTATGTATTACAGTTATTTTAGAATAACTACATCTTTCCGTTAAAATATGCAATAAAGTCAGTACAAACTGAGTCCCATTATTCGTACTTTCGATAAGGGTAATTCCTGTTTTGTAGGTACGGAGCCCTATAACACCATTGAACTTTAAGCACTCTCTAAAAGTATGTATATAACAATTTAAGGCAAAGGAAGGTCTCTCTTCCTGGGACATTGATTCGGGATGTGAAGGGCTACACAATAGTATGAGAAGGCGGAATGAGGGTAGTTCGAAGAAAAGTCTGATTGGGCGTAAATAGAAATGTTATCCCGTATTATAGATATGCCAACACGTTCTATAGGTATTTGACATTGAGGATATTCTTTAGACATGTTATTCATGAGAGAGATCATTCAAAATAATGCTGAAGGATTATATTTGAATATTTCACTATTATCTGCGGGCGACTTTATCGTGGAATAAATATATCGTGAGCTTTCAGAAACTTGCCATTGTATCAAGATTAGTAATAGCCTATGTGTCAATATAAATAAACGAGTACTCTTATATGTCGAGACGCGTAAGTAGTATGCAGATATTCCGATGGTAAGCACCACACCTGAAGCCTGAACCTTAGCACTGAAGTCTTGCATGGCGCTGTCTGCGCTCGTGACGAGAGAGACATTGGTTTTGAGGTTCATTCATTCAGTGATTTCACTTGATTCAGTTCCGTAATATAGTAATGCCTGCGCACTACTTTTTCGCAGTTGAATATGTGGTACTGCGGTAGTATTAACGAAGATGGTGTCTTGCGCAAGAAGCCTACGACTTAGTGAGTCGGTCGCTTCGTGTCGTAAGGTTTGTTTTCTGGCGGCAGAAAAGACCGAGTGAAGTTTTGAAACAGTATAAATTTATCCAGGGTGTAAGCTAACTTTACTCAAAATATAAATCAAATACAAAACTTTTACACTTCACTAGCTGCGGTTTCACCCGCGTGGTGGTGAATGATGATGAAAAAGTAACTTTTATGTTAATCCAGCGCCTCATCTATTTACATACCATATTTAGATAACATCCGTTCAGTAGTTTTTGCGTGAAAGAGTAACAAACATCCGTAATTGCCCATTATTTTAGTATTAAAATCGATATAATATCATATCCATAAAAGATAGATATATACTATTCTGGACTTTTCTGTAGACCTATAAAAGATACACATATCCACTATACGTTATTTTGTTTTATTTCAAAGAGTTTAGGCAGCGTTTTGTTGAATGCTTCCATACGGCTTAATTTTTTTAGATTCTTCCAACAAATATCATATATTTTAGCCAATGTATATAAAAAACCTTAACGAATTAAATACAAAAACCTTCCTCGAGAGCTACTCTATTTATTGGTAAAAACAACATAAAAACCAGTGTATGAGTTTTTCGCGAACAGACAGACATACAGTAAGAGTATTAAAAATAATTTAAGAATTTAATCTGAAAAGTGTGTGTAGTTTTTTACTTCTAAGACAAGCGTCTATTCAAGCACCATGGCATAAATGTTTCAGCCACTATCAAGATCTCAGATCGTTATTGCAACCATTGTTGATGTGACCCGAGCTTACCTAATAAAATATATTGTTACAGGTACAGTATCAATACTCATCACTCAGTATCTAAAATGAGGAACTTCAATAAAGGTAACAAATACAATAACTAAGTATCTCCTATATCCTTTATTAATGAAAAAAACATTGGAGTAATTATAAAGGAAGGGACTGAATCTCACGACACAGGCCATCCTAGTGTGGGATTCAGTGATCATCACTCAACTTACGAGTACTATATTACAATATATAAGCCAAAAGATGTAATCTATTTTGTAAATAATTAGCATAAGTTTTATTTCCTAATAACCGT